>CM046004.1:44753358-45212912 GCA_025175895.1 Wurfbainia villosa | reverse complement strand
TCCGGTTACGTATTGCTATAAGCGGCCCGAAGCATGTTTGGATCGTTGATGAGACCTTGGCTCTTTCGCTGTGCAATTGCTCCA
Organism: Wurfbainia villosa; assembly: GCA_025175895.1. NCBI lineage: Eukaryota > Viridiplantae > Streptophyta > Magnoliopsida > Zingiberales > Zingiberaceae > Wurfbainia > Wurfbainia villosa. The sequence continues at coordinate 45,212,828 of CM046004.1, read as the reverse complement.
TTGTTGTATCGCGATGGGCCGGTATTGCTTCAACAATGGCGGAATCACACCAAGTTCATAAATGAACTTCTTGATCCAAACCGCTTCCTTTGCGCTTAAAGGCGCAATGTATTTTGCCTCGATGGTAGAATCCGCTCTGATGTCTTGTTTGGAACTTTTCAACTCACTGCGCCCCCATTCAAGTGAACACATTATCGGTGAGACCAGGAATCATCCTTGTCTGTCTGGAAGCTAGCATCTGTATACCCGCGTATCACCATGTCCCCTTCTCCATATATTAGGAACACATCCTTAGTTCTTCTTAAGTACTTAAGGATTGTCTTAACAGCCACCCAATGATCCATTCCTGGGTCAGACTGGTATCTACTCGTGACACTCAGAGCATACGATACATCGGGCCTCGTACATAACATAGCATACATGATAGATCCTATTGTGGATGCATAGGGAATATTACTCATGCAAATCCTCTCGTCTTCTGTGCGCGGACACATATACTTCGAAAGGTGAATCCCATGTTTGATGGGTAGGAAACCTTTCATGGATTCCGACATGCTAAACCTCTTTAGCACTCGATCTATATATGTAGACTACGAAAGACCAAGCAACCATTTCGATCTATCTCTATAGATCTTAATCCCGAGGATGTTGGTTGCTTCTCCCAGGTCTTTCATGGAGAATGTCTTGGATAACACTATCTTAACTGACTCTAAGACTAAAACATCGTCTCCTATAAGTAATATGTCATCAACATACAATACTAGGAACACAACTGCACTCCCACTAACCTTCTTGTACACACAAGGTTCATCTGGATTTTGTGAGAAATCAAACCTTTTGATTGTCTCATCAAAATGGATATTCCAGCTCCTGGATGCTTGCTTCAATCCATATATGGACCATCGTAATTTGCATACCTTGGTTTTATCAACCGATGTGAAATCCTCAGGTTGTATCATATACACGTCCTCGAGCAGGTTTCCATTAAGGAAAGCTATTTTCATATCCATCTGCCATATCTCATAATCATAATGAGTCGCTATGGCCAGGAGCATCTGAATGGATTTAAGCATAGCTATAGGTGAATAGGTTTCGTCATAATCAACACCTTATTTTTGACGATATCCTTTCGCCACTAATCTAGCCTTATAGGTAATCACATTACCATCCATGTCGGTTTTCTTCTTGAAAACCCACTTGCACCCTATAGGCTTGATGCCTTCAGGTGGGTCAACCAAGTTCCAAACTTGGTTTTCGTACATGGAATCCATTTCTGACTTCATGACATCAAGCCACTTATCCCTTTTTAAATTTGTCAGTACCTCTTCATAACTGGTAGGCTCCTCATCATCAATGAGTAACACGTCATTCGATTCACTTATGAGAAATCCATATCTCTCAGGAATATTGCATGTTGTACCAGATCTACGAAGATATGGTGTTTCAATAGGTCCAGCCGATTGCTCATCACTATGAGTTATCGACTGTTGTGCTTCACCAGGTATCTCATCAATGTCTATTTGAGTCTCTCGAGCCTCCTCAAGCTCGACGACACTCCCACTATTTTCTTGCAAGAGAAACTCTTTCTCTAGAAACACAGCATGCCTTAAAACAAACACCTTTTGTTCCACAGGATGATAGAATTGGTAACCCCTTGTTTCCTTAGGGTATCTAATAAATAGACATTTATCAGACTTAGCATCCAATTTGTCTGATACAGTCCACTTCACATAAGTTGGACAACCCCATATCTTCAAGTAAGATACATGAGGTTTCTTACTATTCCATATCTCATATGGAGTAGTAGAGACTACCTTGGTTGGCATTCTATTTAACAAGTAAACAGCTGTCTGAAGTGTATAGCCCCAAAAGGACTTGGGAAGATTCACATGATTCATCATTGACCTAACCATATCCAACAAGGTTCGGTTATGCCTCTCAGATACACCATTATGCTGTGGTGTATATGGCAGAGTCCATTGAGACAATATACCATTGTCTCTTAGATAATTAAGAAATTCTTAACTTAAGTATTCACCACCTCGATCTGATCGAAGTATTTTAATACTCTTATCATGTTGTTTCTCTACTTAATTTCTGAATTCTTTGAACCTTTCAAAGGCTTGGACTTGTGTTTCATCAAGAACACATACCCAAACCATGAGTGATCATCGGTGAAGGTAATGAAGTAGTTATAGCCTCCTAAAGTTTGAGTTGACATATGTCTACATACATCAGTATGTATTAGACCTAGTAACTCTCCCACTCGTTTACCTTTTCCTGTAGAAGGTAACTCAGTCATAAGAATGATTCGCATGTATCGTATGAATCCAATTCAAACAATTCTAGAATTTCACATTGGTGTAATTCGGACATGCGTTTCTTGCTTACATGGCCAAGACGACAATGCCACATGTAGGAGTCTAATTGATTATCCTTTTGAGCATGCTTGTTGCTCACTTCAATATTGAAAATGTCACTGGATACATCCAACGTATAAATGTCATTGCTCAAAGTTCCAGTTCCATAAAGTACGCCATTCAAAGTTATATAACAACAATTGTTACTAAACGTCAAATGGTAACCATTTCTATTTAAATAGGAAATAGAAATAATGTTCTTTATTAGAGAAGAAACACAATAGTAATTGTCCATTTCCAAGACTAGTCCACTAGGGAGCTTCAGCAAATAAGTTCTGATGGCGACCGCAGTAACCTTTGCTCCATTGCCAACTCGCAAATTTGACTCCCCTCTAACGAGTCTTTTTCTATTCCTTAGCCCCTGTATGTCATTGTTAGTGAAAGCCCTAGAGTCAATCATGTGATGATTGTTGTATGGACTTTATTGTAACATATTCCTATTTATAAAGGCATGGTTATTATATTTACTTGTATTGGTGTCAAATAACTAAATATAATAAAGTCCTTGAGTAGTAGGTTCTTATCTATATCAATCGATTAGTTGAATCGATAATGAGATGATATAGACAACACTACTCTTAATCATTCCTAGTCGAGTATTAACATTCAGGGACAATGTTAATGCGTAGAGACTAGCATGTTGGTCAACATGATGACTTGATCTCACAAGTCATGGATATGAGATATCAAGTTGACACATGAGTATGCATTGGAGAATGTATACTGAATGACCCTCCATGAGGAAGTATCATGGATCGTTATATGAGTGTCACATACTTTCTCATGTGGGTATTAGTATGACTATTAGTCCTTAGACCTGAAGTCACCATGGTTTCCTACATAAGGAGTTGCATACTTTGGCTTCGTCAAACGTCACCCATAAATGGGTGGACTATAAAGGCGATTACTGGGTATGTAACAAATTATGCGGAGGGATGTGAGTGACGTAGATGGGATCTATCCCTCCTATATGACGAGAGTGACATCGATATTCTTGATAGAGTGAGACCATGAAGTGCATGGCCATGCCCAAATGAGTCAATATGAGATATTGAGCTCATTTGATTAGAGTTAGTCTACTTGGAGTTCAAGATTTAGATTATACCGAGGATGACACGGTCTATGCCTCGATTGGTCAATCTAGATGTCAAGGATAGAGGGGCATTGTCACATATTGTGAGAGTCACAATTAGTAGTCACAAAGGTGATGTTGGAGCTCAACATTCTTGTAACTTGGGTAGCAATGATGTGTTGCTAGATACCGCTCATTGTTTATGTTCCTAAATCGGTTTAGGGATATTTCCAACGTTACGAGAACCTATAGGGTCACACATATAAGGGCAATTAGATGGATATTAGGTTCATATGATGAACCATGAGGATTAGGTTCATGGGATGAACCAAATTGGATTAAGAGTAATCCAAATTAGACTAATTGAGTTAGACTCAAGTTGATTTAAGTGTTGAATGAGTCTAATTTAGATTTGATTCATCAAATCAATTTAAATTAATGAATAGAGATTCATTAAATTAAATTGACTTGAATCAAATGGTTGGATTTGATCAACCATGGGAGATAAGAGGTCAAGTTTGACTTGACTTAAGAGGGAAGATGAAAGGTCAAGTTTGACTTGACCAAATGTCATGTCATGATGATGACTTGGCATGGCCGGCCAATGATGATGCTCCACATCATCATTGACTTTGTCATATGGTGCCACCTCATGAGGGAGACCAAGGGTCATGGGAGTTACATGCATGCATGTAACCCCCTCTCCATAATGTGGCCGGCCACTTCTTGATGGCGGTGAATTGATTTTGGGTAACTCCATCTTCTTCTTCATAACTCCATCTTCTTCATCACAACTTCATCTTCTTCCTTGGATTATTCCCTCAAGCTCTCCCCCTCTCCCAACCTCCTTGGCCGAACCATCCATAGAGTGCTAGCACACTCAAGGGTGTGTTTTCTCCACCTATTGCTTTTGTGGATACCAATAGAGGAGTGTTCACTTGACACTCTCGAGTTCCAGCAAACCTTTTGGACGAGCGGAATTTGCGAAGGGCGTCGCATCAAGGGTAACATCCTTATCATGTAGATCTAAGGTAGATCTAGGGTTTTATACAAGCACATACATGTTTTAGTTTTAATACATCTTCTCACGGATCCGTGGCCAGACTTCTGGGATTTCCGCAACGCAAAAAGCGGTTTTTGCGGCTCAGAAAGTCCAATAGTGGTATCAGAGCCACGTGCGAAGCATGTATGTGTTTTGTTTTTGTAATTTTTGTATTAGATATAAAAATTACAGATTTATATGTTTCTGTAAATTTCCTATTTTTATAGAATTTTTGGGTATTTTTATCGAAGTATCGAAGCAACGAGTGTTGGGACACTTGTAGGCTTCAACCGTCGAGAAAAACTCTCCGAAACGGCGAGTTCTCACTTTAGGTTTTTGGGACAGTGACTTAAGTTGCTGTAAGATCATTGTAGGGATACTCGCAAAGTTTATTTTGCGAGTAGGGGCGTTGCCCATATCCCCGAAAGGGGCCTTGTCCTGCGATCGCGCCCGGAAACCGCCTATGGGACCGTTACGGGAAGGTGACTCATAAATTGAAAAAAAATAGGAAAAATTATAGAAATTTTCTATAAAAATACATAATTTAGAATTATGTATAATTCTGTGATTTTCATATCCCAATAACCCCATTTTTATTGGATGATGTGTTGTAATTCATAATACGGCATGCGTGCCATTTTTGTGGTTGTGCGTGTTGTATAGTGTATGCGACCTGCGCGTCGTACCACTTCTTATGATATTCTAGTTGTAAATAGTTTTACACTCAAATGTAACTAGAGTTTCATATTTGTAATGTACAAATTGCAGCGGTGGAAAGTCCACTTGAAGACGAGGTTACTAGAAGGGTGCCGACGACACATGACGGTCAAAGGAAGCGCTTGGAGAAGCCGCTAGCCTTAGGTTGACCGTCCATTCTTCTCATTGGCTTGAGAAGATCATAGTTTGCCCATGACTACATCACAGTTAAATATATATATATATATATATATATATATATATATATATATATATATATATATATATGATTTTGCTTGTATGTATGTGATGCATGCTAGTAGAATAATGCTTGTATGTATATGATGCATGCTAGGATATTTTTCTTGTATGTATATGATGCATGCTAGAATAATGATTGTATGTATGTGATGCATGCTAATATAGGATAATAAAGGCCTAAATGCGTATAAGATACACATTACGATTAGATTAGATCCTAATCGAATCAACTCGAAAATGCCTATCGAGCCTTGATACCCATCACTACCTCGATCATTTGTTGTTGTTGAATCTGCCAAAGCACAGCAATGCATATTATCTTGGTAGGGTGCGGAGGGACAATCCTGGTCCCGCTTATCATGCTTGGGTTAGAGTAAGCACAATTAGATTGAGCAAAACTAGTTAACTCAATTGGATCGAGTAGAACTATAGGCATATTCCAATCAAATAGGTTAAGATCGCATTTAAACTAAATCATGGGCAATTTAGCCAAAGCTAACTCAAGGTCTTTTGTAAATGTGGGTCTTGATCTTATAAACAAGAGTTGCATAGAGATGTAATCGGTAATGTGTTACCCACCGATCGTACTAAGTCTTGGGCGATTTAGCCAAAGCTAACTCAAGACTTAGTATGATGTGGATATTGTCCCGCAAGAATTATAGCTAGTTTGTATGAATCTAGTAATGTGGTTTGACCACATCCATAACTCGATTCTGCAAAATTCCTATAATTCAGTGGGAGCATTATTTGATTACGGCCTAATTAAATGATAAAAGGAATATGATATTAATTCTCTGCACAGGCGTTGTAGATAACTATGTCGACAAACACGAACACTCTCTCTCTGCGATCTGTCCTTGAGAAGGACAAGCTCAATGGAGCAAATTTCCTGGACTGGTACAGGAACCTGAGAATTGTTCTCACCTAAGAAAGGAAGCTGTACGCCCGAGAGCAATCCATTCCGAGGCACCTCCCATCGCTACCTCGCGAGCCAACAAAGATGCTTACAAGAAGCATCAAGATGATGCATTAGATGTGTCATGTCTAATGCTCGCGACCATGAACTCGAAGCTTCGTATAACACACGAGTTCATGAATGCTTATGATATGGTTGGACATCTTCGCAACTATATCAAGGACAAGCAAGGCATGAGAGATATGAAGTCTCTAAGGCATTATTTGGGTCCAAAATGCAAGATGGGACTCAGGTCAAAATGTACTCAAGATGATTGGGGTACGAGAAAACCTACAAAGGTCGGGATTCCCACTTGGCCAAGAGCTAGCCATCGACCTAATCTTGCAATCTTTGCCACAAGCCTACAATCAATTTGTAATGAATTATAACATGAATGAAATTGATAATGCTCAAAGAGATGTTGAGAATCACGAGCTTAACCTTAAGAAGGAAAATATGACACCATTTTGATGGTGCACAAGAAGAAAGGCAAGGGCAAGCCTAAAGGTAAGGGAAAGTCCTGCCAAGGGCAAAGGCAAAGAACTTAAACCCAAAGGAGGGGTAGCTATGAAGGGGCTTGCTTTCACCGCAAGGAAGCCGGACATCGAAGCGTAATCGCAAAGCTTACCGAAGATCTTAAGTAGATGAGAAGTGAGACTTCTACTTCTGGTATAAATGTTATAGAAGTCAATCTATCTATTTCTTCATCATGGGTATTAGATACTGGATGTCCATCTCACATTTGTACCAATGTGCAGGCGCTGAGAAATAGCAGGGCATTGATAAAGGGCAAGGTGGACCTACGAGTAGGCAATGGAGCAAGGGTTGCTGTTGTTGCTGTAGGAACTTATGTTCTATCTCTGCCCTCCGGGCTTGTACTAGAATTAGATGAATGTTGTTATGTGCCTGCCTTAACTAAGAACATCATTTCAGTTTCTTATTTGGACAAGAAAGGATTTTCATTTATAATAAAGAACAAATGTTGTTCAGTTTATTTAAATGATATGTTCTATTGTAGTTCACCTCTAATGAACGGACTCTACTTTCTAGACTTAGAGAGCCCTATCTATAACATAAGTACCAAGAGGTTCAAGTCAAATGAGTTGAACCAAATCTATCTCTGGCATTGTCGCTTAGGTCACATAAATGAGAGTCGCTTATCTCTGCTCCATAAGGATGGGCTGCTAGACTCATTTGATTTTGAATCATATGAGACATGCGAGTCTTACCTTTTAGGCAAGATTACCAAGACTCCCTTTAGTGTACACAACGAAAGAGCAATAGATTTGTTAGAACTTATACATAGTGATGTATGTGGTCCTTTCAATGTTGCTGCTAGAGGTGGTTACAAGTACTTCATTACATTTACTGATGACTTCAGTAGATATGGTTATGTGTATCTTATGACACATAAATCAGAATCCTTTGAAAAGTTCAAAGAATTCAAGAATGAAGTACAAAACCAACTTGGCAAGAGTATTAAGATACTGATGGGATCGAGGTGGGGAATACCTTAGCCATGAGTTTCGTGACTATCTAGCTTAGTGTGGGATTCTATCCCAACTCACTCCTCCTGGAACACCATAGTGGAATGGTGTATCCGAAATGAGGAATCGTACCCTATTAGATATGGTATAATCTATGATGAGTCACAGATCTTCCTATATCCTTTTGGGATATGCTCTAGACACATGCCTTTACCCTTAACCGTGTACCATCCAAGGTCATATAAAGACACTATATACGATATGGAGGGGAGAAATCCTAAGATGTCTTTTATGAGGATTTGGGGTTGTGAGGCTTACGCTCGACGCCAAGTCTCGCATAAACCGGGACCCAAATCCAATAGGTGCTAATTTGTTGGATATCCCAAGGATACAAAGGGATATTACTTCTACATTCCCAAACCAAGACAAAGTGTTTGTGGCAAAGACTGGAGTTTTTCTAGAAAGGGATTTTGTTTCTAGAAAAACTAGTGGGAGTACCTTCGATCTTGAAGAAATTCAAGATAAGGACCATAGCACTGAGGCCTTGATGGAGGTTGAACAGGAACCACAAAGTGTTGTGGGTGATGAGGTTGTTGCACAAAGAGTTGTGGAACAACCACCTGTTCAGGTAGACCTACCTCTTCACACATCTGCTAGGGTACGTCGTCAGCCTGAGAGATACTCATTTCTCTTGTCTGACCATGATGACGTTATGCTCATTGAGAATGAGCCTACCTCCTATCAGGAAGCTGTGATGAGCCCAAATTCTGAGAAATGGCTAGAGGCCATGAGATCCGAGATGGAATCCATGTACACCAACCAAGTATGGACTTTGGTTGATCCATCAGAAGGGGTCAAACCCATTGGGTGTAAGTGGGTCTTTAGGAGAAAAACTATCATGCATGGACTTATGCATACCTATAAGGGCCGATTGGTGGCTAAATGTTTCAAACAAATTCATGGTATTGACTATGATGAAACCTTTTCTCCAGTGGTGATGTTTAAGTCCATTCGGATCTTGCTTGCTATTGCAGCATACCACGATTATGAGATCTGGCAGATGGATGTCAAAACCGTGTTTCTGAATGGAAACTTACTCGAGGATGTGTACATGATACAACCTGAGGGTTTTGAAGATTCACAGCATACTTGAAAAGTATGCAAGCTGCAAAGGTCCATTTATAGGCTAAAGCAAGCTTCTCAGAGCTGGAATCTTCGATTCGATGATGCCATCAAACAGTTTAGTTTCATCAAGAATGAAGATGAACCCTGTGTCTATAAGAGGGTTAATGGGAACATAGTTGTCTTCCTTATATTGTATGTGGATGGCATACTACTCATTGGGAATGACATCCTTTCGCTACAGTCTGTGAAGACGTGGCTGGGGACGTGCTTTTCAATGAAGGACTTAGGTGAAGCAGCCTGTATTCTAGGCATCAAGATCTATAGAGATAGATCTAAGAGATTACTTGGCCTAAGTCAGAGTACATACATTGACACGGTATTACTACGGTTTACCATGCAGAATTCCAAGAAGGGACTTCTACCGATGTCACATGGTGTGAGTCTTTCGAAGACTCAAAGTCCCTCTTCTAGAGAGGAGAGAGACCGCATGGATAAGATCCCTTACGCATCTACTATAGGATCTATCATGTACGCCATGCTGTGTACTCGTCCTGATGTCTCGTATGCTTTGAGCATGATGAGTAGATACCAGTCAGATCCAGGTGAGCATCACTGGATAGCAGTCAAGAATATTCTTAAGTACTTGAGAAGGACTAAAGAATATTTCTTGATATTTGGAGGCGATGAGGAGCTAGCTGTAAAGGGTTACAGCGATGCCAGCTTCCAAACTGACCAGAATGATTATAGATCGCAGTCAGGGTTCGTGTTTTGCTTGAATGGTGGCACTGTGAGCTGGAAGAGTTCGAAGCAGGACACAGTTGTTGATTCTACAACAGAAGTCGAGTATATTGCTGCATCTGAGGCAGCAAAGGAGGCAGTTTGGATTCGCAAGTTCATTACTGAGCTTGGGGTGGTTCCTAGCATTGCAGATCCTATAGAGCTCTATTCTGACAACAATGGAGCGATTGCACAAGCTAAGGAACCTCGCTCAGACCAGCGGACCAAACACATACTACGGCGCTTCCATCTCATTCGAGAGATTATCGATAGAGGAGATGTGAAGATTTATAGAGTACCCACAGAGGCTAACATCGCAGATCCCTTGACCAAGGCTTTGGCACAGAAAAAGCATGATGGTCACACTAGGTCATTGGGTATTAGATACTATGGTGATTGACACTAGTGCTAGTGGGAGATTGTTAGTGAAAGCCCTAGAGACAATCATGTGATAATTGTTGTATGGACTTTATTGTATCATATTCCTATTTATAAAGGCATGGTTATTATATTTAGTTGTATTGGTGCCAAATAACTAAATATAATAATGTCCTTGAATAGTAGGTTCTTATCTATATCAATCGATTAGTTGAATCGATAATGAGATGATATAGAGAACACTACTCTTAATCATTCCTAGTCAAGTATTAACATTCAGGGACAATGTTACTGCATAGAGACTAGCATGTAGGTCAACATGATGACTTGATCTCACAAGTCATGGATATGAGATATCAAGTTGACACATGGTTATGCATTGGAGAATGTATACTGAATGACCCGCCATGAGAAAGTATCATGGATCATTATATGAGTGTCATATACCTTCTCATGTGACTATTAGTATGACTATTAGTCCTCAGACCTGAAGTCACCATGGTTCCCTACATAAGGAGTTGCATACTTTGGCTTCATCAAACGTCACCCATAAATGGGTGGACTATAAAGACGATTACTGGGTATGTAACAAATTATGCGGAGGGATGTGAGTGATGTAGATGGGATCTATCCCTCCTATAAGACGGGAGTGACATCGATATTCTTGATAGAGTGAGACCATGAAGTGCATGGGCATGCCCAAGTGAGTCAATATGAGATATTGAGCTCATTTGATTAGAGTGAGTCTACTTGGAGTTCAAGATTTAGATTATACCGAGGATGACACGGTATATGCCTTGATTGGTCAATCTAGATGTCAAGGATAGAGGGACAATATCACATATTATGAGAGTCACAATTAGTAGTCACAAAGGTGATGTTGGAGCTCAACATTCTTGTAACTTGGGTAGCAATGATGTGTTGCTAGATACCGCTCATTGCTTATGTTCCTAAATCAGTTTAGGGACATTACCAACGTTACGAGAACCTATAGGGTCACACACATAAGGGCAATTAGATGGAGATTAGGTTCATATGATTAACCATGAGGATTAGGTTCATGGGATGAACTAAATTGGATTAAGAGTAATCCAAATTAGACTAATTGAGTTAGACTCAAGTTGATTCAAGTGTTGAATGAGTCTAATTTAGATTTGATTCATTAAATCAATTTAAATTAATGAATATAGATTCATTAAATTAAATTGACTTGAATCAAATGGTTGGATTTGATCAACCATGGGAGATAAGAGGTCAAGTTTGACTTGACTTGAGAGGGAAGATGAAAGGTCAAGTTTGACTTGACCAAATGTCATATCATGATGATGACTTGGCATGGCCAGCCAATGATGATGCTTCACATCATCATTGACTTTGTCATATGGTGCCACCTCATGAGGGAGACCAAGGGTCATGGGAGTTACATGCATGCATGTAACCGCCTATCCATAATGTGGCCGGCCACTTCTTGATGGCGGTGAATTGATTTTGGGTAACTCCATCTTCTTCTTCATAACTCAATCTTCTTCTTCACAACTTCATCTTCTTCCTTGGATTATTCCCTCAAGCTCACCCCCTCTCCCAACCTCCTTGGCATAACCATCCATAGAGTTCTAGCACACTCAAGGGTGTGTTTTCTCCACCTATTGCTTGTGTGGATACCAATAGAGGAGTGTGCACTTGACACTCTCGAGTTCCGGCGAACCTTTTGGACGAGCGGGATTTGCGAAGGGCGTCGTATCGAGGGTAACGTCATTATCATGTAGATATAAGGTAGATCTAGGGTTTTATACAAGCACATACATGTTTTAGTTTTAAGTTTCGCAATGCAGTTTTTGCGGCTCGTAAAGTCCAACAGTGGTATCAGAGCCATGTGCGAAGCATGTATGTGTTTCATTTTTATAATTTTTGTATTAGATATAAAAATTACAGATTTATATGTTTCTGTAAATTTCCAAATTTTATAGAATTTTTGGGTATTTTTCTCGAAGAATCAAGCAACAGTGTTGGGACGTAAGCCAAGTCGAGAAAAACTCTCCGAAACAGCGAGTTCTCGCTTTAGGTTTTTGGGACAGCGACTTAAGTTGTTGTAAGATCATTGTAGAGACACTCACAAAGTTTATTTTGCGAGTAGGGGTGCTGCCCCTATCCCCGAAAGGGGCCTTGTCCCGCAATCGCGTTCGGAAACCGCTTAGCGGGACCGTTACGGGGAGGTGACTCATAAAATTGAAAAACAAAATAGGAAAAATTATAGAAATTTTCTGTAAAAATACATAATTTATAATTATGTATAATTATGTGATTGTCATGGCCCAATAACCCCAATTTGATTGGATGATGTGTTGTAATTCATAATACGGCCTGCGTGCCATTTTTGTGGTTGTGTGTGTTGTATAGTGTATGCGACCTGTGCGTCGTACCACTTCTTATGATATTCTAGTTGTAAATAGTTTTAGACTCGAATGTGACTCGAGTTTCATATTTGTAATGTACAAAATGGAGCGGTGGAAAGTCCACTTGAAGACGAGGTTACGAGAAGGGTGCCGACGACACATGGCGGTCAAAGGAAGCGCTTGGAGAAGCCGCTAGCCTTAGGTTGACCGTCCGATCTTCTCATTGGCTTGAGAAGATCGAAGTAGGCCCATGACTACATCACAGTTAAATATATATATATATATATATATATATATATATATATATTTGATTTTGCTTGTATGTATGTGATGCATGCTAGTAGAATAATGTTTGTATGTATATGATGCATGCTAGGATATTTTTCTTGTATGTATATGATGCATGCTAGAATAATGATTGTATGTATGAGATGCATGCTAATATAGAATAATAAAGGCCTAAATGCGTATAAGATACACATTGCGATTAGATTAGATCATAATCGAATAAACTCGAAAATGCCTACCGAGCCTTGATACCCATCACTACCTTGATCATTTGTTGTTGTTGAATATGCCAAAGCAGAGCAACGCATATTATCTTGGTAGGGTGCGGAGGGACAATCTTGGTCTCGCCTATCAAGCTTGGGTTAGAATAAGCTCAATTAGATTGAGCAAAACTAGTTAACTCAATTGGATCGAGTAGAACTATAGGCATATTCCAATCAGATAGGTTAAGATAGCATTTACACTAAATCTTGGGCGATTTAGCCAATGCTAACTCAAGGTCTTTTGTAAATGTGGGTCTTGATCCTATAAACAAGAGTTTCATAGAGATGTAATCAGTAATGTGTTACCCATCGATCGTACTAAGTCATGGGCGATTTAGCCAAAGCTAACTCAAGGCTTAGTATGATGTGGATCTTGTCCTGCAAGAATTATAGCTAGTTTGTATGAATCTGGTAATGTGGTTTGACCACATCCATAACTCGATTCTGCAAAATTCCTATAATTCAGTGGGAGCATCATTTGATTATGGCCTAATTAAATGATAAAAGGAATATGATATTAATTCTGCATTGTATGTTGTATATAACTATGTCGACAAACACGAACACTCTCTCTCTACATTCTGTCCTTGAGAAGGACAAGCTCAATTGAGCAAATTTCCTGGACTAGTACAGTAACCTGAGAATTGTTCTCACACAAGAAAGGAAGTTGTATCGTCTGAGCACCCATTCCGAGGCACCTCCGCCACGCGCCTGAAATGACAAATATGCTTACAAGAAGCATCAAGATGATGCATTAAATGTGTCATGTCTAATGCTCGCGACCATGAACTCTGAGCTTCAGAAGCAACATAAGTTCATGAATGCTTTTGATATGGTTGGACATCTTCGTCAACTATATCAAGGACAAGCAAGGCATGAGAGATATGAAGTCTCTAAGGCATTATTTGGGTCCAAAATGCAAGATGGGACTCTCGTAGGTCCATATGTACTCAAGATGATTAGGTACATATAAAACCTACAAAGGCTGAGATTCCCACTAAGCCAAGACCTGGCCACTGACCTAATCTTGCAATCTTTGCCACAAGCCTACAATCAATTTTTCATGAATTATAACATGAATGAAATTGATAAGCCACTGCCTGAGATGCTCAGCATGTTGAGAACTGCTTAGCTTAACCTTAAGAAGGGAAAATCTGATGCCATTTTGATGGTGCACAAAAAGCAAGCCTAAAGGTAAGGGAAAGTCCCAAGCCAAGGGCAAAGGCAAAGAACTTAAACCCAAAGGAGGGGTAGCCAAGGAAGTGGCTTGCATCCACTGCAAGGAAGCTGGACACTGGAAGCGTAACTGCAAAGCTTACCTGGAAGATCTTAAGAAGGAAAGAAGTGAGACTTCTTCTTCAAGAATAAATGTTATAGGTGTGAATCTATTTATTTCTTCATCATGGGTATTAGATACCGGATGTGCATCTCACATTTGCACCAATGTGCAGGTGCTGAGAAATAGTAGGGCATTGACAAAAGGGCGAGGTGGACCTACGAGTAGGCAATGGAGCAAGGGTTGCTGCTGTTGCTGTAGGAACTTATGATCTATCTCTTCCCTCTGGCTTGTACTAGAATTAGATGATTGTTGTTATGTGCTTGCCTTAACTAAGAACATCATTTCAGTTTCTTGTTTGGACAAGAAAGGATTTTCATTTATAATAAAGAACAAATGTTTTTCAGTTTATTTAAATGATATGTTCTATTGTAGTGTACCTCTAATGAACGGACTCTACTTTCTAGACTTAGAGAGCCCTATCTATAACATAAGTACCAAGAGGTTCAAGTCAAATGAGTTGAACCAAACCTATCTTTGGCATTGTCGCTTAGGTCACATAAATGAGAGTCGCTTATCTCAGCTCCATAAGGATGGGCTGCTCGACTCATTTGATTTTGAATCATATGAGACATGCGAGTCTTGCCTTTTAGGCAAGATGACCAAGACTCCCTTTAGTGGACACAGCGAAAGAGAAACAAATTTGTTAGAACTTATACATAGTGATGTATGTGGTCCTTTCAATGTTGCTGCTAGAGGTGGTTACAGGTACTTCTTTACATTTACTGATGACTTCAGTTGATGTGGTGATGTGTATCTTATGACACATAAATCAGAATTCTTTAAAAAGTTCAAAGAATTCAAGAATGAAGTACAAAACCAGCTTGGCAAGAGTTTTAAGATACTTCGAGGGTGTGTTTTCTCCACCTATTGCTTGTGTGGATACTAATAGTGGAGTGTGCACTTGACACTCTCGAGTTCCGACGAACCTTTTGGACGAGCGGGATTTGCGAAGGGAGTCGCATCGAGGGTAACGTCTTTATCATGTAGATCTAAGGTATATCTAGGGTTTTATACAGGAACATACATATTTTAGTTTTAATACATTTTCGCACGGATCCGTGGTCGGACTTCCGGGGTTTCCGCAACGCAAAAAGCGGTTTTTACGGCTCGAAAAGTCCAACAGTCATTACATATATATGAGCAACACCCAGTATCAAATACCCAAGTGTCTAAGGAAATAGAATGACAATCAATAACGATGATACCTGAAGAGGATGGGGCATCGGATGCCTTCTTCTTCTTTATAGACTCAAGATAAATCTTGCAGTTTCTTCACCAGTGGCCTTCCTTGCCACAATGATGGCAAGTGCCCTTTTGTGCTGGTTCTGCCTTCTTTACCTTCTTGTTCTTCCCTTTCTTCTGTTCCTTTGCCTTCCTCTTAGAACCTTTCTTTGAGGAATCAACTAACAGAACCGCCTTCTCCTCATGCTTCACAGAAGGCTCCACAGTCTTCAGCATATTGAGGAGCTCAGGAATAGTGGATTCTAATTTGTTCATCCGATAATTCATCACAAATTGTGAAAAACTCTTGGACAAACAATGCAAAATTAAGTCAATACTTAATTCATGATCCATCACAAACCCGAGGGTGGCTAGCCGCTCGATGTACCCGTTCATCTTTAGCATAAACTGCACTACAGACGAACCTTCTTGTATCTTCGTGGTGAAGAGGAGCCTGGAGACTTCGAACCTTTCGGATCTCGCTTGCTCATTGATGCGGGTGCGGGGGAAAAATCCGTTCGCTCCGTTTTCAAGGCGATGAGGCGATGAGGGAGGTCTCAGGGTATTCTCCCCCGGCAGCGATTAGTAAAGAATAAGAAAATGAAGTAGACGAAACGCGAAAACCCGACACCAACAATCGAGATTCAGACACGAGATGTAACGTGGTTCGGAATAAGGATTCCTACTCCACGGGGGTGAGGTTGCTCACCAGATGCGGTGCCTAAGCACTTTTCACTACGAAAATCCTCCTTTACAGAAAGCAAGTTTCCGAAGGTGGAGGAGAAATGACCTCTTAGAATGATGTTACAAGATGAGGAAAATACAAGAGACTTAACAAACAGCAGATCTCCGTCCTCCTTCTCCGGCGAGACCGTTCTTCCTTTTTCTCCTCGTCTCCTCTTCTCTCTTGCTGGATGTGAATGATTGCGGATCTCCTTCTCTTGCCTCCTTCTCTCCCTTTTATCTTCCCTCCTCCTTCAATGTAACGTCGCGGATTATCTCCATCGTACACATGGCCACCTCCTCTTCCGGGAGAATAATTCTGTTACAAATATGAGGAACGAGGACTCCCCCGAATATTGCGTGGGGCCCCCCAAGCCGTTGCATAGCACCTTTTCCTTTACTTTTTCAGGCGACGAGGTTAACCTGTTTCCCTCACCTCTCTGCTTCGGGTGAAGTTAACTTAGGCCCCTATACCATAGGTGACCTAGCCTTAGGGTTTCTCCCTAAACCGAACCAAATCTCCTTTTTCCTGTACCAAACTTCTTTCGCGTCGATTAGGTCGAGTTGACCCTTCCTCCATCCCATTGGCTTCCGGACTTGCTTAGTTGAACCAGTTCCTAGTCCTCTATTAGCTAAGTGCCTCCCGCCTCTTTTCCACCTGCGTTCCTTGTTTCTAGCATTCGCCCGTGCCGATAGCTCGCTACTTTCCGTGCGATGACCTCTGGTACTTGCGCCGTGTCGATTACTTCGATAACTCTCGCGTGTCAATGGCTCGATAACTCTCGCCCGTGCGCAATGGCTTCGATAACTCGCCCGTGTTGATGGCTTCGTCTAACTCGCCCAATCGCTTATCCTTTTCCCCTTTGGTGAACCGTGTTTTGGGGGCGGGTCACGGTCACTCGACTCTTCTATTGGGAATTAGGTAGAAAAAGTACCAGTAGTATCATTAGTCAACTCCGAAAAATAGTCAAGCGAAGTTATAAGCTTGACTTTCCAGATGTGCGTAAAGTTTATGCCCTATTCTTCATTCCTCCGTTTGAATCCACCTTTTCCTCTATAACTCCTTTGTGTGCCTTCGAGGCGGCCTGATGGGCCCATGGGCTCCGCTTCTCCTTCTCTCTCCGTGAAATTGAACCGTCACGGGAAACCATATATAAACCTCCGCCTTCTCCTCTTAGGTATCCTTTAGCGTGCCTAACAATCCAGTCTGTTCTTCTTCCTCCGCGATTTTCACCGGCGCTGTTTCGGCGATTTAGTCCTCCCCTTCTCACGCGATTCTCCCTTTCACCCGAGTAAGTGCTCTGTTTAGTTTAACGCCCATGGCTCCTAGGACCATTCTTCCACCTGCCTAGTACGAACATACCGTAACTCAGTTAGATTGCAACCATTACTTCTTTAACATTAAGAACGACTACATAGCCCCCTCTATAAAATGCTGCTTCACAACTTAAATACATCGACCTCACAACCCTCCTCCTGGCCTGACCTGCTTTTTCCTTGAACAATTTCTTAATGGCCTATCCCTGCCAGTACCCTCGGTCTATTTGGACCTGCTAGATTTTTATGGACTACCCCTGAACCAATTCACCCCCAACTCCTTCCGGATTCTATCGGGAGCCCATATAGTGTTCCAACATTTGAACCTCCCTTTGACCCCAGAACTATTCCATTGCTTCTTCCAATTAAAGTGGCCTCTTCTATTTGTCTAGTCGCTCGACGCCAATTCTCGTGAACGCCTACCTCCCACAAGGTGGAAGCACTATACTTCTTGTACAACTTCGAGTCTTTACCTTATTCTCGATTGGAAGGTAGACCTTCCCGAATTACCTTCCTTCCGGGACATGAGGACCAAATGTCCTTTCCCGGAGGTGTATAAAGTTTTAGGAGAGCCACTCTTGCTCGAATCTTTGCTAGAGACTCCCCTCTTGTGTCATTTTGGATTATCTCCTCTACCTCTGACGACTTTGGTTGCTGTAGGTAGGGTATTATTTAACTGGCAATAGGACTTCTTTTCTGCATTATTCACCTTTCCTGACAACATACCTTGCAGATAATCGATGAAGGCTTTGGTAGAAGGGGAGGCGATTGAGTAAGAAGAAGAAAACCTCGACCAAAAGAGGTAAATCAGCACTCCATCATCTCCTCGTAAAAGCTACGGCTTATTAAGAAAGGAGCCTCGAGTTCCTCGGCTCTTCCTCCTCATCTTGGACCGCTAGAGTCTCGTTCCCTAGCCATTTATGAACCAAGGAGAGGAGGCAATACTTCCCCTGCCCCTTCTTCATCCCCTCACAGAGAGGCTTCCCCCTCCCATTTTTTACATTCTTCCCATCGCGAGTGCCCCCATCCTCTCCTACAGAACTTCCCCCCGCTCCCAAACCTTCCGACCCGAGGGCGGCTCCTGTTCCCCTTCGTCGTATCGGACCTTCCGCCTCTGCTGAAGGGGAAGACCCCTCTATTCCCGTTCCTCCGAGGGCCACATTAGGATCCTTACTGAAAATTCGGCATCCTTCGGAGGTGAAGTTCTTCAATCAATCGGGCGTACAGGCCCCTTGTGAACAAGTAGGCAAACTACTGGCGGAGGTATCTATTGTTTCTTCGTTTCTTCTTCACCTTGCCTATTTTCATATACTGGCGTGTACCAATAGCCTGTTCTTCTTCAGGCCGCCACCCAATATAGTAGTATGATAACTCATCTGGCCCGGTTCCAATCCACTGTGGAGACTCGCCACTTTGCCGCCGTGTCTCAACAGAAAAAGCTCGTCCAACAACTGAGCGAGCAAGAGGCGAAAGAAAAGGATATGAGGGGCCAATGCGAAGACGCAATGATGCAAGTGGCTCTGCTTCAGAGTGAGAAAGAAGAGCTGCAGCGGAAGAATGAGGAATTGGAGCAGCGGATTTTCCTCCAGTCTAGTGAGCTGCAACAGATAGATGAATTGGCGCGGGAACTGAGGGAGTATAAAGGGCACCTGGGAGATGCCATGATTGACTCTGCAAAATCCTCAACCACCATCCTACAGCTTCAGCAGGAGCGCTCCAGGCTCCAATTGGAGCATCAAGCTTGGGAGGCCATTAGGAAATCTTATGCATGGAGAAATGCGCGAGCTCTCTTCCTGGTGGCGACTCTTCCTCAAACCTTGTCCACAATGGCTCGAGAAGCCCTTCTTCATCAAGAATATCATGAAGCTCTTTGTGGTCAAGAGCCATCAGCGCCACCGAGAAGATGCTCTGGCGATTGAGTGGCGGACAATGAGCCCAACTAGCCCAAAGGTCAAAATCAGAAGGAGCGGGAAGCTGACCTCAAGAGCAGATACGTCAAGAAGGGAGTAGACTTGTTCATATTAGGTTTCGAGAGGGATGTGGCTCAAAACGCCGAACAAGGATATCCGCCTCCTGGCGCGAACACTAGTTACTTAGATACTGTAGCGGGCTGGCTAATTGTTCTCTCAACGATTTGAATCAGAACCTCCAAGATCGCTTTTTCGTAATAACTTTTCTTTCATGTTAAGAGCCGACTTTTATCAATATGTCCGTGCGGTTCCCTAACGAGTCGGGTTTCGCCAATTTTGAGCTTCTTGTCATTTCTTTACCCGTACTACATAACGCCATCGCCGGGTCGCCTTGGGTCTCTCTTACGGGATTTTGCCTACTAGTATCCACATATCCGCCCGATTTTGGTTCTGGACGTCACTTTAAATGACCTTTTGCTGTTGATTTTCCCTATCCTTCCTCACCTCGGAAAAGATGCGACCTCTTCGTCTTCTCCCCTTCCCGAACTTTTTCGCCATTCTCCTTCCATTATAAATCCCGTCCCCCTTGTCTTCGCCTTGCTATCTTACCATCATGGCTTCGCAGGCATCCCATTGAAATTTCTTCGAATCAGAATCTTTTGAAATACTGGATCTGGTCTCTCGAAGATGATGGTCGGAGACCGGCCAACCGCCACTGGTCTTCCATCCCCTACCTTTTCCGCCTTCCGGCCCAACTCCCACCCCTCGGAGAGATCCTTCCCCTCCTTTCCCCTCCTTCCGCAACAGGTGTGGAATCCTCCTTCACGTGGGAGTATACGGTGGAGATCCTCATGCGGCGTTGATCTTCTCCCACTTCCGCCAAGATTGGCTTCGTGCGGTTCCTTGGCTGAGGATTCGTCCTTCCCCTTCGATGAAGGTCCACCGCTTCTTCCTCCACCTCAAGGCGAAGCGCTTCCGAGTCATATTGGCTCCTTCTCTCCCAAAGAGACATCTCCGTCTCATCCACAAGAGTAATCGGGAAAGTCAGATAAATCAAGCCAATGTAATTGTTTTAAGTATATTAATGAAACAAAGAAGGAAAACGATATCTGCTTTCGTCCTTTTTTTTTTTTTTTTTTTGTAGAAATAAGGTTTCGCTTTGAAG
Organism: Wurfbainia villosa; assembly: GCA_025175895.1. NCBI lineage: Eukaryota > Viridiplantae > Streptophyta > Magnoliopsida > Zingiberales > Zingiberaceae > Wurfbainia > Wurfbainia villosa. Next base: position 45,191,996 of record CM046004.1, on the reverse strand, counting down.
GATGGTACGGATCCGAACACACACTTTTCCATCAGTTCTCGTGATTGGACCCTCTTAATTACTGATTGTCTTCCGTCGACCTTCCCACTACCGCCTACACGCTTTCCCTTTCTTTTACGCATTTATGGTCCCTACCTCTTCTGCCAATAAATGCATTCCTCCCCTTCATTGCTATAAAAATCCACCGACCTTTACCTGATAGTCTCCACTATTCTCCTTTTCCCTTGGTTTGTCATGGACAGAATATTAGAACAAGGTAGCAGTTCCTCGCCTTCTAAAGAACAGATAAATGACCGTCGGTACATAGTCATTCTGGAGGAACAAGTGAAGTGTTTACAAAGAATGACTAGAGGAAACCTCCACAACAATCGTTCCTTGCGCCAACAACTGGTCGGGTCCCAAAAAGAACTGTCCAAGCAAATCTTCTTGAAGCAGTCTTATCTTCAACAGCATCGCCAACCCCGAGAAAGAAATTCCATCCGTTCCGCCTAACAAAGAATTGTAATACCCTAGATGTATTAGGGTTTCTCTTGTTGTTTCTCCTTGTAGATGGATGGGAGTATATAGTTCTCCCGTATCATCGAACTTCCCTAGTTTATCTCTTTCCTCCAGGACCTTCTGAGTTGTACTACTCTTTACTCCTTTTGTATTTACATGTAATTTGGGGCATATTTCGGCTCTTAGTCTTTTCAATCTGCGGGGTGTATAGACCCCTTAGACGAGCTGACTCTGCTATTGCACAAGAATACAATCATATAAAGTTAATTAATATAGGGCAGATAATAACCGAGGAATTTCGGTTCTTCCGTTCCACCACCACACGGGGATAAACTTCCGCTCTGCGGGGATAGCATTTTGTATATAGAGTAAATAGTAACCGAGGAGTCTCGGTTCTTCCGTTCCACCCCCACACGGGGATAAACTTCTGCTCTGCGGGGATAGCATTTTATATATAGAGTAAATAGTAACCGAGGAGTCTCGGTTCTTCTGTTCCACCACCACACGGGGATAAACTTTCGCTCTGCGGGGATAGCATCTTGTATATAGAGTAAATAGTAACCGAGGAGTCTCGGTTCTTCCGTTCCACCACCACACGGGGATAAACATCCGCTCGCGGGGATAACATTTTATATATAGAGTAAATAGTAACCGAGGAGTCTCGGTTCTTCCGTTCCACCACCACACGGGGATAAACTTCCGCTCTGCGGGGATAGCATTTTGTATATAGAGTAAATAGTAACCGAGGAGTCTCGGTTCTTCCGTTCCACCACCACACGGGGATAAACTTCCGCTCTGCGGGGATAGCATTTTATATATAGAGTAAATAGTAACCGAGGAGTCTCGGTTCTTCCATTCCACCACCACACGGGAATAGCATTTTGTATATAGAGTAAATAGTAACCGAGGAGTCCCGGTTCTTCCGTTCCACCACCACACGGGGATAAACTTCCGCTCTGCGGGGATAACATTTTATATATAGAGTAAATAGTAACCGAGGAGTCTCGGTTCTTCCGTTCCACCACCACACGGGGATAAACTTCCGCTCTGCGGGGATAGCATTTTGTATATAGAGTAAATAGTAACCGAGGAGTCCCGGTTCTTCCGTTCCACCACCACACGGGGATAAACTTCCGCTCTGCGGGGATAGCATTTTGTATATAGAGTAAATAGTAACCGAGGAGTCTCGGTTCTTTCGTTCCACCACCACACGGGGATAAACTTCCGCTCTGCGGGGATAGCATTTTGTATATAGAGTAAATAGTAACCGAGGAGTCTCGGTTCTTCCGTTCCACCACCACACGAGGATAAACTTCCGCTCTGCGGGGATAGCATTTTATATATAGAGTAAATAGTAACCGAGGAGTCTCGGTTCTTCCGTTCCACCACCACACGGGGATAAACTTCCGCTCTGCGGGGATAGCATTTTATATATAGAGTAAATAGTAACCGAGGAGTCTCGGTTCTTCCGTTCCACCACCACACGGGGATAAACTTCCGCTCTGCGGGGATAGCACTTTGTATATAGAGTAAATAGTAACCGAGGAGTCTCGGTTCTTCCGTTCCACCACCACACGGGGATAAACTTCCGCTCTGCGGGGATAGCATTTTGTATATAGAGTAAATAGTAACCGAGGAGTCTCGGTTCTTCCGTTCCACCACCACACGGGGATAAACTTCCGCTCTGCGGGGATAGCATTTTGTATATAGAGTAAATAGTAACCGAGGAGTCACGGTTCTTCCGTTCCACCACCACACGGGGATAAACTTCCGCTCTGCGGGAATAGCATTTTGTATATAGAGTAAATAGTAACCGAGGAGTCTCGGTTCTTCCGTTCCACCACCACACGGGGATAAACTTCCGCTCTGCGGGGATAGCATTTTGTATATAGAGTAAATAGTAACCGAGGAGTCTCGGTTCTTCCGTTCCACCACCACACGGGGATAAACTTCCGCTCTGCGGGGATAGCATTTTATATATAGAGTAAATAGTAACCGAGGAGTCTCGGTTCTTCCGTTCCACCACCACACGGGGATAAACTTCCGCTCTGCGGGGATGTTACTTTGTATATAATGGGCTATTTATGAAAAAATAAATCCTTCTTTCCCTCTCACTACCGGCGCGAAGCCCATTAACAGCTGCAAGCCCATTCTTCCTCCTTTTATAGGGGACCCTTTCGCCTTCGTTTCTTCTGCTACCTTCGTCCCCTCATCTTTTGGTTTCCTTCTTCTTCGTCTGCTTGCTCCTCCGCCGCCAAATTTCGTTTCTTCGATCTTTTCTTCCCGGTTCCTCGTCTTTCGTTGTTTTCAGATATCCGAGATGCATTCCACCTTCTTTCAGGAAATAGCGGGCCGCTACGCGAATCGCGAACGGGGTATCAGTCAACCCTTAGCTCCTTCTTCTTCTTCACCTCCTTCGATCACCACCATACAGGGATCACCTCATCGTTCTCCCTCCCCTCCTTCGGTGACTTTCGCTACCCCCATCCCGAAGGAAGCCGGGGTCATCAGTCCCTCTTCACTCCCTCTTACCTGTACAAGCCCTAACTTTCCCCCTTTGCCTCCTTCTGTTAACGATATTTAGAAATTGCCCTCTTCTTCCCCGCAACCTGGGGAGGCATCTGGGAAGGGGGTGCTTTCATGTCCGCCAATAATAGAGGTTATACCGCCCCTGTCTTCTCCATCCTCGGCCCATCATTCCTCTCTCAGGCCCATGCGGTTGACATTCCTTCAGCCAACCTCCCCCTTCGCTTATCACCCGAAAAGTCCTCCTCTTCCTGTAGGCCCTAATCAGGAGCCTTCTACTTCTAAAATTCTCATTGAAGGCTTCCCCGACCCAGTGCTCATCATCTCATCTTCTTCAAGACCCTTCTCTGATCAGCCTCTTTCGATTTTTCCTTCTGACTTCACCTCCCCGACAAATGTGACGCCCGTTCTCCCCGCATCTCCGGATATGCCATCCTTGACCACCACTTCCACGGGCCTTTTGAATGAGACTCCTCCCTCTCTCTGTTCTCCACCAATTAATACCGCCTCCATTCTCCCCTTTGCGGGTGAAATTCACCCTTCGACGTCATCCGTCCCATCTTCTTCCCTTTCTCCCAGGAGTCTTCGGATCCTGAACTTAGAGGAGATGACTCCTCGTATGGAAAGCCTGCGTCACTCTTTGGACCTGGTACGTTTTTTTCAGTCCATTTCCTTATCTTTGTTTAACTGACTCATTTCTTTTCTCCTCAACCCAGATGTGCCCCGACCAACCACCGAGAGATCGCTTCCTCTTCACCAATACCGGGCTCAAGCCCAAGAATGGGAACGGCAAAGAACGGAAGACTTGGCGAATGCTCAGAGTCGAGAACAACTTCTATCACAAAAATTGCGTGGGAGCAATTAATCAAGCTCGCCAAAGAAATTCAAAAAGATCGACATTATCACGATAAAGGAACGACCATGTCCGGGTGGGGCTACTTGTCCTCAAAAGAAATCCCATCAAGTTCTCTTGACACGGAACCATCCTCAGCTCAAGAGCTATGGCGTCTTCAGGGGCAGGTAGCAGAGCTCCTCAAGGGGAAGCAACAGGACGCGGACACCATCGCTCACCTTCAAGTTCAATACCAACGAGCACAGGATAAGATAGGGGACCTCCGTACCCGCTTGTGTAAGGAGGTACAAGAAAACTCCTCCCTTATAAATTCCCGGGCGCATGCTCATGCCCGTCTACGCAGGCAAGAGACTTCCCTTCAGAGGATGAACTCTGAACTCGTCCGGACCAGATCTTATTCCGAAGCGGTGGAAGGGATTTCGACCTCTATGCGTCGGAATATGGTGGAGATGACGCATCTTGTGCAGCAGGACCAAAGTTCTCGAGCCGATGATGTTTCCACTCTGGCTGACGCAATCATGGAGGTGTCACGGCGCTATGTGGACGTGCGTCGTAATCTTCGCGAACAACAAGAAAAGTGCAAGAGGCAGCATCGAGAACGAAGCCCTGACCGCCCGAACCGCCAGGAGCGACTCGTTATTTTAATGCGCACCACTTATCAGGATGGATTTAATGACGTAGTTAGACAATATGCCGCCCAGGGATTGCCTCCTCCAACTTATCCTTCATTTTCTTTAAATTGGGAGGCTGGGTTCAAACGTTATCCTCCCGAACGATTTAAGTTGTAATATAGTATCTCATTTTGAAACGGGGATTTCCCTTCTGCGTTTCTGTTTCTCCTTCAATACTCATTGGTGATACCGTATTGCCCTTGTAAATAACCCCTTAATGAAATTTAGAGAGCATTTGACATTCCATCGATATAATCAATTCAATAAACACCCCCTCTGAGTTTCATAATTTCTTCCTTTCCATTTCATATTTCTCATACAGTGTGAAAGAGCTTTAAGTGAAGGGCGTTCCAAGGTCGTGGAAGCTCTTTGCCTTAGTCGTCTTTCAGATAATATGCTGACCCTGCTACGCAGTGTGTTATCTCGTAAGGTCCTTCCCAGTTGGGAGCCAACTTTCCAGGATCTCCAGCGGGATTGACCTTACGCAAAACCCAATCTCCTTCTTGAAATCTCCGAGGCACCACTTTCTTATTAAAGGCTCGCTGAACTCTCTGCTTGTAAAATTCCGCTCGCCTCCGGGCCATCTCCCACCTTTCCTCCACCAGATCTAATTCGGTGCTTCGGATAAGTTGGTTTGATCCGCTTGTATGCTTTTACCCGAGCGCTTATCCAACAAAACTCGACCGAATAACGGCCTCCGCCCCATATACCAAACTAAAGGAGTCTCTCACATCGCCTTAGGTGTGGTTCGATAGGCCCACAGGACGCCTGGTAGCTCTTCCACCCAGTTTCCTCTCTGAGCACCCAACTTGGTTTTTAATCCTTGAATGAGGATCCTGTTAGTTACCTCCACTTGTCCATTCGCTTGAGGGTGAGCTACCGAAGTGAAAGCTTGCTGAATGTTGAGACTTTGGCACCATTCTTGAATCTTTTTCCCCTGGAATTGTCGCCCATTATCACTGACTATTTTCTGAGGGATACCATACCGACAAATGATATTTCTCCATAAGAACTGTATTACGGCATTCTCAGTAATTTTGGCTAAGGGCTCGGCCTCCACCCATTTGGAAAAATAATCCACAGCGACCAATAAAAACCTCTTCTGTAAAGGTGTCGTTGGCATCGGACCCACTATATCCATTCCCCATTGATCAAAAGGACAGGAAGAGACTACAACTTTCATTAACTCAGCCGGTCGCTCAGAACGGTTGCTATGTTTCTGACAAGCGATGCAACTTTGCAATATACGAGCCGCATCTCGTTGAAGAGTAGGCCAAAAGTATCCGGCCAACAAGGTCTTTCTTGCTAAAGCTCTCCCTCCTAAATGATTGCTGCAGCATCCCTCATGGATCTCTCAGAGTACCCATTCCGCATCCTCCTTTCCTAGGCATTTTAACAAGGGTCGCCCGAAAGAGGTCTTGTATAGGTCTTCATTTAAGAGGATGAACCGTTTGGCTCGGTGTATTAAAGTAGATGCCGCAATTTTTCCTTCAGGAATCTTTCCGTGCCGTAAATAAGCTATGATATCAGTTCTCCAATCAAGAATTAGGCTTGATTCGGGTGCGTCTCATTCTATGTTGCATATTGCTAAGGAAGTGTGAATTCTACTGGATCGTCTCGATGATTTCATTCCTCCCGACTAGCCATCCAAGCCAATTCATCGGCCTTCTCATTGTGCTCATGGATTTACTTCAAGAGGACTCGATGGAATTGAGCTTTTCTCTCTCAAAAGCTTTCAAGTCCTTGTGCAGTCTTTCCTCCCGAACCACAAAAGAACCTTGAAGTTGGGATATTACCAACTGGGAATCCGAGTGGATCACAATGGAAGAAGCCCCTACCGCTTTAGCAGCCTGCAATCCTGCTAGGATAGCTTCATATTCCGCTTCATTATTAGATGCCTGATATTCCAGGCGAACGGCTAATCGAGTTTCTTCACCCTCCGGGGTAATTAATAGAACACCAACACCACTGCCTGTAGATCCTGAGGAGCCATCTACGAATATATTCCATGCCTTTGGTTCTCTCTCCCTCTTCCGAACCACAAGGTACCTCGGCCAGGAAATCGTGAGTGCACGGCCTTGATGACCGTGCGAGGTTGGTAGTGTGTATCATACTCGCTTAGCTCTATCACCCATTTGGCTAACCTACCCGAGAAATTTGGCTTAGTGACGATCTTGCCCAATTCGCTGTGTTAAAACGGTGATAGGATGAGCCAAAAAGTATGGCCTCAATTTGCGGGCGGTTAGCACTAAGATATAAGCCAGCTTCTCTAACTCCGTATAACGGAATTCTGCTCCCTTCAGAATATGGCTGGTATAGTAAATAGGTTGCTGGTGAGAACCTTCTTGTTTCAGTAATACCGAACTAACGGCTCCTTCTGAGACGGCCAGATACATCCATAGTGGTTCTCCCTGTATTGGTTTAGCCAATAACGGGAGTCCAGCCAGATATCTCTTCAACTCCTGGAAAGCTTATTCACATTGATCGTCCCACTGAAATTTAGTAGCTTTGTGCAAGATCTTGAAGAAAGGTAGCCCTTTGTCCGCCAATCTGGCTATGAATCGGGATAAAGAAACAATCCTGCCCACTAACTTCTGGGTCTCTTGCAGATTAGTAGGTGACTTCATGTTGCATAAGGCCTTCACCTTCTCGGGGTTGGCTTGCAACCCCTTCTCAGTCACAATGTACCCCAAGAACTTGCCACTTTTTACCCCGAACAAGCATTTGTTAGGGTTTAGCTTCATATTAAATCGCCTCAACGTAGCAAAGGTTTCATTCAAGTCTTTGACTAGATCCCGAGTGACCTTCGACTTGACCAGGATGTCATCCACATAGACCTCCACATTCTTCCCTTTCTGTTCTGCAAAAATTTTGTCCATAAGACGCTGATATGTAGCCCCGGCGTTCTTCAATCCGAACGGCATGACCACATAGGCATATAATCCTCCTGCAGTCACAAAGCTAACCCTCTTTCGATCCTCTTCGGCCAAAGGTATTTGATGATATCCCTGATAGGCATCCATCAGGGAAACCACTTCATATCCTACAGTAGAATCCACCAACTGATCAATACGAGGCAAGGGGTAGCAGTCTTTAGGGCATGCTTTATTCAAATCACGGAAATCGATACACATCTTCCATTGCCCAGAAGGCTTGGGGACCAAGACTACATTAGAAACCCATTCGGGAAACTGGATTTCCTTTACGTGGCCCGCTTTTAGTAGCTTATCCACCTCCTCAGCTATGATCTTGTCTTTCTTGGGTCCAAAATGTCGCCTCTTCTGTAGGATGGGTCGGGCTCCTCTAATGATGTTGAGGTGGTGTTTCGCTACTTGAGGATGGATACCCGTGAGATCATGCACATCTCTTGCAAAGATGTCCTCATTCTCCTTTAAGCAGGCCACCAGCTCTTCTTTGATATCCAACTGTTGTGCTATCCGTGGCCATTCTCGGAGCGATCTCCACCAGCTTCTCCTCCTCTATCTTATCAGCCTTTGGGGGAGATTCCGGACATATCCAGTAGCGATGACAACTTTTCCTTTTAGGTCTTCAGTCCTGGCCTTCTTTTGATCGTCCCGAACCATTTGCACATAGCAGCTCCGGGAGGCCTTATGTTCTCCCCGAACTTCTCCCACCAATTGTCCCACTGGAAATTTCACGTGGTAGTGCGGAAGCCACACTGAAAAGGGTGAGGAAAGGGCGCCCCAGAATAGCGTTATAAGTGGATGGAGCATCCACGATAAGGAAAGGTATTATACTAGTTTTTTGGCGGGGCTTTTCACCCAGAGTTAAAGGCAATGAAATATGCCTACTGGTGGACCATATGCCCCGCGAATCCAAAAGGGAGTGGACACATCTTCTAGCCGGCATTTCCTTGCCAGACCGCCAAGGCCTCTGGAAGAGGATGTTGACAGAGCTCCCGAATCAACTAGCACCCGCCACTTCATAATTAGCCAGGGGATATACGGATAACCAAGGCGCTCAGATGAGGCCAGAACACCCCGCAAATCTTCGCTCAACGAAATGGCGGCGCCAGGCATGCAATCGGGTGGCGATGGCCAAACTCTCCATAAGACGGGCGTATGACTTCCGTGTCTTAGAGTCCTCAAGAGGTCCTCCGGCTATCACATGGATAACTCCCCGAGGGAAGGTCCTCTGAAGCGGAGGAAGGGCCTCACCGATGGGCCTTCTTGGGAGACCACCTCTCGGGGCGGCATTTGGGAAAGCGACCGAGGTTGTTGATTATACGGCCTGACGGGCAACATTGGTTGGGGGCCTCGCCGTGCCGTTCCTCATTTGGATACCTCAATTGCGGATATGCAACATGGAGGCGTTCTAGTTCTTCTTGCGGCTTGAAACATCGATTGCTAGTGTGACCATACTGCATGATATTGGCGTAAGAACGGGTGAGGGATTACGCGGATCCTCTATGTCCCAGAGCGGCACCGTTGATCGTAGAACTCCATTTCACGCTTCTTTCCAAGTCCTCACAGAGGAAGCACTTGAGCCATGATTTGCAATGGCGGGCGGGCAAACTCCTGTAGCATTGGTCGAGGCCTCGGAGCCTCGTCTTTGAAAAGGTCTTGTATACTCTCACGAGGAGGAGCTTGAGGAGCGTGACGAGCCCTTTGATTGGGTGGGATCATTGCAGCTTCGCTCGGCTCTCATCACCCTTAATCCTTCTTCTTCGTGGATAAATCGCTCTGCGGCTCGAGCTCTTCATAGCTATCCGTAGGCTGTCTCAGCAAGGAACTAAGGAAGGGGCCCTCCTTCCGTCTTGAATGGCACCGGAAGGATTCGGGATCGGGCGGGGATTCCCTAGGCGAGGTGAATCGATGGATATACCCCCTAAGGGATTCTGAAGGTCCCTGGGTGATATGCATTAACATAGAGGCGTCTTGCTTATACGCCTTACAGCTGACAAATTCTCGACTGAACATTCTCTGGAAGTCAGCGAAACAGGTGATAGATCCCGGTGGCAGAGTAGTGAACCACTTTTGCGCCGAACCAATCAGGGTGGTCCGGAAGACTCGACACTTGAGAGCGTCAGTATAACAGTGAAGCGAGGCCGCTCCATCGAATTGCGATATGTGCTCTTCCGGATCCGTCGAACCGTCGTACTTACTGACCTGAGGATTTCGGAAGTAGGATGGAGGGAGCTCCGAAAGAATGTCCATCGTGAAGGGGCTAGGTTCGTAGAACTCCGGAGGTCTGGTTGATTGACTTTCACCCTGTTCCTCCCGGCGCGTTTGGGTGAAGGGCATAGTATTCTGGGGTGTTCTTCCCCCGAGTCCGCCTCCAGGCAACACCTCACCATGAGCGTGATGCGAGAGGGAGGAGGCATTTACGGGAGGATCTGGAAGAAGGTTCCCCGGAGTGCGGATGCTGATATCCGGTCCTTCTCCTTTCTCTAGCGAGGGCTTCTGTGATAGCATCATCCATTAAGGCCTTTAGCACCGATGGTAGAAGGGTGATGGGGCGCTCCTCCACCGTAGAGATATCAGGTTGTTGCATTTCTTCTGGTTGCATCTCGATGTCCAGCTCAAATGGTTCCCACAGACGGCGCCAACTGATGCGGGTGCGGGGGAAAAATCCGTTCGCTCCGTTTTCAAGGCGATGAGGCGATGAGGGAGGTCTCGGGGTATTCTCCCCCGGCAGCGATCAGTAAAGAATAAGAAAATGAAGTAGACGAAATGCGAAAACCCGACACCAGCAATCGAGATTCAGACACGAGATGTAACGTGGTTCGGAATAAGGATTCCTACTCCACGGGGGTGAGGTTGCTCACCAGATGCGGTGCCTAAGCACTTTTCACTACGAAAATCCTCCTTTACAGAAAGCAAGTTTCCGAAGGTGGAGGAGAAATGACCTCTTACAATGATGTTACAAGATGAGGAAAATACAAGAGACTTAACAAGCGCCAGATCTCCGTCCTCCTTCTCCGTGAGACCGTTCTTCCTTTTCTCCTCGTCTCCTCTTCTCTCTTCTTTGGATGTGAATGATTGCGGATCTCCTTCTCTTGCCTCCTTCTCTCCCTTTATCTTCCCTCCTCCTTCAACGTCGCGGATTATCTCCATCGACACGTGGCCACCTCCTCTTCCGGAGAATAATTGCATAAATATGAGGAACGAGGACTCCCGAATATTGCGTGGGGCCCCCAAGCCGCTGCATAGCACCTTTTCCTTTACTTTTTCAGACGAGGTTAACTGCTTTCCCTCACCTCTTTGCTTGGGTGAAGTTAACTTAGGCCCCTATACCATAGGTGACCTAGCCTTAGGGTTTCTCCTAAACCAACCAATTCTCCTTTTTCCCGTACCAAACTTCTTTCGCGTCGATTAGGTTGAGTTGACCCTTCCTCCATCCCATTGGCTTCCGGACTTGCTTAGTTGAACCAGTTCCTAGTCCTCTGTTAGCTAAGTGCCTCCCGCCTCTTTTCCACCTGCGTTCCTTGTTTCTAGCATTCGCCCGTGCCGATAGCTCTCGCTACTTGCCCGCGGCCGATGACCTCCGTACTTGCGCCTGTCGATTACTTTCGATAACTCGCCCGTGTCAATGGCTTCTGATAACTCTCGCCCGTGCCAATGGCTTCTGATAACTCTCGCCCGTGTTGATGGCTTCGTCTAACTCTCGCCCGAACTATTTCTCCTTTTCCCCCTTTGGCTGAACCAGGTGTTTTGGGGGACGGGTCATGGGTCACCTGCTGACTCTTCTATTGGGAATTAGGTAGAAAAAGTACCAGTAGTATCACTCATCAAACAACTCATGAAGATGGAAGACCATAGTATTGGCATCCATATGCTCATGCTGCTTTTACAGCTCAGGTACCATCATAGCTAGCATGATGTAACTCGCCAGTTCAGAATCTGCCACATGCTTTTGATAGACCAACATTTGGTCTGGAGTTGCATCATCCTTAGGACGGTTGGGAAGAGGCTCTTCAAGGACATATGCTAGCTTTTCTGCCTTGAGAACAATTCTCAGGTTTCTAAGCCAGTCCAGAAAGTTAGGCCCAGTTAATTTGTTTGAATCCAAAATAGTGCGCAAATTCAAAGACTTCATGATCAATCGATTAACCTAGAAATACAAAACGAGCATATATGAGAAAATGATTTTTAAATGCATCAATATATATTTATAAATCCCATTCATTTTTTTGAATTTCAAAAACCCCAAAATCACTTCGGGAGATCGTAGGTCCATCTCCGAATGGGCTGATATCCATCATAGATATGAACAACCTTGGAGAGAGTCCAACAAGTCATTCATAACTACGATGGTAGGTATCAACTATACCGATTGCATATCACGTATATGCAACTATCATAATGTGCTATCAACTAATTTAATGTTCACACATACATCGGGTTGTTAACACATTAACAAGTATGCATCATATGCATAGCACCCAACTTCACCTCCCTTTACATCGACCTTGGAGAGAGTCGAACAAGTCGATGCTCCAGGTTAAGGCCAACCCATTAATCGAGAAATAGTTTTAATATGGTTAGAGTGCATTCAACTAATTAGCCCGGCTTGGAGAGAGTCCAACAACCAAAGCTAACGATTGACCTCTGACACTTACAATATTAGTATTAAACTATTCCATGGTTTGAACATGTCCGGGTTCGAGCCGGGCTTGGAGAGAGTCCAACAACCCGAACAAAAAAATGGAACTCTGGTTCTAACCATATTAATGGAAGGTGTAGGCTTTAATATTGAGTTAGGGTTTTATGTCTCATCCTCTTTGCATGCAAATAACTATTATCTACATGACATGGCATATATGACATACATCTACATGTCATGACACGCATGACATAATGATATGCATCTAATGCAATTACATGGCATACAATTATGTCATGTATAATACTTCTTTATATGTCATAACTATTTATGGAAATAAAATATGATTCTCCAAATCAAATCATGATTAAATTAGGAAATAAATTTCCAAATCTAATCACATATTTTATTTGTGGAAATAGTTGATTAAGGAAAGTCAATTTAGGAAACCAATTTCCTAAATCATCAAAACTACTTATGGAAATAAAATATTTAAAGATTTGATTTCCCAAATCAAATCATGATTAAATTAGGAAACAAATTTCCAAAATCTAATCAAATAATTTATTTATGGAAAATATCAATTTCCATAAATACTTCCAACTTTCCAAAAGTAGAAGATTTCCAAAAATACTTCTAGACTTTCCAAAATTAAAAATTTCCATAAATACTTCTAACTTTCCAAAAGTAGAAAATTTTCAGAAATATCATTATAACTATCGCAAAACAATTTTAAGATTATGTCAAAACACAACCTGGCCTATGATACCACTGTTGGGTTTCCGGCAATGCGTCGAGTGTGTGTTCGAACATGTTTCGTAAACATGTACACAGCGGTAGGAATAAAATAATAAATCTAATTTATTACAACACACACATCACACACATGCATAGTACAACATGTGTAGACATAACCATAAATTCAAATTTTGGAATAAAAGGAAATTTATACTACGTATACCTGACCTATCACGTGTAGCGGGAAAGGCATCAATCGGAACGATTCTTGCTAGAATTGTCTTTATCCGTATCCACGCCGAGTATCTTCGGGATGACTTCACAAAGTCATGAGCCTCATATTCGTACGGGATACTAGCCTCGTGTTGAAAACGATGTGATCGAGAGAAGATCACGATCCGAATCAAAATTTGGATCCAAAACGAGTCCTCAAAAACTCGCTTATCCGGAGAGGTATTCGTCAACCGTTTGACGAATCCTTTGTCCTCCACGTATGAGGATTACCGTAGATCGAATCCCCGCAAGGCTACCGCTGTCGGAGCTCCAAACGTTGTCCAAACGACGCTATGACGAGAAGGAAACAAGCTCTTCAGAAAACAGGACAGCTTTGGTGGAGGATTAGGGGCCGGCCAAAAAGGGAAGGTTGAAGCTCACCTTATTGCCGAACCCAAAGGAGATCACCGAGCTCCTCCGCAGCAGCTCGGCGCCGACAAGGGGAAGGACAGATACTTCGGATGCCGACAAGGAGCTAGGTGGTGGTGGGCGGCGACACTAGGGTTAGCGCGACTACACCAAGGAGAGGAGGCGACAACAATTAGGGTTGCAATTGGATTAGGGTTTAACAAAAACCCATACGCCCTATTTTATAGAGAACAAATTCCCTTAATGGTTATCGGATCATAACCAATGGCCCGTTAACCCGCTCCATTAATTTAAGTTAAAATAAACAAAACCATGATGGTTTATTTTAAGTTAAAACGAACCGAACAAACTTTGGTTCATTCGTTTAAAACAAACCAAACCCTTTGGTTTATTCTCCTCCATTGGATTAGAACCAAACCAATTTGGTTCATCCATCATGTCTTCATAAGACACTATCCATCCACGCTTCCATTGTGACTGAAACGATTTCATGCTCGCTCCATGTTTGGTCCAACCAAACCTAGTTTCTCTCGGTCTGAGAATGTCATTCTCAAGCTCGTTTTAAATCCTTCGGATTACGCTCGTTGTGCGTGTGACCAAATAGGTTCTCAGTTTATGTTGGCCATTTATAATTAACCATTAATTATAGAACGATCATGAGTGGCACCTAGTAGTACATCATGATCCCAATTAATCGAAAAGATCAACGGTTGATCTAGAACTATTTCTGAAACCCTTCAGCAGCTCGAATGAATCGTGCCCCATTCCCTTCACTCATCTTATACCCACTTGGTTCAGGACATGGTCTATAGTGTCGGGCCCTCACTAGGTCGACTACGTCACACCTAGCCCAAGTATCATTTCCTCATCCTACGGATTCTAGTTACTGCACATGTATCGAAGAGTACCTTACTCTAAACATGTAATGCTTTGGCCAAAGACTTTAGTAACAATCCGACGAGAGGCCATGGGTATACATCTTCTCGCAAAGAGTGGTGAATCCTTTATAGGCTATTCAAACACCTTCGATCACTTCGACTTATACCCAATCATCCCGGGTCCACATCTCCTTAGAGATGCTTGCTTAAGATGTCAAAGCATAAGTCTTTTTGATCAAGATGACTTGAATACCGCAAGTTAAAGGAACATCGCACTTAAGCTGCAGTAAGAACTTCATTGACATATCTATATATACAGAGAACCATATGAAGTCTTACGGCTGGTCACTCCAATGAACTAGTTACCATAACTAGCATCCACGATCAACTCTGGACATCACAATGTCTCCAGCCAGTGAGAATCAGCTGCTTGGATACACCAAAGAGTTTACTTCGTGCTAGTCTCGACAGAACCAATGGTGTCCAAATCCATCAATTCATCGACTAGGGATAATTCCGAAACATCACAATTACACATGTAGAGATACTCACTAGTTGTGATCCAATCACAAATTCTCTCATGCTGTGAATCGTATCGTGGACATTCAGTAAATGAGTTTAAGATCTAATCAAATACATGAAAATATGTTTACTCAAATAGTGAATCTTCATTTATCGTATAAATGGTTCAAACATAAGGTGATTGCCTTAGGACATCTCTCATATATTTCTAATAGATTCTATGGTCAAGACAAACCAATACCAAATCACACTACAACCATTACCGATGGTTGGTTTTGAGCCTTTACTTATACTTTACAAGGTGATCTCTCATGTGACACGACCATGTTATCTACAATGTAATGTATTAGACAATATTGCATAACCATAAAAATGCAAACAATGATCATGTGATTCTTATTTCAAAATGAAGATGTTCATATAAAAGATAGACTTTTCAGTATACATCCCTACAATCTCCCACTTATAAAAGATCTTTGTCCTCAGCCATCCTCCATGCCTATCAAGCTCTAGGAAGGGCCTTAGTGAAAGGACTGGGTTATCCTGATGCAATCTTGGCCACGACTTCTCCTCTCTTTTATTTGCTTATCCTTATTGGTTCCCACTATTAAAAAAAATAGTAGGGCAACCAGGAATCACATCCAAGTGCATCAGAAGTTTTCTTTGGCGGCTATCGCTTGATGCTCCTCCATACAATGGCTCCACCTCCAAACACAAACACAGAGGTAGACTTCATTATCTCTATCGAGAAAGGAAATAACCAGGGAGTAATTTAAACTAGCATATAATCCTAGACTTTTCGGTACTTCAATTCACCTCTAGATTACTCGATATCTCTTGACCATGCCCAGATATCTAGTCTTGTACATAGCATTTCCTCTATCTCCTCATATGTTCTAGGACACATCTCCTTAGATAAAGGAACTCCATGCACGAAAGGTAGAGGTAGAAACCCTTCTTGGAGTTCGCATGCTAAAACGCTCCATAATCATGTCTATGTGAAGCTTGGGATAAGCACAACATCCTTTTCCTGCGATCCTTATAACCTTGATCTCATGGATGTCCACCTTTCCCAAGTCCTTCATATCAAATTTGAACAATCATACCCTACGTCGATAACACCTTGATATTGTTACCGATCAACAAAAATGTCATCTACGATAGTACAAGAAATACCACTACATTTTTCACATCTCTTGTATACACAAGACGGACTTTGAATAAATCAGTAAGGTGGATTACCTCATCAATAGGATGTTCCAAGTGTAACACACCTCTTTATCGCTCGTAGCTACTTTACTATTTTTTTAAACATGTTATCATAACTTAAACCTTCTTTTTCGTCACATATCATATCATATTCATAATCGGCATGTTAACATATCTTGTCTCATTTCTAACATGCATAACATAAAGTCATTCATGAGTTCTTAAGTAATTGAGCATAAATATACATAAATAAGCATCATCCAACATGATACTAATGATTCATAAGTCTTATAAGCGAAGCAAGTCTTAAGTGTTTATTGTGCATGTAATAGTAATAGTAACAAGGTCTTTCTTTCTCATGCCACTATCACACACACTTGGCCCTTCCTTCTACTTTATCTAGAAAGTTTCCTTTTCTGAGATATGGACAACATAAACTATAAGCATATAGCTTAGTAAGATTCTTGCCTACTCACAAAAGCCACAAACTTCATCAAGCAATTAGAAACATGAGCATACTAGCATAAATAGCCTAAGTATTTCATAGCAACACTAATCAACAACATACCCGTAACATAAAACCTAAGCATGGCATAGAGTTTACATCAGCATGCTAAGCAATTAAATCTAAGCGGCATAATTTAACATAAGCATTCATGACATAAGCAATCCATAACATTATAAATCTTAGACATGCATAAAGTACATAATCACAAATATTCTTAACTCAACTATAATCTATCATAAATCTAACATGCATAAAGGACATAATCATAAGCATTTTTAAACTTAACCATAAGCATTCATAACATAAGTATCTAACATCATAAATCTGAAACACAAGTACAAATATTCACAAATATTCTTAAACTATAAGCATCATAACTTCATCTAAAATCTAACATGCATAAAGGGCATAATCATTTTTTAACTTAACCATAAGCATTCATAGCATCATGAAATCTAAACATGCATAAAGTCCATAGTCACAAATATTCTTAAACTTAACCATAAGCATTCATAGCATCATGAAATCTAAACATGCATAAGGACATAAGTGTCATTCATAAACTTTAACTTAAGCATGCACAATTTCATAAAAGTCCTTTCTTTTCAAAACATATACATATAGATACTTCAACATAATCATAACTTGCATGGGGGCCCAGTTGTTAAGTACCACATAATGCGCGTTCCTAATAGGTGGGGTAGGCGAGCCACGGACCTACTAGAGCAAGACCTCTTACTCTTACAGGCAAGACCTCTTACTCTTCTTATGTCCCTTTGGATTTGATTAACGACCACCTAACGGGTCGGTTAACCTCTTACAACGTAAAATACTTAATTCCTTTCTTTCTTGTCATATCATAAAGAATGCTCTTAATCCCCAACATAAAAAGGAAGCATCTCATAGTCTTATCTTATCAAAGAGCTCTTAATCTCCTACTTAAAAAGGAAGCATCTCCGTCTTATCTTATCATAAGGAGAGCTCTTAACTTGAAAGGGAAGCATCTCCTTATCTTATCTTATATAAGAGCTCTTAATCCCTACTTGAAAGGGAAGCATCTCCATCTCGGACATTTCATAGCATACATGCATTCATAACATAAGAGTGCCTAAAGGGGTCCTAAAGCTTAAACATGTTCATCGCATATTTCTTAAGCATATTCATGGCATTAAATCATAATTACATATCATCACATAGGCATGTTTCATGGCATATTACCTCATAAACATATTCATCACATAGGCATAATTTCATGCATACTACATCTTAAACATGTTCATCACATAAGCATATTTCATAGCATATTGAATCATGAACATTTTCATCATCACATAGGCATAATTCATGACATATTAAAATCATACACATAGCATAACTACATATGTTTGTTTTCATGAACCCTAACCCTAACACCAAGGTTGGCGAAACATGTAAGGTATCAAGCTTGGATGTTTGTTACCTAAAATTCCTTCATGAAGCTTATAACTTATCATGGTATCATTAGAAGCATTTTCATGCAACTAGCCCTAAATACTTTGGTTGGCTCAAATACGGCTTTTTTTATTACCTAAAGTTCCTTCATGAAACTTATAACTAATCATGGTATAATTAGAAGCATTTTCATACAACCCTAGCCAAAAATACTTTGGTTGGCCGAAACATGTAAGGTATCAAGCTTGGATGTTTGTTACCTAAAATTCCTTCATGAAGCTTATAACTTATCATGGTATCATTAGAAGCATTTTCATGCAACCTAGCCCTAAATACTTTGGTTTGGCGAAACATGTAAGGGCTCAAGCTTGGGATTTTGTTACCAAAAATTCCTTCATGAAGCTTATAACTTATCATGGTATCATTAGAAGCATTTTCATGCAACCCTAGCCCTAAATACTTTGGTTGGCAAACATGTAAGGAGGCTCAAGCTTGGTTTTATTACCTAAAATTCCTTCATGAAGCTTATAACTTATCACGGTATCATTAGAAGCATTTTCATGCAACTAGCCCTAAATACTTTGGTTGGTTGAAACATGTAAGGGCTCAAGCTTGGGTTTTTGTTACCTAAAATTTCTACATGAAGCATAACATCTCCTACTTCCCTTAGAAGCCTTTTCATGCAACCCTAGCCCTCAAGACCTTTGGTTGAAATATATAGGGCTATGAACTTGGGTTTTGGCACCTAAAATTCCTACTTGAAGCCTAAAATCTATGATCATATCATTAGATTCATGCAAACCCTAACCCTAAATTCCTTGGTTGGCGAAACATATAAGGCTATGAACTCCATCTTTCTTTCATGTACATGACCTACAAAGCTAATATCTGCAGTGAGGGAATCTTACTTCCTTGGGAGATGACCTAATGGACACCTAGCTTTCTCCTTGCTTGAATGGGGTTTTGGCCAATGGATGAAGAGGGAGCTCGGTGAGGAAGAAGAGAAGAGGAAGAAGAGAAAAGTGGCCAAATGGGACTTTCACTCTTCTTTATAAAGGGAGAGAAGTTTCTTCTCTTCTCTTTTCCATGCCTCTTCATTTACCCTCATCACACTTATCTACAATTTCCCCTCTTCCCCTAATGATATAATCCTATTGGCTTCTGGGTGGTTTGCATCTATAGGGCTTGGCTATCTCTAGAGGTTTGGGGTTCAATTCCTAGGCCTTGCATTTTCTTTTATTTGGAAAAACCACATAAAGCCCATTATCGTAAAGCCAAAAATTCTCGTAAAATGGCTAGAAATTTTACTGCGTTACAAGACCTCGAAGCTTGCTTCAATCCATAAATGGACTGATTAAGCTTACATTCAAGATGCTCTTTGCCCTTCGCAATGAATCCCTCTGATTGCTTCATATAGATGTTTTCCTCAAGACTTCCATTAAGGAAAGTTGTCTTGACATCCAATCACACCTCATAATCCATATGAGCTAGCTGCATAAGAGAATCCGGATAGACTTAAGCATGGCTATGAAAAGGTCTCCTCATAATTGATACCCTCTTCCTCTTACGAGAATACCATGAACAAGCCTTGCTTTGAAGGTCTCAACCTTCCATCTATTACTCTCTTTCTTTTGTAGATCCACTTGCATCCAATGGTTTTACACCATCGCATGGTTCTCCTTTGATTTGAATCCATAGATTCAATCTAAATTGTATTCATTGCATTTTGCCAAGATCTTGCATCTTTATCTTGGATTGCCTCGTCATATGTCCAGGATTAGGTTCATGTTTATCAGGACCAAATCGAAGATTCTCCCAAGAACATGAATCTATCATGTCCGCCTCACAACCCTCCCAGAGGCATGACGAGGCATCACCTATATATCCTGACACGTGCGGTGACATGTGGTATATCTTCTTGTATCAGTGGTACTGAAGAAATGACTTACCCTTTTAATTCCTTCAGAACAATTTTACTCTTGGGCTTGTGGCTCATCACATAGTCTTCCTCTAGAAATCTGACGTTCGTGCTAACGATCACCCTCTGATCTCTAGGACTATAAAACAAACCACCCTTCGTTCCTCAGCTAACGAACATCCGCATACTTGCATGCGAGGTTCCAACTTAGAAGATCGCCTTCAAAGACATGTCTTGGACTCTCTCATATTCGAATATGTCTTAGACTAGGCTTTCACCTAGTCCACAACTCTGTGGGAGTAGAAGACACTGATTTAGATAGAACAGATAGAATGTTGGAATGTACACAGAGTATATCCCCATATCCCATGTGTCGGCAACTCGTAATAACTCATCATCGATCTAACCATCTACATATGAGTCCTATTCCTTCGCTCTGCTACACCATTCTGCTGGGGTGTATTAGGTGCAGTCAATTGGGATTGAATCCCAGCCTCTGATAAGTAATTCCTAAACTCTCCCAAGAGGTACTCACCACCACGATCAGATCGTAGTGTCTTGATACTTTTTCCTTGATGTTTCACCACATCAGCCTCGAATTCTTTGAACTTGTCAAAGCATTCAGACTTTCGGCGCATCAAGTAAATGTATCCATATCTTGAGTAATCATTTATCAAAGAGACGAAATATTCAAAATCACCTATAGCCTGGATATACATAGTACCACACAAATCACAATTATCCAATTCGAACACACCTTTTGCTCTATACACCTTTGCCATAAAAGGCCTCTTGGTAATTTACCCTCCAAGCAAGATTCACAGGTTGGGAAATCCTCCACCACTAATGAACCCAAAGGTCCATCAGCTATCAACCTTTGAATTCTGCTTAGGTTAATATGACCAAGCTTATGATGCCAAAGATATGTTTGGTTCATTTTCAAAGGTTCTTTTCTCTTATTGGAATTAGAAGAAGAGTTATTAATTTTCATCTTAGGGAGCTTTTGGTTCAAGTGTGTATAAATTTTCTATCAATGCACTAACAGATAATGTCCTATTCCTTCTATATAACGTCATTAAAAGAAATAGAATATCCATCCATAAATAATTTAGAAACCGAAATTAAATTTTTTCTAAATAAGGGTACATAAAAGCAATTCTTAAGAACAAAAAGTTTATTTTTCTCAAAAGATAAATGAACGTCTCCCTTGCAACCCGCCACCTTCATCAATACTGTAATCTTCCCCTCGAAAGCGGTTTCTGGAACCCATGCAAAGTATTGCAGACATGATCAGTGGCTCCCGTATCTACACACCAGGTGCCGATAGATAACACCGCTAAACATGTTTCAACGACTAGACCAAAAGATATACCATTGTTCTGCTAGGGGCGATCCTTCTTCCAGTGTCCATGTTGGTTTTTCCGAGAAAACCGCTTTTTGCGCTATGGAAACCTCGGAAGCCCCCGGCCACAGATCCGTGCGAAGTATAAAAATTATAATTACATGTATGTGCTTACAAAAATCCTAGATCTACCTTAGATCTAAGAGGTTAGAACGTTACCCTCGTAGCGACGCCCTTCGCTTATCCCGCTCGTCCAAAATTCTGTCGGAACTCGAGAGTGTCAAGTGCACACTCCTCTATGGTATCCACACAAGCAATAGGTGGAGAAAAAGACACTTGAGTGTGCTAGCACTCCTCTATGGTGTCTCGGCAAGATGAGAGGTTGAGAGGAGAGCTTGAGAAAAATTCCCAAGGAAGAAGATGAAGTTATGGAGTTACACACAAAATGAATTTCACCCATGAAACCCTAAAAAGTGTTGGCGGCCACATTATGGAGAGGGAGTTACATGCATGCATGTAACTCCCATGTCCTGTTGGTCTCCCTCATGAGGTGGCACCACTGACAAAGTCAATGATGATGTGGAGCATCATCATTGGCCAGCCATGCCTAGTCATCATCATGACATGGCATTTGGTCAAGTCAAACTTGACCTTTCATCTTCCCTCTCAAGTCAAGTCAAACTTGACCTCTAATCTCCCATGGTTGATCAAATCTAACCACTTGACTCAAGTCAATTTAATATAATGAATCTCTATTCATTAATTTAAATTGATTTGATGAATCAAATCTAAATTAGACTCATTCAACACTTGAATCAACTTGAGTCTAACTCAATTAGTCTAATTTGGATTACTCTTAATCCAATTTGGTTCATCCCATGAACCTAATCCTCATGGTTCATCATATGAACCTAATCTCCATCTAATTGCTCTTATGTGTGTGACCCTCTAGGTTCTTGTAACGTTGGCAATGTCCCTAAACCGATTTAGGAACATAAGCAATGAGCGGTATCTAGCAACACATCATTGCTACCCAAGTTACAAGAATGTTGAGCTCCAACATCACCTTTGTGACTACTAATTGTGACTCTCACAATATGTGACAATGTCCCTCTATCCTTGACATCTAGATTGACCAATCGAGGCATAGACCGTGTCATCCTCGGTACAATCTAAATCTTGAACTCCAAGTAGACTCACTCTAATCAAATGAGCTCAATATCTCATATTGACTCATTTGGGCATGGCCATGCACTTCGTGGTCTCACTCTATCAAGAATATCGATGTCACTCCCGTCATATAGGAGGGATAGATCCCATCTACATCACTCACATCCCTCCGCATAATTTGTTACATACCCAGTAATCGCCTTTATAGTCCACCCATTTACGGGTGACGTTTGTGGCCAAAGTATGCAACTCATTATGTAGGGAACCATGGTGACTTCAGGTCTAAGGACTAATAGTCATACTAATAGCCATATGAGAAAGTATATGACACTCATATAACGATCCATGATACTTTCTCATGGCGGGTCATTCAGTATACATTCTCCAATGCATACCCATGTGTCAACTTGATATCTCATATCCATGACTTGTGAGATCAAGTCATCTTGTTGACCTACATGCTAGTCTCTACGCATTAACATTGTCCCTGAATGTTAATACTCGACCAGGAATGATTAAGAGTAGTGTTCTCTATATCATCTCATTATCGATTCAACCAATCGATTGATATAGATAAGAACCTACTACTCAAGGACATTATTATATTTAGTTATTTGGCACCAATACAAGTAAATATAATAACCATGCCTTTATAAATAGGAATATGATACAATAAAGTCCATACAACAATCATCACATGATTGGCTCTAGGGCTTTCACTAACAATCTCCCACTAGCACTAGTGCCAATCACCGTAGTATCTAATACCCAATGACCTAGTGTGACCATCATGCTTTTTCTGTGCCAAAGCCTTGGTCAAGGGATCTGCGATGTTAGCCTCTGTGGGTACTCTGCAAATCTTCACATCTCCTCGATCGACAATCTCACGAATGAGATGGAAGCACCGATATATTCGGCCTCTGTTGTAGAATCAATAACTGTGTCCTGCTTGGAACTCTTCCAGCTCACAGTGCTACCTATTCAAGCAAAACACGAACCCTGACTGCGATCTATAATCATCCTGGTCAGTTTGGAAGCTGGCATCGCTGTAACCCTTTACAGCTAGCTCCTCATCGCCTCCAAATATCAAGAAATATTCTTTAGTCCTTCTCAAGTACTTAAGAATATTCTTGACTGCTATCCAGTGACGCTCACCTGGATCTGACGGGTATCTACTCGTCATGCTCAAAGCATACGAGACATCAGGACGAGTACACAGCATGGCGTACATGATAGATCCTATAGCAGATGCGTAAGGGATCTTATCCATGCGGTCTCTCTCCTCTCTAGAAGAGGGACTTTGAGTCTTCGAAAGACTCACACCATGTGACATCGGCAGAAGTCCTTTCTTGGAATTCTGCATGGCAAACCGAAGTAATACCGTGTCAATATATGTACTCTGACTTAGGCCAAGCAATCTCTTAGATCTATCTCTATAGATCTTGATGCCTAGAATACAGGCTGCTTCACCTAAGTCCTTCATTGAGAAGCACGTCTCCAGCCAAGTCTTCACAGACTGTAGCGAAGGGATGTCATTCCCAATGAGTAGTATGTCATCCACATACAATACAAGGAACACAAGTGTTCCCATTAACCCTCTTGTAGACAGTGGTTCATCTTCATTCTTGATGAAACCAAATTGTTTGATCGCATCATCGAATCGAAGATTCCAACTCCGAGAAGCTTGCTTTAGCCCATAAATGGACTCTTGCATACCTTCCCAAGATATCGTGGATCTACAAAACCCTCGGGTTGTGTCATGTACACATCCTCAGTAAGTTTCCATTCGTAAACGCGGTTTTGACATCCATCTGCGGATCTCATAATCGTGCATGCAATAGCAAGCAAGATCCGAATGGACTTAAACATCGCCACTGGAGAAAAGGTTTCATCATAGTCAATACCATGAATTTGCTTGAAAACTTTAGCCACCAATCGGCCCTTATAGGTATGCGTAAGTCCATCCATGTCAGTCTTTCTCCTAAAGACCCACTTACACCCAATGGGTTTGACCCTTGGTGGATCAACCAAAGTCCATACTTGGTTAGTGTACATGGATTCCATCTCGGATCTCATGGCCTCTAGCCATTTCTCGAACTGGGCTCATCACGCTTCTCGATAGAGAGGTAGGCTCATTCTCAATGAGCATAACGTCATCATGGTCGACAAGAGAAATGAGTATCTCTCAGCCGACGACGCACCCTATCGGACTGCCAAGAGGTAGGTCTACTTGAGCAGTGGTTGTTCCACAACTCTTTGTGCAACAACCTCATCACTCACAACACTTTGTGGTTCCTGTTCAACCTCCATCAAGGCCTCAGTGCTATGGTCCTTATCTTGAATTTCTTCAAGATCGAAGGTACTCCCACTAGTTTTTCTAGAAACAAAATCCCTTTCTAGAAAAACCCTAGTCTTTGCCACAAACACTTTGTGCTGACTGGGAATGTAGAAGTAATATCCCTTTGTATCCTTGGGATATCCAACAAAATAGCACCTATCGAATTTGGGTCCCAGTTTGTCTGAGACTTGACGTCGAACGTAAGCCTCACAACCCCAAATCCTCATAAAAGACATCTTGGGATTTTTCCCTGTCCATATCGTATATGGTGTCTTTACCACAACCTTGGATGGTACACGGTTAAGGGTAAAGGCTGTTGTGTCCAGAGCATATCCCCAAAAGGATATAGGAAGATCTGTGTGACTCATCATAGATCGTACCATATCCAATAGGGTACGATTCCTCCTTTCGGATACACCATTCCACTGTGGTGTTCCAGGAGGAGTGAGTTGGGATAGAATCCCACACTCAGCTAGATAGTCACGAAACTCATGGCTAAGGTATTCGCCACCTCGATCTGATCGAAGTATCTTAATACTCTTGCCAAGCTGGTTTTGTACTTCATTCTTGAATTCTTTGAACTTTTCAAAGGATTCTGATTTATGTGTCATAAGATACACATAACCATATCTACTGAAGTCATCAGTAAATGTAATGAAGTACCTGTAACCACCTCTAGCAGCAACATTGAAAGGACCACATACATCACTATGTATAAGTCCTAACAAATCTGTTGCTCTTTCGCTATGTCAACTTAAGGCAGTCTTGTTCATCTTGCCAAAAAGGCAAGTTTCACTTGTCTCATATGTTTAAAAATAAAATGAGTCTAGCTGCCCATCCTTATGGAGCTTAGATAAGCTACTCTCATTTATGTGACCTAAGCGACAATGCCAGAGATAGGTTTGGTTCAACTCATTTGACTTGAACCTCTTGGTACTTATGTTATAGATAGGGCTCTCTAAGTCTAGAAAGTAGAGTCCATTCATTAGAGGTGCACTACAATAGAACATATCATTTAAATAAACTGAACAACATTTGTTCTTTATTATAAATGAAAAACCTTTCTTGTCCAAACAAGAAACCAAAATGATGTTCTTAGTTAAAGGCGGTACATAACAACATTCATCTAATTCTAGTACAAGCCCGAGGGCGTAGATAGATCATAAGTTCCTACAAAGAATAAAGAAGAACCCTTGCTCCATTGCCTACTCGTAGGTCCACCTCGCCTTTGTCAATGCCTGCTATTTCTCTGCACATTGGTACAAATGTGAGATGCACATCCGGTATCTAATACCCATGATGAAGAAATAGATAGATTGACTTCTATAATATTTATACCTGAAGTAGAAGTCTCACTTCTCTTCTTCTTAAGATCTTCCAGGTATGCCTTGCAGTTACGCTTCCAGTGTCCTGCTTCCTTGCAGAAGAAGCAAGCCCCTTCCTTGGCTACCCCTCCTTTGGGTTTAAGTTCTTTGCCTTTGCCCTTGGCTTGGGACTTTCCCTTACCTTTAGGCTTGCCCTTGCCTTTCTTCTTCTGCACCATCAAAATGGTGTCAGATTTACCCTTCTTAAGGTTAAGCTCAGCAGTTCTCAACATGCTGAGCATTTCAGGCAATGACTTATCAATTTCATTCATGTTATAATTCATGACAAATTGATTGAAGGCTTGTGGCAAAGATTGCAAGATTAGGTCAGTGGCCAGCTCTTGGCCAAGTGGGAATCCCAGCCTTTGTAGGTTTTCTACGTACTCAATCATCTTGAGTACATATGTACCTACGGGAGTCCCTTCTTGCATTTTGGACCCAAATAATGCCTTAGAGACTTCATATCTCTCATGCCTAGCTTGTCCTTGATATAGTTGACGAAGATGTCCAACCATATCATAAGCATTCATGAACTCGTGTTATACGGCTCGAGTTCATGGTCGCGAGCATTAGACATGACACATCTAATGCATCATCATGATGCTTCTGTAAGCATCTTTGTCACCGCGAGGCATTGGCAGGAGGTGCCTCCGGAATGGGCTGCTCCAGGACGTACAGCTTCCTTTCTTGGGTGAGAACAATTCTCAGGTTCCTGTACCAGTCCAGGAAATTTGCTCCATTGAGCTTGTCCTTCTCAAGGACAGATCGCAGAGAGAGAGTGTTCGTGTTTGTTGACATAGTAATCTACAACATACAATGCAGAGGATTAATATCATATTCCTTTTATCATTTAATTACGCCTTTAATCAAATGATGCTCCCACTAAATTATAGGAATTTTGTAGAATCGAGTTATGGATGTGGTCAAACCACTTTTACTAGATTCATACAAACTAGTTATAATTCTTGCGGGACAAGATCCACATCATACTATGCCTTGAGTTAGCTTTGGCTAAATCGCCCAAGACTTAGTACGATCGGTGGGTAACACATTACCGATTACATCTCTATGCAACTCTTGTTTATAGGATTAAGACCCACATTTACAAAAGACCTTGAGTTAGCTTTGGCTAAATCGCCCAAGATTTAGTGTAAATGTGATCTTAACCTATCTTTCCAACGATTGGAATATGCCTATAGTTCTACTCGATCCAATTGAGTTAACTAGTTTTGCTCAATCTAATTGAGCTTACTCTAACCCGAGTCGTGATAGGCGGGACCAAGATTGTCACTCCGCACCCTACCAAGATAATATGCGTTGCTCTGCTTTGGCAGATTCAACAACAACAAATGATCGAGGTAGTGATGGGTATCAAGGCTCGGTAGGCATTTTCGAGTTGATTCGATTATGATCTAATCTAATCGTAATGTGTATCTTATACGCATTTAGGCCTTTATTATCCTATATTAGCATGCATCATATACATACATTAATTATTCTAGCATGCATCATATACATACAAGAAAATTATCCTAGCATGCATCATACACATACAAACATTTTCTACTAGCATGCATCACATACATACAAGCAAAATCAATTAAATATACATATATATATATCAACATATAGATATATATCAATAAATGTGATATAGTCATGGCTACTACGATCTTCTCAAGCCAATGAGAAGATCGGATGATCAACCTAAGGCTAGCGGCTTCTCCAAGCGCTTCCCTTGACCGCCATGTGTCGTCACACCCTTCTCGTAAGCTCGTCTTCAAGTGGACTTTCCACCGCTCCATTTTGTACATTACAAATAATGAAACTCGAGTTACATTTGAGTCTAAAACTATTTACAACTAGAATATTAAAAGAATAGGTGCGACGCTGCAGTCGCAAACACTTTACAACACACACAACCACAAAACGGCACGCAGGCCGTATTATGAATTACAACACACATAATCCAATCCAATTGGGTTATTGGGCCATGACAATCACAGAATTATACATAATTCTAAATTATGTATTTTTACAGAAAATTTCTATAATTTTTCCTAATTTATTTTGAATTTATGAGTCACCCTCGAACGGTCGCGATTTCCGCGATCGCGGGACATGGCCCTTTCGGGATAGGGCAGCGCCTACTCAAAAAATAAACTTCGCGAGTGTCCCTACAATGATCTTACAGCGACTTAAGTCACTGTCCCAAAAACCTAAAGCGAGAACTCGCCGATTCGGAGAGTTTTTCTCGACGGTTGAAGCCTACGAGTGTCCCAACACTCGTTCAATTCTACGAGAAAAATACCCAAAAATTCTATAAAATAAGAAAATTTACAGAAACATATAAATCTGTAATTTTTATATCTAATATAAAAACTACAAAAACGAAACACATACATGCTTCGCACGTGGCTCTGATACCACTGTTGGGTTTTTCCGAGCCGCAAAAACCGCTTTTTGCGTTGCGGAAACCTCGGAAGCCCCGGCCACGGATCCGTGCGAAGTATAAAAATTATAATTACATGTATGTGCTTACAAAAAATCCTAGATCTACCTTAGATCTAAGAGGTTAGAACGTTACCCTCGTAGCGACGCCCTTCGCTTATCCCGCTCGTCCAAAAGTCCGCCGGAACTCGAGAGTGTCAAGTGCACACTCCTCTATGGTATCCACACAAGCAATAGGTGGAGAAAAAGACACTTGAGTGTGCTAGCACTCCTCTATGGTGTCTCGGCAAGATGAGGTTGGAGAGGGAGAGCTTGAGAGAAAAATTCCCAAGGAAGAAGATGAAGTTATGGAGAGTTACACACAAAATGAATTTCACCCATGAAACCCCTAAAGTGTTGGCCGGCCACATTATGGAGAGGGAGTTACATGCATGCATGTAACTCCCATGCCTCTTGGTCTCCCTCATGATGTGGCACCAATTGACCAAGTCAATGATGATGTGGAGCACCATCATTGGCCGGCCATGCCTAGTCATCATCATGACATGGCATTTGGTCAAGTCAAACTTGACCTTTCATCTTCCCTCTCAAGTCAAGTCAAACTTGACCTCTAATCTCCCATGGTTGATCAAATCTAACCACTTGACTCAAGTCAATTTAATATAATGAATCTCTATTCATTAATTTAAATTGATTTGATGAATCAAATCTAAATTAGACTCATTCAACACTTGAATCAACTTGAGTCTAACTCAATTAGTCTAATTTGGATTACTCTTAATCCAATTTGGTTCATCCCATGAACCTAATCCTCATGGTTCATCATATGAACCTAATCTCCATCTAATTGCTCTTATGTGTGTGACCCTCTAGGTTCTTGTAACGTTGGCAATGTCCCTAAACCGATTTAGGAACATAAGAAATGAGCGGTATCTAGCAACACATCATTGCTACCCAAGTTACAAGAATGTTGAGCTCCAACATCACCTTTGTGACTACTAATTGTGACTCTCACAATATGTGACAATGTCCCTCTATCCTTGACATCTAGATTGACCAATCGAGGCATAGACCGTGTCATCCTGCACAATCTAAATCTTGAACTCCAAGTAGACTCACTCTAATCAAATGAGCTCAATATCTCATATTGACTCATTTGGGCATGGCCATGCACTTCGTGGTCTCACTCTATCAAGAATATCGATGTCACCTCCGTCATATAGGAGGGATAGATCCCATCTACATCACTCACATCCCTCCGCATAATTCGTTACATACCCAGTAATCGCCTTTATAGTCCACCCATTTACGGGTGACGTTTGACGAAGCCAAAGTATGCAACTCATTATGTAGGGAACCATGGTGACTTCAGGTCTAAGGACTAATAGTCATACTAATAGCCATATGAGAAAGTATATGACACTCATATAACGATCCATGATACTTTCTCATGGCGGGTCATTCAGTATACATTCTCCAATGCATACCCATGTGTCAACTTGATATCTCATATCCATGACTTGTGAGATCAAGTCATCTTGTTGACCTACATGCTAGTCTCTACGCATTAACATTGTCCCTGAATGTTAATACTCGACTAGGAATGATTAAGAGTAGTGTTCTCTATATCATCTCATTATCGATTCAACCAATCGATTGATATAGATAAGAACCTACTACTCAAGGACATTATTATATTTAGTTATTTGGCACCAATACAAGTAAATATAATTACCATGCCTTTATAAATAGGAATATGAAACAATAAAGTCCATACAACAATCATCACATGATTGGCTCTAGGGCTTTCACTAACAGTCCAGTCTACTTACAAGTGAAGCACTTGCCTTTCGGCTTCTTCACTCCTCCCTGAGTACCTCCCACCGCCTTTTCCCCAGTTTGTTTCTTCTTCTTCTTTCCTTTCGGCTTAGAAGTAGAAACCTTTTGGGTAACCATGGCATGTACCTAAGCACTCTGATGAAATAGCCCCTCTGCCGCCTAGAGTTCTGTCAGAAGTTTCGCCAACGAATACAACCTCTTGTTCATGTTGTAGTTCAGGCAAAACTGCTGAAAACTCCTAGGTAGAGACTGGAGAATGATATCAACCTATGTTTCCCCATCGATCTCATCTCCGAGGACTTCCAACTCATTCAAATGAGCCATCATCTTGAGAACATGATCCCTCATGGGTGTTCCCTCGATCATGGTGGTCGTCATCAAGTCTCTCATGGCTTCTTGCCTCGCAGCCCGATTCTGGTGTCCGAAAAGCTCTTTGAGATTGAGCATCATGTCATAAGCTATGGGCATGGCTTGATGCTGATGTTGCAGTACATTTGACATAGATGCCAAAATGTAACACCGCGCCATATCATCGGCCTTTATCCACTTCTTATAATTCTCTCTCTCTTTTTCCCCAGAATCATCTGCAGGCTTAGGAGGGCACTCTTCGAGGAGTACATATTTTTATTCCTCAGCAGTTAAGACAATGTCTAGATTCCTCTTCCAATCAACATAGTTTGGTCCAGTAAGTTTGTTCTCTTTCAGTATCACAATAAGTGGGTTGAAAGTCATTTTGAAAGAAAACCTAAGAATCACATAAATCAAAACATTAGATTTCAAAAAATTATTGATTCCTCAAACAATAAAATTTTGAAATTAACCAATACCTCAAAACACCGAGAATATCGTATGCCACGATAGTGTGGACGTATACAAATTCTACATTTGTAAGTGGAGGTTTTACCCATTAATTTTACTATCTTGTCAACCTAACTTTTTGACAAGTAAAATTAATAGTTGGTTCCTCTTTGGCCCTACAAATAAAAGCAGTGACTCCGATGGGGAGGATACTTATATTTGTATCTAAGTGTTCACCATTACTCGGTACCAAGGCAATTATCTCAGGTTATGTGCCTTCCGATGGGGAAGTGCACACGCTCCTTAATAATTCTTTATAACCATATTTGACCTTGTGATCCGCAAACAAACTCATCCGATGGGGAGGAAGGCACTCAAAACCGACGCGCAAGTTTGTTTGCATCACATGTCAAATTGTAATGGAGGCCGTGAGAATTTATAAAAATATCCCTCTCCCACTTAGTAATTTGAAATTGAGGAATTTTCCTAGCCTACGACATGCATATCAAACAAAAAATAATAAATATGAAAAATAAATTATTTTCCAACTATTATGGCTTTTGTCTTCAATATGTCTCCCGTCGCATCGCCTTCTCGTCCGCTCCTCCTACGCCATGTACGAGTCATCCGGAGATCCGAGCCGAGACTAAAATCTATTTAATGTATGACCTTCATCCTTTCGGACGTCGTGTGGGTGACGATCTACCAAAAGTTGAAGCTCCTAGATCTCCAGTCTTCCTTCCTTGCTCGTTCTGAGCAAGAGGAAGAATAGAAACAAAGCTCTATTCCTTCTTTCATCCTACCAACAACCTCCAAGGATGGACCTTTGCCGCCGGCCAAGAAGGAAGAAGAGATTAAGGGTTGCCGGCCAAAAGCTTCAAGGGAGGACCCTAAACCTTTGTTCCACCGGCCAAGGAGAAGGAGAAGAGGGAGTTTGGATACCAACCAAAGGCTTGAAGAGCTTCAAGGGGCGCCGGCTGCTTGAGGAAGAAGGAGAAGTAAAGGAAAACATTCCTTATTAGGTGCCGCCAAAGCCCAAACCCTAGCTCCTCTTCTTGCCCCAACTCCAAAACCCTAGCTCCTCTTGATTAATTCTCCACGCAAACCCCTTGTCCTCCTTTTATAGAGTTAGGGATAAGCCTCCTTTTAATCTCCACCATTTGTTCTTGGGATTTAATCTCAATCGTCAGATCTAGAGATTTAATCTCAACCGTCGGATCTTAGAGATTTAATCTCTACCTTTGGATCTAGAGTTTTGTTTCTATCCATTGGATCTAAGCTTCATGAGGTTTTAATAGGCTACATTAGGGACCAAGAGGAGGAGTTGGATCTTGGCCACCCATGGATCAAGCCCACATAAAGTCTGATCCGCTCCATATATTATTTGTACATTTTCTCCCCGTGTTTAAGATTCTCGAATGTCTATCGATTAATTAATTTACTAACCATTAATTAATCAACATCTAACTCCATGAGTAGTACCACTCAACCTTTTCATCATGCCGAACCAAGTCCACCTGCAGGGTTTACATGATGAATCTTATGAGTTCCTCAAGGGGACATCATCATCCTAATATATAGGACAAGGTTTCCTCCTATAATAAACGACATACCATATAAATAATATCATCTCCCAAATTACCGAGCCTATCGATTTAATCTATAAATCTCGCCCATTGGTAAATCAAAGAGATGAATACTAAGTATATGTGCCCGTTATTATATCGGGATTAAGAGAATGTACAAAATAATATCTGAGGTCCAATTCGATTATGTAGTCAGCAATAAATCAAATCACCTCTAAGTCGGTCCTGCTCAATACACACAAAGTGCACTAGTGTGATTCTATGGTCAAGACAAACCAATACCAAATCACACTACAACCATTCCGATGGTTTGTCCAAAGTCATCTCGGTTGTGAGCCTTTACTTATACTTTACAAGGAGCCGATAACATGATCTCCCGTGTGACACCACACACCATGTTATCTACAATGTAATGTATTAGATAATATTTTATAACTATAAAAATGCAAACAATGACCATGTGATTCTTATTTCAAAATGAAGATGTTCATACGAAAGATAGACTTTTAAGTATACATCCCTACAAGCGAGTGGGGTGTACAGGCATGACCATGCATCTGCATTGTCTATATATATATATATATATATATATAATGTGAGTGTGATCAGTATATATATAGATAAAGTCTATATATACTTGTGTTGTTGTATTTGTTTGAGCTATGTTTGTTGCACATGGTTGTACATCATCTTGCATGCTACTTGCATATTCTATATGGTTGTGTGTGGGATACCAGTGTACGAGTTGATCAGACTGTTGTATTCCTTTGACCAGTGTCATGATGTGGTATGGGATGGACCAGGTTTGTTGTTGTATTTGTTATAGAATGTTCATAAGGCGGTTTATTGATTACAGAGGTAGTGTTGTTCTTCAATATTGTATGTGTTATATTGTGGTATC
Source organism: Wurfbainia villosa (assembly GCA_025175895.1). Lineage (NCBI taxonomy): Eukaryota > Viridiplantae > Streptophyta > Magnoliopsida > Zingiberales > Zingiberaceae > Wurfbainia > Wurfbainia villosa. The sequence continues at coordinate 45,158,247 of CM046004.1, read as the reverse complement.
TGTGATCAGGTTAGCATTGCAGATCTTCAAGTATGTCAATATTGTATGTTGTTCAGTTGATCTTTTGGTATATGTCAATATTATATTATACTGGTAGTTATCTATTGTACCTTTAGACTGTATATCATTGACCCTCATGTGTTATATGATATGCATGCACTATCTTTCATATTACCTCTGAGTTTTATACTCACCACCATAGACCCTGGATTTTCATATCGCCCAGGTGCCATGTAGAAGACTTTGTGATGGGCTTGGAGCATCACTAGTTGATACCATCTCATCTCACTTCCGAGGGTCCTGACTTTTGGATTATCGTATGTTTCTTGTTATGAACTTGGATTCATTTGGTGGTTTGTATTGTTGGACATTTGTTGGTGTTCACACATAACCTTTTGGATTTGTTGCGGTATTTTCTTTATTCTATGGTCAATCATACTGGTATGTAGTCTTGTTGAGTTTATAACTCTTTTGTGATAGTATTCTGATGCACGTGATCACAACCTCAAATCTCGCGACGGAGGCCATCGAGGACTCGAAGCGTGCACTCGCACTCAATGCCCGCAAGTGCACGGATGTCATCAAGTAATAAAAGATTATCGATCCCACAGAGACTGGGATTCGAATATCGGTATGTTCAGTGGTTGAAAATTGTTCGGACGTAAACTCTAAGAGGTTTCGACTTGTGAGGGCTATCGGTGGACTATACTCTATATGGTGTCACAAGGAGGAGGATGGGAGTGTGCCGAGGTCTTCAAAAGTGATTCTAGGACTTCGGTTTCGCTTGTGTGTCACAAAACAATGCTGTCAATTGGCGTTGTCTAGACATTTAGCTATGGTTTGGTGGAAGGGACATCATACACTCTCCCGATGAGCTGTCGCATCTACCGGGAGCTATTTCCATGTAAAAGGATGGGATAGACGGTACGAGGATGCTGAATCAATCCCTATGATGAACCGTGTCCGGTTCTATCGCATCCTTTTACCCACGGTTACAGGAGATCAGGTTTACCCCAAGGTTCCTTATATAATATCCCCTAAATCTTAGATATGAGGGTTGTCACCCCTCGTATCGCCTAAGCACAGCAAGTAGAAAACCAAACACGCATAGATATAGTAAAAACAACTACCATTTGCCAAATTAAACTCAATGACAGAATTTAACATGAACCAACATTGTAATGTGCACACAAGTTACTCCCTAATCCTAGAATCGAAAGAACTACTCCATGTATATAAAGGATGAATCACAAAGCATGTACATGTTCGAATATATCAGAGATAAAATGAGAAGCAAAGTATTACAATGCTTTCGTGGTCTTCTCTCCGGCGTAGAAGTGCAAGGTGTGGACCTCCGAAAGCATTCCTCCTCCCCGTTGCGAGTTCCCGAAGCTTTCTAGGGCTTCGGTGTGCCATCCTAGCTATCATGCCTCCCCTAGGGTTTGGGCGAAGCCATCCTTATATAGACACCACTTCGGATCGCTGCAAAATCGGAAAAAAAAACCCTAGTCACGCAAATCTGGCGGCCGCCACACGACCATGTGCGGCCTTGGGGTGCCTGATCTCGCTCATCGGACACGGCCGTGTGTAGCCACACACCCTGGTTGTGTCCCACTATGCGTCTAGCTGCAAAATGTCCTTCTTTTGCTCCGAAAGTGCGCCTTTTTCACCCGAAATGCTAACCTGCACACAAAAGTACAAAGAACAGACCTCCGAACTAGAAAATAGGAAATGTGTACAAAATAGAGTAACATATTCACGAAACTAACATAAAATGTAGTGAGATATGAGCGAAAACTACTCCTAAAACCCTATATGTTTCACTCACATCACTTCCCCCAGACTTGAATGTTGGTGCAGTGGGCACCTAAGTTGAACCTGAGTTTTGATTATAGCAAACAATACAAAGTTAAGCTCATATCATTATCTCACGAGCTGAATCGAGTGTGCAGAAAAGTGCTAAAGCTGGACCTGAAGGCTAGCGACACCCGGAGGAAGCTGTAGTGGTCGGACGACACTCGAGTGACTTTGGAGGGAGCCGAAGAAATCGAGTCGAAAGTCGAAAGCGAAAGCTACAAAGTAAGTATCGAGGTAAGCTCGTGTGTGTGAGCATAAGTGAGGTCGTATCCTCTTTACGAGGATGGTTTTAAGCGTAGATCTGACCAGAGGAATCCTATGGGTGGTCTAGGTCGAGATCGGACGGTCGGCGACAGTCGAAATTATGTTTTTATTAAGCTAACTTGCGATTTCAGCAAGCATCAGTCGACTGCCCACAAGAGCCACTCGACTGCCTTCATCAGTTGACTGCTAAGGGTTGTGACTCGACTAGCACTGCCATCAGTCGACTGATGATGGTCATCAGTTGACTGATGGTCAAGGATCAGCTTCGAGGAGTCAAGCCTTATCACCTCATTCAAAGGAGCTTTGTGCTTAGTTTTGATTAGTTGAAGATCCCCTCGATGAGGGGCTCAAAAACTATAAAAGGAGGGCTTGTCTAAGGGTTTTTCATCAATTCTAAAGTGTCTTAAAGCCTCCGTAACGTGATGACACTTCAACAACTCCACGACAACGAAGTGCTATAGAAATGCCGAAGACACAAGCCTAAGCCTCCATCCTTTTGGTCGTCGGTAAAAGTTTTTTTTTGTCGTCTATTAATTCTTGTATTTTCTTTCTACTCTATGAGTTTTTATTGCAACGAGGAGAGGGGGAGTGTCCCTCTACCTCATTCTTTGGCTTTTGTGTATTCGATTAACTCCTACCTCCAACGAGGAGGAGTTCGTTAGTGATTTTCCCTTCATGTGTGGTCAAGGACCACTAGGGTCTTGGAGTAATAGCCGTAGGCTACGAACCAAGTAAAACCCTATTGTGTTTATTTTATCTTTCCACTGCATTTACTTGTGTTTTTGAAACGAATTCGACGAAAAAGCTTTTATCGCTATTCACCCCCCTCTAGCGATCTTCTCGGTCCAACAAGTAGTATCAGAGCTGGGGTGCTAAGATTTGATGAAACCACCAATCTAGCTTTTCTATAGATTTTTTTTATTTCTGTTTATTTTGAATTTTTTTTATAAGCTCTTTCATTCATTTAGTTTTTCTCCCGCACTACTAATCCAAGACATGAGTCTTGGTACATTCCACTCGTTTTTGTCATTGTTAGGTTTTTTCTTCATTTTCTTGCTCTTTTTGTATCAATGGCCCATCTCGATGGTTTTAGCACCGTCCTGTTAGGGCAATCAACCCATGTGATATGGTTTTGATGTGTGCGGCAAAGGGTTTATGTTAGGATGATTGGATTTGATATGTGCATTGGAGTCTTACAAGACTTAGTAATTCGCACATGGAGCTTTGGTATGTTTCACCAACTCACAACCTCGTACTTAAGTTGATGAAGGAGCATTGTAGAGTCGTGCACTTGATGCATCCGAGGGACCGCCGGACGAGATGACTTGAAGCGAAGCCAAGGAAGCAGACTTCGAGGGCAAGAGACGCAGAGGAGCATTGCAGAGTCGTGTACTTGATGCTACCGAGGGACGTGGCCGCAAACGAAGAGAGCTTCGGCGAGGAACTTCAAGTGAGAAGAGAGAATGAGTGAAATGTAAGTAGCTCATTAGGTGAACTTGGCCGAAATGGCTAAGTGTCGGATGGGTTTTTCCGACATCAGTCGATTGCCAAGTATTGGTAGTCGACTGCTGAGATGACCAGTCGACTTATGATGGCATCAGTCGACTGGTCATGAGGGTTTCAGGCACAGAATGGTGAGCAGTCGAGTGCTCGCTTATGGCACTCGACTGATAGCTCCATCAGTCGACTGATGGGATGATCAGTCAACTGATGTGGGAGTCGTTGGATGAAATCCAACGTGGAAGAAACCGTTATTGGGAAATGGCTACAGGACCAGTCGACTGATCAGGGCATCAATCGACTGCTAGTGCCCAACGGGAAGAAAACAAACTTATCTATTTATAGAGAAGGTGTGGGCTTGTGGATGGCTAATGCTTATGCTCTAAGTGATCATCCAAGTGCTCCACAAGCTTCCACCTCTTTCTCTTGTTCTTATTTCAAATCTATTGTAAGAAAGAGTGATTGTGTTGTAAGAAGGTTTACCTCCACCTTGATTTGGCTAAAGGGAGAGACCGATATTGGATTGGTTTCGGAGTGATTCACCATAGACGAATCGGACCATGGATTAGTGGCGAGGCCGTGAACCACGTTATATCGTTTGTTAGCATTGCTTTTGTTTTGTCTTTACTTTTCTGCTTGCGCTAATTATACTTGTACTCAATCAACGAACGAATTTCACCATACGACGATTGAGGGCTATTCACCCCCTCTAGCCGGCCACCAACGTTCCAACAAGTGGTATCACAGCCAAGGTAGCTTGTCGAGGACTAATCGCCGCAATAAGCACAATCAAGGATGGCCAGCTCCAACATTCACCCACCGAAGTTTGAAGGAGATTTCTCTTGGTGGAAGAAGATAATGGAGGTATTCTTTGAAACCGATTTTGATATCATGCTTATAATGGAAAACAGTTTTGAGATGCCTAGGGACGAAGAGGGTGAACCAATAGAGAAGTCAAGGTGGACTAAAAAGCAAAGGGAGGAGCACCTTGCAAATTCAAAGGCCAAGCACAACCTCTTCAATGTGCTCCCCCAACAAGAAGTGAATCGGATAGGGGAATGTGCAAGCGCCAAGGAAATGTGGGAGAAACTCATAGAACCCCATGAAGGCACTTCCGAGGTGAAGCTTGCAAGGAGAGACCTCCTCCACTCCCAATTAAGCAACATCAAATTAGAAAAGGGAGATATGGTATTATCATTGCATTCACGTTTTAAAGAGATAATAACCGGTCTATCTAGTGTAGGGGAGAAGCTCTCCAATAGGGACATGGTCATGAAGGCAATAGATGCTTTCCCTTGGTCATCAAGATGGAGCTCAATGGTGGACTCTTTCTACATATCCAAGAATCTAGAGATAACCACTCTAGAGCAATTCTTTTCCACCATGGAGTTGCAAGAGACAAGGCTTGAGGGAGTAATTGAAGAATCAAGCATCAAGCCATCAAGAGGAGTAGCCTTAGTAGCCAACAAGGGGAATAAGAAGAAGATAGAGACTTTCTCCTCCTCTGATGAAGCATCTTCCTCATCCTCCATGAATAGCAATGAAGATGCTTATATGGTAAGGAAGGTAAGGCATGTCTTAAGAAATTTAAAATTTAACAAATCTTATGATAGGAGAAGGTACAAGAGGAAGATCATATGCTACAATTGCTAACAAGAGAGACATATAAGAGATGATTGTCCTCTTTTAAACAAGAGCAAAGAAGAAAGGAGGAGAAAAGAAGAAAAGAAGAAGGGGAGCAAGAAAAAGGAAGAAGAGAAGAAGGTCAAAGAAAAGGGACATGGGATGATCCATCTTCATCCTCATCCGAAGAAGAAGAACATGTCTTCTCAAACCTTGCCCTAATGGCAATTGACGACCTAGACTCCACCTCCTCCTCCGAGCAAGAAGAAAGAAGCACAAGTGAGGAGAGCTCTAGTGAAGGGGGAGCTTCATCCTCATCCTCATCGGAATCCTAGGAAAAAGACATGGAAACTATGGTAACGAATCTCTCACCTAAGAAAATTGTTTCCATGATATATAGCTTAACTAGGGATTTATTTAGGGCCAAAAAGAAAAATAAGAGCATGCTAGATCAAATTAAGGCCCTAGAAGAAAAATTAGAACAAGCATGCTTAAATATTAATGAAAATATTTCTTTTAGTTTTGAAAATGCATGCTCACATGATAACTATATGCCTTTTGATATTAATGATCCATGTATTGAAGAAAATAATGCTTTAAGGGAAAAGGTAGACCATTTGACTAAAGCCCTAGAAAAATTCACAATAGGCTCCAACACCCTTAATATGATTATAGGGAGCCAAAGGCCAAGCTTCAATAGGAAAGGCCTAGGTTATAAGGGAAAGACAAATGAAAAGGCCTATAAATGTTTGATTGCTAGGGGTCAAGCCAAGAACAAGACAATAGCTAGAAAATGAATCCCTAAAGAATATTTAGTGAACCCTATAGGGAAGAACTTGTATTGGGTTCCTAAATCCATCCTTAAGGGCAAGGAAAACCCTAGGATAGTCAACCATAAGCTTTTTACTAATATCATATTATTTGGTTGACTTTGTAACATCCCAAATTTTAGTTACTATATTTTTATTTAAAGGAAATATATATATAAAGAAAAAAAATGAATAAATAGTTCGTAGTCGAGGCTTGAACCATGAACCGTTGATTTGGGGGAATAGGCTTCCCGCCACTAAGTCATAAGATTACCAATGAGTAGGAAATAACAGAATATATCTATTGGTAGAAAAAAAAGAAAGAAGTTAATTAATCTAGCTGATCATTTAAAGGGATAATAAGGTTAAGAAAAATCCTAATATATATATATATATTTCTTTTATTTCCTCTCTCTAAAACCTCACGCCAAAACCCTTCCAACCTCTCTCTCTCTCTCTCTTCCTCTCAAATTCCAGCCGCTGAAGCTCTCGTTCCTCTCTCTCTCTCTCATTTGATTTTTCTTATTCATAACTATAGAATTTCTCTTCCCCTTCCCCTTCCATTTTCTTCAGCTGCCGACACTAGATCTCTCTCGTTCTTTCTCCACCGTGAGATAATTCAAGAGGGGATTTTCAAGAGGGATCTTTTCAACGACTTAATAGAGTATCACGCTAAAACAAAGGAACACGTAGGAGATTTTTCCTTACGAAATCTTGCGGTATAAATTGGTGAAAAGCGTAGGAGCTAAGTATCCCCTCACCTGCAGTATAAGTGCTTACGATGTAATGTTGTATGCTTGATTTTGAACGAAAGAATCTAGAACTATGTGCAGAAGGTTCGGCTAATAGGATTAGAGAAATTATTCGTGTTGAAATTCTTCCACGTTATGCATGTTAGATGATGATTTCTATTTATGTTAGCTTAATTTTCCTTATGTCACTATCTTATGCCATGTTAAATTGTACTCATGCCGATTTATGCTATGCTACATGCTTATGTTTTCACCCATGTTAGGCATGACTCACGTAAATGAAATGTCTAAGAAATGTTTCCCTAAGAGTGGGAACAAGAACACTCTTTAGGACAAAGAACATGTTTGTTATTTTACTTTATGCATGGCTTGTATCGGACCCTAACAAGGTCCACGGGATGGGCTCCAAGGTTTCCCCTAGGTCGACGGACATAGTACGGACCTAGTAACCTAGAAGGTTCGGGATTAGCTACCTCGGATCTATTTAGGATGCGCACGAATGATGTATGTGGTACAATGTCGGACCCAATATGTTGAGATTATGTTTAAGTATATAAACTATATATTTTCAAAGAGCATCCTGGATATACCATTTTATGTTCATCGAATTATCATGTTTAGAGACAATGTACTGTTGCGACGAAAATGCTAAGTTTATGTTTTTTTCCTAAATTGATCATGTCTCTACTTTAAATAAATGTTGTGCTCATAAGTTGTTTAAACGAACATGTCATTACTTTACGTTTAATTCATGATGCATATTTTTGTGAGTACGAAAGGACCTTACTAAGCCTATGTGCTTACAGTTTACTTTCCTTGTACTACAGAAAAGGGCAAGCAATGGATAAATTAAAGGGAGCAGCAGGAGAGGCAAAGATGTGTGTGGCAGTGGCATGATGGATGAGATCATTTTTCATATACGGACTTATGCCTGATTTTCAGTTTATGTGTAAATTGTTAGGAGACGTTAATGCTTTCTATGGTTGTTACTCATGTTTATTTTTATGATCCTTGAAATGGTTAATACATGTTTAGTTAAATAAATTGCTAAGATCTTTTGCCATGATTAAATTGTTAGGTTGATTGGGTTAATGTAATTAGAGTTAAAAGTTGTGAAGTTTTTTTAAATGCTTCCTCTATTATATGCATGAATGTATGATCGTGTAGCGCCGTCACCCGTCTATAGGATGTGTGTTAGGAGGACGGAAGGGCGGGCGTTACAGGTGGTATCAGAGCCCAGTTTTGCCTTTCCACTACACACACATCAAGATTCCATCTTGCCGCTCCAAGTAAGACATTCTATGCCTACTCTATTTATTTCATGTATGATATATATACGCTAAGAAATGTTTTTAGTTGAGTATGCATGAATATAAGTAAGGATGATAAACTTATGTTGGCATTTTTTTTATCATTTATGAAGATAAGCATGGCTAGAAGACGCGGTAATGGAGTCAGTGAGACAGAATCTCCACCGGATCTTATGCAGGTGGTTACTGAACTCCAGCATCAAGTCGCTGAACAACAAAAAGTGATAAATGCCTTAATGACTTAGCAAGGAAACCCTAGTGGACCACCAGGGGACCAGCAGGCACATCCAGATAGGCCTGTAGCTACACCAGTACCACCAGGAGGCTCTGGCCCGATAGTTCGACCAGAAGCTTACCTGATCCAGTGGCAAAGGCTGAAATCGGAGAGCTGTTGGATTGGCCTGAACATGAAAAGTTTAAGTGCGCATCCTTTTCCCTTTCTGGAGATGCTCGAATGTGGTGGGAAAGAATTAAAGCAAAGAGGCAAGTAAACCAAATGAGATGGATGGACTTCGAAGCTGAATTTTTCAAAGAATTCTTCCATATGCGAGTGACCAACAAGCACTACGATGATTTCACCGGGTTCAGGCAAGGTGACGTATCAGTTAACGAAGCAGTGAAAAGATTCAACTGAATCGCACGCCTATGCCCAGAGTTGGTCAGCACATAAAAAGAAAGGGTCAGACTTATGCTGGAGATGCTCTGACCTGAGATAGCTCAACGGAGTGAATAGACTGCAGACCGCAGAGGAGCTGTTCAGTAGTGCCCTAATCACCGAGCACTACCTGAACAATATTAACCAGGAAAAGAAGGTGCTGAGTGAAGGCAAGAGTCAAGGCCAGCCAGGAGGTCAGAAAGCTCAGGATAACTGGAAAGGAAACCACAGTGGCAAAAGGAAAGAATAGAACGACTCTAAAGGTGGTCCAGCGAACAAACAAGCCAAGATTCCCCAATGTACTACATGTGGGAAACCACATATCGGGGTGTGCTACAAGGGCACGAATAGATGCTACTGCTGTGGACTGGAAGGACACAGAGTCAAGGACTACCCTACCTAGGTTCAGGCACCTCCCCAGCAGTATGCCCAGTACAGGGGTGCTCCTTCACAGCTACACCAGATGCAAGCTGCAATGGAAGGTACCCGGATAAGCCAAGGGAGATTGGAAGCCCCACCAGTTGTGACGAATGCCAAGGTTTTCTCTCTCACTAAGGAAGACGTGGTGAATGATTCTACTGTTGTCACAGGTTAGATAATTATTTTTTGTTAGCATGCTACTGTATTATTTGATACTGGTGCAACACACTCCTTTGTCTCTACGCCTTTCACAAAGAAGATTGACATACCCCCCGCAAGTTTTGGATTGCAAGTTCTTAACGACCCTGCCCTCGGGAGAAGTGATGCCTTCTACTCATATGCTGCGAGCCGCACCCATCAGAATTGCAGACAGAGAACTCTACTGTGATCTGATAGTGCTCGGCATGCAGGATTATGATGTCATATTGGGCATGGATTTCTTAAGCAAGTACGGTGCTTCGATCGAGTGTCGTAAGAGAAAAGTTGTCTTTCAGCCTGAGGCAGAACCCATGTTTAAATTCATTGGAGAGCCAAGGAACAGAACCTATAAATTCTTATCAGCTCTAAAGGCATGCAAGATGTTAGACAGGGGATGCACTAGGTGTCTAGCACATGTGGTTGATACAAGTCAAGCCGAGGATCAGAAGCTAGAAGATGTCAGAATGGTATGCCACTACCCAGAGGTATTTCCTGATGAACTACCAGGGTTAGCCCCTAATAGGGAAATTGAATTTGAGATCGAATTAATTCCTGGTACTCACCCGATCTCTAAAGCACCTTATCGGATGGCACCGACCGAATTGAAGGAACTTCAGGGATAGCTACAGGAGTTACTCAACAAGGGTTTTATTCGCCCTAGTCACTCTCCATGGGGAGCTCCGGTACTGTTCGTAAAGAAGAAGGATGGGACTATGCGCCTGTGCATAGACTACCGAGCGCTAAATAATGTGACGATCAAGAATAGGTACCCTTTACCACGGATTGACGATCTGTTCGACCAGTTAAAAGGTGCCACCTTCTTTTCAAAGATTGACCTCAGATCTGGCTATCATCAAGTGAAAGTGAAACCAGATGATATACCGAAGATAGATTTTCGAACAAAATACAAACATTATGAGTTCGTAGTCATGCCTTTCGGAGTGACGAATGCTCCTGCTATGTTCATGGACCTGATGAATCGGGTATTCTCGGCATTTCTTGACAAGTTCATGATCGTCTTCATTGACGATATCCTCGTCTATTCGAGAAATCAAGAAGAGCATGCCGAACACCTGAAGATGGTATTACAGATTCTTCAAGAAAAGCAACTATATGCCAAGTTCTCCAAATGTAAATTCTGGCTCGATCAAGTATCTTTTCTGGGTCATATTATATCCAAAGACGGAGTTATGGTAGACCCAAGAAAGATTGAAGCTGTGAGTAATTGGAGCAGGCCAAAGAATGCTAGCGAAGTGAGGAGTTTTCTCGGATTAGCAGGCTATTACCGAAAATTCTTAGAAGGCTTCGCCAGAATAGCAGCACCTATGACAGTTCTCACCCGGAAGAACAAGAAGTATGTATGGATGGAGGAATATGAGAAGAGTTTCTTGGACCTGAAAAGGAGACTTACAAGTGCTCCGATCCTTACTCTCTCAGAGAACGACAAGAACTTCGACATGTACAGCGATGCCTCCGGATTGGGACTCGGAGTTGTACTTATGCAGAGGGGTAAAGTTATTGCCTATGCCTCTACGCAACTCAAGGAACATGAAAAGAACTATCCCACTCACGATTTAGAGCTAGCAACTGTGGTCTTCACTCTCAAGGTATGGAGGCACTATTTGTATAGAGCACAATGCAAGATTTATACGGATCACCGGAGTCTGCGGTATTTCTTCACTCAGAAGGACCTCAATATGAGACAACGCAGATGGCTGGAGCTCGTGAAGGACTATGACTGTGAGATCTTTTACCATCCTAGAAAGGCAAACAAAGTGGCCGATGCACTCAGTAGGAAGTCCAGTGCCACCCTGATGTCCTTATCGGTATTGTCTCGACCGTTGGAGAAGGAAATTATGTGCTATGGAATCGAGGTTATTTTCGGGCAGCTTTTGACCATGGCAATAATACCAACACTATTCGATGACATATTAGCAAAACAAAGTGATGATCCAAGTCTCCAGAGGATCAAGCAGGAGATCCTAGAAGGAAAAGGCGAGGGTTTCCGTATCGCCAATAGCGGAGTATTATACCTTAGGGATCGGTTATGTATCCCTAACGATCCGGAACTACGTAAAAAGATATTAGAGGAGGCTCACGGTACCCCCTATTCTATGCATCCGGGATCCACCAAAATGTATCAAGACCTGAAAGAGAAGTTCTGGTGGTCCGGTATGAAGAGGGACGTAGCTTAGCACGTCAGTACCTGCCTGACCTACCAGCAAGTTAAAGCAGAACACCAGAGGCCTAGAGGAGTTCTGCAACCGATCCAAATTCCGGAGTGGAAATGGGAAGACATCTCTATGGATTTCATTTCAGGTCTTCCCAGGACTACGAACGGATATGACGCTATATAGGTTATCATTGCCAGATTGACAAAGTCAGCTCATTTCCTAGCGATCAAGATGACATATTCGATTGAGCAACTAGCTCAATTATATGCTAAGAAAATCATCAGACTTCATGGTATTCCCAAGACCATCATTTCAGATAGGGATGGTTGCTTCACTTCATAGTTTTGGGGATGCGTTCATAAGGCACTTGGCATAAAGCTGTGTTTCAGTACCGCCTTTCATCCTCAGACAGATAGGCAAACAGAAAGGGTGAACCAAGTACTGGAAGACATGTTATGAGCTTGTGCATTGGATTTTAAAGGGAGTTGGTGCCGCTACTTATGTTTAGCGAAATTCGCTTACAATAATAGCTACCAAGCTACCATCGGAATGGCACCTTATGAAGCATTATATAGGAGGAGATGTAGGTCTCCAATCTATTGGTACGAAGGTGGTGAGAAGAAAGAGATGGGACTTCAGGCGGATTTCATCGACGACACTACCCGAGCGATACAGAATATCTGCCAAAGAATAGAGACTGCTCAGAGCCGACCGAAGAACTATGCGGATCAACGACGTAGACCTTTGGAATTCAATGTCGGAGATTTGGTATTTCTCCTAGTAGCTCCTATGAAAGGAATAATGAGATTAGGGAAGAAAGGAAAGCTAAGTCTGTGATACATAGGACCGTACAAGATCCTGAAAAGAGTTGGCAAGGTAGCTTACGAGCTAGGACTAGCTCAGGAGATGTCTGCTATTCACAACGTGTTCCATGTCTCGATGCTGAAGAAGTGCATTTCAAGTACCGAACAAGTGGTCGAGCCACAGACAGTGCAAATTCAAGAGGACCTGAGCTATGAAAGTCGACCTATCCGGATACTAGACCGAGAAGTCAAAAGACTAAGGAATAAAGAAGTACCCTTAGTGAAGGTCCTATGGCAAAGTCAACGATACGAAGAAGCCACCTGGGAACATGAGGATGACATGAAGCAAAAGTACCCCGAGTTGTTCTAAGTTTCGAGGACGAAACTTTTATAAGGTATAAGGGATTGTAACATCCCAAATTTTAGTTACAATATTTTTATTTAAAGGATATATATATATATATATATATATATATATATATATATAAAAATATATATATATATATATATATATAGGAATTAAAAAAATGAATAAATAGTTCATAGTTGAGGCTTGAACCATGAACCGTTGATTTGGGGGAATAGGCTTCCCACCACTAGGTCATAAGATTACCAATGAGTAGGATATAACAGAATATATCTATTAGTAGAAAAAAGAAAGAAGTTGATTAATCTAGCTGATCATTTAAAGGGATAAATAGGTTAAGAAAAATCCTAATATATATATATATTTCTTTTCTTTTCTCTCTCTAAAACCTCACGCCAAAACCCTTCCAACCGCTCTCTCTCTCTCTCCCTCTCGAATTCTAGCCGCTGAAGCTCTCGTTCCTCTCTCTCTCTCTCATTTAATTTTTCTTATTCCTAACCGCAGAATTTCTCTTCGCCTTCCCCTTTCTTTTTCTTCAGCCGTCGACTCTAGATCTCTCTCGTTCTTACTCCACCGTGAGATAATTCAAGAGCGGATTTTCAAGAGGGATCTTTTCAAGGACTTAATAGATTATCACGCTAAAACAAAGGAACACGTAGGAAATTTTTGCTTACGAAATCTAGCGGTATAAATTGGTGAAAAGCATAGGAGGTAAGTATCCCCTCACCTGCAGTATAAGTGCTTACGATGTAATGTTGTATGCTTGATTTTGAACGAAAGAATCTAGAACTATGTGCAGAAGGTTTGGCTAATAGGATTAGAGAAATTATTCTTGTTGAAATTCTTCCACGTTATGCATGTTAGATGATGATTTCTATTTATGTTAGCTTAATTTTCCTTATGTCACTACCTTATGCCATGTTAAATTGTACTCATGTCGATTTATGCTATGCTACATGCTTATGTTTTCACCCATGTTAGGCATGACTCACGTATATGAAATGTCTAAGAAATGTTTCCCTAAGAGTGGGGACAAGAACACTCTTTAGAACAAAGAACATGTATGTTATTTTACTTTATGCATGGCTTGTACCAAACCCTAACAAGGTCCACGGGATGGGCTCTAAGGTTGCCCCTAGGTCGACAGACATAGTACGGACCTAGTAACCTAGTAGGTTCGGGATTAGCTACCTCGGATCTATTTAGGATGCGCGCGAATGATCTATGTGGTACAATGTCGGGCCCAATATGTTGAGATTATGTTTAAGTATATAAACTATATATTTTCAAAGAGCATCCTGCATATACCATTTTATGTTCATTGAATTATCATGTTTAGAGACAATGTACTGTTGCGACGAAAATACTAAGTTTATGTTCTTTTCCTAAATTGATCATGTCTCTACTTTAAATAAATGTTGTGCTCATATGTTGTTTAAACGAACATGTCATTACTTTACGTTTAATTCATGATGCATGTTTTTGTGAGTAGGAAAGGACCTTACTAAGCCTATGTGCTTACAGTTTACTTTCCTTGTACTGTAGAAAAGGGCAAAGAATGGATAAATTAAAGGGAGCAGCAGGAGGGGCAAAGATGTGTGTGGCAGTGGCATGGTGGACGAGATCATTTTTCATATACGGACTTATGCATGATTTTCAGTTTATGTGTAAACTGTTAGGAGACATTAATGCTTTCTATGGTTGTTACTCATGTTTATTTTTATGAACCTTGAAATGAATACATGTTTAGTTAAATAAATTGCTAAGACCTTTTGCCATAATTAAATTGTTAGGTTGATTGGGTTAATGTAATTAGAGTTAAAAGTTGTAAAGTTTTTTTAAATGCTTCCGTTGTTATATGCACGAATGTATGATCGTGTAGCACCGTGGGCGGTCTATAGGATGTGTGTTGGGAGGATGGGAAGGGCGGGCGTTACAGACTTAGGATGGTGTGGACTTAATTTTTTTGAAATAGTGTTGAGTGATGATAATGCACCCATAAATAGTTTAAATCATGCTTTGGGTGATACTTGACTTATTATCATGATTTTATACCAAATGCATGATTACAAATTCATTGATACATTTGTTTCATGATCATAATGTGAAATCAATGCATATATGTCTTTATGATCATGTGGTATGTTAGAGTGATACTTAACCATGGGTAGAATTGCATGAATTTGAAGGTTAAGTACATAAATACCTTTAGGAACATCTCACATTCACCATAAGGATAACTTTGATTGAAAACATAGTATGGGTGAGATGATAGGATGATACAAATGGTCCACTAATGCCTATGACATCTAGATGGTCATTTTAAGTATCAAAATAGCAATAATAGACCAATCATGGGGAATACTTATGTTTAATTCATAGACATATTGTTCAAATATCATGGTTGGATATTTCATATGTTTTCAAAACCATTTCTTACTTTAAAATCTGTGTTTTCATGTTTTGAAACAATTTAATACAAAACTAGGTGTTAAAATTGATATAAACTTAATCAAAATACTAGTTGTTTTTGAAGCTTTTGGATTTTTGGCAAATCATTGAAAATATAAGTAATTTTCATGAAAACTCATTTTTCTTTGATAAAGGACTTTAAAAAAATTATGGTTTCAAAATTTCACAATTTTTCGAATTTTTTGGAATTTCTAGTGCATTTCTGAATTTCATCCAGAAAATCAGAAAACCTGTAATTTATGTGCCAGTCGACTGGTAGTCTGAACGAGTCGATTGATGTAATGTGCACGAGCACAGTAACCTGATTTTATCAGATTTTGTTTGGTTTTTGGTAATTTTCCTCGTTAGAGATGATGCCATGTGTGTATAACATTTAGAAAATGTTTTTGATGGTGTCAAAGGGGGAGAATTGATAAGGTTTAAGTTAATCATGCTAAAAGGGAAATTTTAGCATGTCTTAAGGGGGAGTTGCATGTTTAGGGGGGAGTTGTTATACTCATGCTTTTATTTACATGCTTTCCTTGCTTATGTTATTGGTATTTGTTTACCTAACTTAAACGGATTGCCACACATCAAAAAGGAGGAGATTGTTAGGGCAATCAACCCATGTGATATGGTTTTGATGTGTGTGGTAAAGGGTTTAAGTTAGGATGATTGGATTTGATATGTGCATTGGAGTCTTGCAGGACTTAGTAATTCGCACATGGAGCTTTGGAAA
This sequence comes from Wurfbainia villosa, assembly GCA_025175895.1. Classification (NCBI taxonomy): domain Eukaryota; kingdom Viridiplantae; phylum Streptophyta; class Magnoliopsida; order Zingiberales; family Zingiberaceae; genus Wurfbainia; species Wurfbainia villosa. The sequence continues at coordinate 45,142,325 of CM046004.1, read as the reverse complement.
GTTTCACCAACTCACAACCTCGTGCTTGAGTCGGCGAAGGAGCATTGCAGAGCCGTGCACTTGATGCATCCGAGGGACCGCCAGATGAGATGACTTGAAGGGAAGCCAAGGAAGAAGACTTCAAGGGCAAGAGTTGCAAAGGAGCATTACAGAGTCGTGCTCTTGATGCTGCCGAGGGACGTGGCCGCGAACGAAGAGAGCTTCGGCGAGAAACTTCAAATGAGATGAGAGAATGAGTGAAATGTAAGTAGCTCATTAGGTGAACATGGCTAAAATGGCTAAGTGTCGGATGGATTTCCCGACATCGATCCGATTGCCTAAGTATTGGCGATCGCCGAGATTCTGATCGTGATTATGGCATCACCAATTGGTCGCATGAGGGTTTCCGCAGAATGGTGAGCAGTGAGTGCTCGCCTCAAGACTCGACTAATAGCTCTACCACGACCGATGGGATGATCACCGATCGCGATAGGGAGTTGGATGAAATCCAACGTGGAAGAAGCCATTATTGGGAAACGACTATAGGAGTTGTCGACTGATCGGGGCATCAGTCGACTGCTAGTGCCCAACGGGAAGAAAAAAACCTTCTCTATTTATAGAGAAGGTGTGGGCTAGTGGATGACTAATGCTTATGCTCTAAGTGATCATCCAAGTGCTCCACAAGCTTCCAACTCTTTCTCTTGTTCTTATTTCAAATCTATTGAAAGAAAGAGTGATTATGTTGTAAGAAGGTTTACCTCCACCATGCTTTGGCTAAAGGGAGAGACCGATATTGAATTGGTTTCGGAGTGATTCACCGGAGATGAATCGGACCATGGATTAGTGGCGAGGCCACGAACCACATTATATCGTTTGTTAGCATTGCTTTTGTTTTTTCTTTACTTTTTCGCTTGCGCTAATTATACTTGTAGGCAATCATCCAACGAATTCCACCATACGACGATTGAGGGCTATTCACCCCCCTCTAGCCGACCACCAATGTTCCAACACGTTCGACCTTCATTTTACAATGGAGATGACTTCCGTTATTAGAAGGGTCAGATGGAGTGCTTTTTCAAGACCCAAATCGAGATGTGGATCATAATCCAAATGGGATTCACACTTCCAACTAACGAAGTGAGTGAATCTTTGGATTATGACCAATGGACCAATGCTACAAAAAGACAAGTTGAAGTCGACGCCAAGGCAACTCAAATCCTCCAATGCGGCTTGTCCAAGGAGAAGCTTAATCGCGTCGGCCCCTTCATTAGTACAAAGGATCTCTGGACAAAGCTAGTGGAGCTACACGAAGGAACCGACGAAGCCAAAGTATGCAAGCGTGATCTCCTTTTCAATAGGTTGTATAATCTAAAAATGTAGGAACACGAGATGGTGATGCAACTGCACGCTCGGGTTCAAGATATCGTCAACAACCTACACGTAATCAGTCAAAAGGTCGAAAATCGCGACCTTATTAGGTACGTACTAAACTCGTTTCCTAGGACCACCTTGTGGGCATCCATGGTTGATGCCTACAAGGTCTCTAAGGATCTTTCAAAACTCAGATTAGATGAATTGTTTTTGGATTTCGAACTCCATGAACAATCCAACTCGGAACCCGAGAAGGGTATAGTACTTTTTGCAGGTTCGAAGAAGAAAACCGCGAGCAAGCCACCCCCAAAGCAGGAAGAAGATGAGTCCAATTCATAGGTCAATCCATAATTAGAGACCGAACTAGTCAACCTAGTTTGGAGGATGGTTAAGGGCCGAAAGAGAACCGTCACTCGACCCAACGAAGGTAAGCCAAAAAGTTCTAATGTTAGGTGTTACGAATGCAACATGTTTGGACATATCAAGTCCGAATGTCCGAAGCTCAAGAGCAAAGCACCGAAACTCAAGAAGGCACTCAACGCTACGTGAGAAGAAGCGTCAGAGGAAGAAGACGATGATCACGTCTTCATGGCTAAACCAGCTGAATCAGAGATGGAGTCTGAACCGGACCATGAGTCTGAACTCAAAGACGAATCGGACTACGATGCTCTATTCAAGACAAGCCACGGATCCACATTCGGTTCAAGAGATACACTTAAGGTAAGTCGATCTCTTATTAGTACTCTTTACAGTGCGATTAAATTCTTAACTAGGAAATTAGCTAAGTCTGAGTCCAAGGTCGAGACCCTGGTTGAGGAGATTAATCTCCTCAAACACGAGGTCTCCCTAACCTCTTCGACTAGTCAAGTTAGAGAGGAGGACTCAACTCGGGTTGAAAAGCTCGAAGTTGAGAACTCACTCTTGAAAAGTTAAGTCGAAGATCTTAGGAACACGTTGGAAAGGTTTACTTTGGGATCCAAGGGACTTGACCTTCTACTTCGATCATAAAGGGTCATGTACAACAAGGCCAGACTAGGGTTTAGCTCAAATACAACCAACAAATCGTATATGTCGATTGTAAGTCGACATAAAAAACATGTCCAAGCATGGGTCCCTAAGACCGCTTTGATTTCAAACTTAGGATCCAACCAGTACTGGGTTCCCAAGGACCAAATCCATTATGTGGAGCGACTGAACCGATTCAACGGTCCCGGGAGAGCCAGTACAAAATTTGTTTGTGCTCTAACTTAGAAATTACATGCTTAGGTCCTTTATTTATTTTTATTTTTCTTTTTAGAATGGTTAGATAGGAGTATAACTCATCAATACTTGGTAACATAGTACCAAGATGCGGTGAGATGATAGTACGCTAGGAAAGCAGAGTCTCGTGTATTCGGGCTAGATAAGATGTATCTAGTTCGGTGCACTTGACCGAGTTGAAGTAGCTAAAGCTACCTCGCCGTATCCTAGACTAGTTAGACTAGGAAGTGGTCTTAGGTGAGTCAAGTCTCTATTTTCTTGAAAATGGATTTCTCTAAGGAAGTGGTCATTTTTCAGATCAAAGAAGGCCTCTGTGCCTCGCCACGAACTAGAAGCCATGATCTTGAAAAGGTGACTTAATGAGATTAAGGTCAAATCCGAATATAATGCAAGGTTGACAAGTGTTTAAATCATTAAATTCAAATCAAGTAAAATTGGAAGTCATCACACAAGAACATATAAGGATAACATGCTTGATCATGATGACTTGGGTGAGATGATTTTGGTTTAATAATTTACAACCAACCTTTAGTGATTCTAATATCCGATCCAACTACCTTGTATATAGGATCAATGGATGTTGGATAGTGGTTTCTCCCGACACATGACTGAGGATCAACTCAAGTTTTCAAAGCTTCGATTCAAACGACAAGGATCGGTAGCCTTCAGAAACAACGACAAGCTCAAAATCATCGGATCAGGTGATATTGAGCTCAACTCAAACTTTATTATTCAAAATGTCTTATTGGTAGAAAATTTCTAATATAATTTACTTAGTGTAAGTCAATTGTGTGATAATAACTATAAGGTCATATTTCTAGAAAATGAATGCATAATGAAACCTCTAAAACAATTCTTAAAGGAATCAGAAATAACAATATTTATACTATTAATTTAACTAACTCCTCAACCAAGTGTCTTATGACACGGCAAGAGAAATCTTGGTTGTGGCACCGACGACTCGGTCACTTGCACCCAAGACTCATCCACAAGATGAGTCAGAGTGACTTAGTCAGAGGTTTGCCTAACCTCAACAACTTGGATAATAAAATATGTAATGCTTGTCAACAAGGTAAACAATCAGGGACACAACATCAACTAACTAATCAAGAACAAACTAAAAGTATTCTTGAGCTCCTGCACATGGATCTATTTGATTCACATGGAGCTAAGTCACTTAATGGGAGTCAATTCTCCTTAGTCATAATTGATGACTATTCTAGATTTACTTGGGTTAGGTTCATCAAACACAAAAGTGATACCCTAGATCAATTAATCAACCTAGTTAAACTAATAGAAAATCAACAAAACCATAAAAGCAAAAGACTTAGGAGTGATCATGGTGGTGAATTCGAGAACCATAGGTTTACAGAATTCTGTAACCTAAATGGATACCACCATGAGTTCTCATGCCCTAGAATTCCACAATAGAATGGTCTAGTAGAACATAAAAATAGAACCCTACAAGAAGTCGCTAGGACAATGTTAAACGAGTATAACCTACCTGATAGGTTTTGGGCAGAAGCCGTTAGTACAGCTTGCTATGTCCAAAATAGGATCCTTATGGTAAAGAGGCACCTTAAGACCTCGTACGAGATTTATCACGATAAAATACCTAACATCAAGTACTTTAAGGTAGTTGGATGTAAGGTACATATCTTAAACACTAAGGATTACCTAGGGAAATTCACATCGAAAACCTCTACCAGAATCTTTCTAGGATACTCGACTATGAGTAGAGCCTATAGTGTATATAACCATGACACCCTTAGAGTCGAAGAGACTATTAATGTAGTGTTTGGTGAAGGACACGAACCTACAAAACCCCTAGCAACCCCAATTAGCAAGCCGATTCATACCAGACTCAACTCCGATCTTGAGATCAAGTCTACTATCAATCCTAATCTAAGTCAACCAAGCGATAGGTAACTCTAACCCAAGTCAAACTATGACTCAAACGAATCATCCTATCGACCAAGTGATAGGTGATCCAAGCCTAGGAGTTAGAACTAGAGCTTCATATTGAAACCTTAGTCAAATCTCCTTGATTTCCAAAATTGAACCCAAAACCATTCACCAAGCTCTTCTTGATCCCGATTGGATTATTGCAATGCAAGAAGAGCTAGCTCAATTCACTAGGAACGAAGTATGGGAATTAGTACCACCACCTAAAGATAAAACAATCATTGGGACAAGGTGGGTGTTTCGAAATAAACTTGATGATAAAGGTGAAGTAGTTAGAAATAAACCTAGATTAGTTGCTAAAGGGTTTAGTCAATTCGAAAGTTTAGATTACGATGAAACCTATGCCCCAGTAGCTAGATTAGAGTCCATCCGAATGTTGTTAGCCTACGCTGCACATCGAGGATTTAAGTTATTTCAAATGGATGTCAAGTCACCTTTTTTGAATAGACTTATTAAGGAAGAGGTATACGTTAGTCAACCCCTCGGATTCGAAAGCCTAGATAAACCCGACCATGTCCTTAAACTAAAGAAAGCTCTCTATGGACTCAAACAAGCTCCTCGAGCTTGGTACGAGAGGCTTTCGATTTACCTTAAGTCCAAAGGATTTAACCAAGGCCTAGTCGACCCAACCCTTTTCGTAAAAACCTTAGGTAAGGAAATATTTATAGCCCAAATTTACGTAGACGATATCATTTTCGAAACAACCAATTCGATCCTACTAAACGAATTCATTTCACTTATGGAAAGTGAATTTGAAATGAATTTAGTAGGTGAGTTGAGTTTCTTCTTAGGTCTACAAATTAAACAAACTAATGATGGAATATATTTACACTAACGCAAATATACTAGGGAATTAATTAAACATTTTGGAATGCAAGATGGTAAAATTATTAATAATCCAATGGCAACAAATGTAAATATAGGAGAAGATGCAATCGTAAATTCAATTAACTTAAAATACTATATGAGCATGAAAGGGAGCCTCCTTTACTTAACTACCAGCCAACATGATATCTTATTTGTAGTAAGTATGTGTGCATGGTTCCAAACCTGTGCCAAGGAATCTCACCTAACTCTAGTTAAGCATATCCTTATATATCTAAAGGGTACACTTAATGTCGGTATTTGGTACCCTAGATCTACCGAGTTCGAACTAATTGACTACTCTGACTCGGACTATGCCAGTAGTAAGCTTGATAGAAAGAGTATGAGTGGTTGTTGTCAACTTCTCGGCTCGAGTCTAGTGAGTTGGTGCAGTAGGAAGCAACACTGTGTTGCCTTATCTACCACTGAAGCAGAATACATCGCGATGGGTGAGTGTGTCACTCAGCTTCTTTGGATGAAGCACACTCTCTGAAATTTTAAGTTAGACTTTACAAACACTAAAATTCACATAGATAACATTATCTCAATTAACCTAACTAAAAATCCAATATGTCACTCTAGGACCAAACATATAGAGGTCAAACACCATTTCATTCGAGAACATGTGGCCAACGGAGCCATACAACTCGAATACGTCGAATCGAAGTCCAACTTGGCAGATCTATTTATTAAAACCCTACCCGAAGCTGAATTCAGTCTATTAAGATGAAAATTGGGCATGTGCGTAGTAGAGTAGGAATTTACAAATTATATTTCCATATTACGACTTTTTACTTTTCATGTTCATGGAACTAGCTTAGGGCTTACCTTAGATATCATGTACCTATAGATTTAAGGAGCCAATACATCTCACAACACATAGGACTAATGTGTTTGTGTACTTAGCCACGTAGATGGGTGTGAGATGTTAGAACCTTACTCCTGGTTCCAGATGTAGAGCTAGTGCATCGCCATGAACCATGGAGTATAATCATATATACTAACTGACTCTGACCAGGACTTATTGATCCTTCATATCAATCAAGTCAAATAAGAGTTGAACATTCAATAGATGAGCTTATTTTCAGTATATTATTTTCAAAATAACATGGAACATGCTTGGACTTCGAACTTAATCTTAGTACTTATATTTTTCTTTCAAACCCCTCTTTCCGATTTATAGCAAAAGGGGAAGAAAACGGCCAAAGTTAAGGGATCATTTAACTTACTACTTCATACTTATTCTCATGGCCAAAATTTAAGTAAAATGTCATACTTATTCTCATGGCCAAAAGTAAGTAAATGTTTACTACTTAACTCTTTTTAGTTAACAAAAGGGAGAGAAAGGCCAAGTTACGAAAATTCTTAACTTAAACTTATATTTTTAATACTATGGCCAAAACTTTAAGTAATTGTTAATTACTTAAAAAACTCTTCTAGAGAAGCAAGTGCCAAGGGGGAGATTAAGATCTTCTTTCAAGAACTCACCCTCGGTCAAGGGAGAGGTTTCCTCAAGAGGGAGTACTTGGAAGAAAGTCTCTATTACTCCTACTTAATCTTTTATTCTTCATGCATATTATTATTCTTCATGCATGTTATTTCCTTAACTTTGTATGTGGGTTTGCCATAGATCAAAAAGGGGGAGATTGTTGGTGCAGTGGGCACCTAAGTCGAACATGAGTTTTGATTATAGCAAACGATACAAAGTTAAGCTCATATCGTTATCTTAGGAGCTGAATCGAGTGTGCAAAAAAGTGCTAAAGCTGGAGCTGAAGGCTAGCGACACCCGGAGGAAGCCGTGGTGGTCGGGCGACACTCGAGTGACTTCGGAGGGAGCCAAAGGAATCGAGTCGAAGGGCGGAAGCGAGAGCTACAAAGTAAGTATCAAGGTAAGCTCGTGTGTGTGAGCATATATGAGGTCCTATCCTCTTTACGAGGATGGTCTTAAGTGTAGATCTGACCAGAGACATCCCTGGGTGATCTAGGTCGAAACCTTTCTTGGATTCTGACATGCTAAACCTCTTTAGCACTCGGTCTATATATGTAGACTGCGAAAGACCAAGCAATCGTTTCAATCTATCTCTATAGATCTTAATCCCGAGGATGTAGGTTGCTTCTCCCAGGTCTTTCATGGAGAATGTCTTGGATAACCAAACCTTCACTGACTATAAGATTGAAACATCATTTCCTATAAGTAGTATGTCATCGACATACAATACTAGGAACACGACTGCACTACCACTAACCTTCTTGTACACACAAGGTTCGTCTGGATTTTGTGAGAAATCAAACTTTTTGATTGTCTCATCAAAACGGATATTCCAGCTCCTGGATGCTTGCTTCAATCCATAAATGGACCATCGCAATTTGCATACCTTGGTTTTATCAACCGATGTGAAACCCTCAGGTTGTATCATATACACGTCCTCGAGCAAGTTTCCATTAAGGAAAGTTGTTTTCACATCCATCTGCCATATCTCATAATCATAATGAGACGCTATGGTCAAGAGCATCCGAATGGATTTAAGCATAGCTACTGGAGAATAGGTTTCGTCATAATCAACACCTTGTTTTTGACGATATCCTTTCGCCACCAATCTAGCCTTATAGATAATCACATTACCATCCATGTCGGTTTTCTTCTTGAAAATCCACTTGCACCCTATAGGCTTTATGCCTTCAGGTGGGTCAACCAAGTTCCAAACTTGGTTTTCATACATGGAATCCATTTCTGACTTCATGGCACTAAGCCACTTATCCCTTTCTGAACTTGTCAGCACTTCTTCATAACTGGTAGGCTCCTCATCATCAATGAGTAACACGTCGTTCGATTCACTTACGAGAAATCCATATCTCTCAGGAATATTGCATGTTCTACCAGATCTACGAAGATGTGGTGTTACAATAGGTCCAGCAGATTGCTCATCACTATGAGTTGTCGGCTGTTGTTCTTCACCAGGTATCTCATCAATGTCTATTTGAGTCTCTCAAGCCTCCTCAAGCTCGACGACACTCCCACTGTTTTCTTGCAAGAGAAACTCTTTCTCTAGAAACATAGCATACCTTGAAACAAACACCTTTTGTTCCACAGGATGATAGAATTGGTAACCCCTTGTTTCCTTAGGGTATCCAACAAATAGACATTTATCAGACTTAGCATCCAATTTGTCTGATACAGTCCGTTTCACATAAGCAGGACAACCCCATATCTTCAAGTAAGATACATGAGGTTTCTTACCATTCCATATCTCATATGGAGTAGTTAAGACTACCTTGGCAGGCATTCTGTTTAACAAGTAAACAGCTGTCTGAAATGCATAACCCCAAAAGGACTTGGGAAGAGTCGCATGATTCATCATTGACCTGACCATGTCCAACAAGGTCCGGTTACGCCTCTCAGATACACCATTATGCTGTGGTGTATAGGGCGGAGTCCATTGAGACAATATACCATTGTCTCTTAGGTAATCAAGAAACTCCTGACTCAAGTATTCACCACCTCGATCCGATCGAAGTATTTTAATACTCTTGTCATGTTGTTTCTCTACTTCATTTCTGAACTCTTTGAACCTTTCAAAGGCTTCAGACTTGTGTTTCATCAAGAACACATACCCAAACCGTGAGTGATCATCGGTGAAGGTAATGAAGTAGCTATAGCCTCCTAATGCTTGAGTTGACATAGGTCCACATACATCAGTATGTATTAGACCTAGTAACTCTCCCACTCGTTCACCTTTTCCAGTAAAAGGTAACTTAGTCATCTTGCCTTTTAAGCATGATTCGCATGTATCATATGAATCCAATTCAAACGATTCCAGAATTCCACATCGGTGTAATTCGGACATGCGTTTCTTGCTTATATGGCCAAGACGACAATGCTACATATGGGAGTCTAATTGATTATCCTTTCGAGCACGCTTATTGCTCGCTTCGATATTGAAGATGTCACTGGATACGTCCAACGTATAAACATCATTGCTTAAAGTTCCAGTTCCATAAAGAACTCCATTCAAAGTTATGTAACAACAATTGTTACTAAAAGTCAAATGATACCGATTTCTATTTAAACAAGAAATAGAAATGATGTTCTTTATCAACGAAGGAACATAAAAGCAATTGTCCAGTTCTAAGACAAGTCCTAAAGGGAGTTTCAGCAAATGCGTTCCAATGGCGACTGCAGCAACCTTTGCTCCATTCCCAACACGCAAATTTGACTCTCCATTGATGAGTCTTTTTCTATTCCTTAGCCCATGTATGTCATTACATATATGTGAGCCACACCCAGTATCCAATACCCAAGTGTTTGAGGAAATAGAATGACAATCAATAACGAAGATATCTGAAGAAGATAGGGCATCCGATGCCTTATTCTTCTTCACGGACTCAAGATAAATCTTGCACTTTCTTCGCAAATGGCTCTCCTTGCCATAATGATGGCAAGTTTCCTTTTGTGCTAGTTCTACCTTCTTAGCCCTTCTATTCTTTCCCTTCTGCTGTTCCTTTGACTTCCTCTTAGAACCTTTCTTCGAGGAATCAACTAACAACATCGTCCCCTGCTCATGCTTCTCAGAAGACTCCACAGTCTTCAGCATATTGAGCAGTACCACAGATGAACCTTCTAGCATCTCAGAGGTGAAGAGGAGCTTTGAGACTTCGAACCTTTCGAATCTCACTTGCTCATCAACCAACTCACAAAGATGAAGGACTACGATATGAGCATCCATATGCTCATGCTGCTTTCGTAGCTTGGGTTCCATCGCGGCTAGCATGATGCAACTCATTTGTTCAGAATCACTCACATGTTTCTGATAGGCCAACAATTGGTCCAGAGTTGCATCGTCACTAGGATGGGTGGGAAGAGGCGCTTCGACGACATTTGCAAGCTTTTCACCTTGAGAACAATTCTCAAGTTTCTAAGCCAGTCCAAGAAGTTCGGCCCAGTCAATTTATTCGAATCCAAAATGGAACGTAAATTAAAAGACATCATGATCAATTTTAGAAATACAAAATGAGCATATATGAGAAAGATGATTTTTAAAATGCATCAATATACATTTATAAATCCCATTCATTTTTCGAATTTCAAAAACCCCAAAATCACTTCGGGAGATCGTAGGTCCATCTCCGAATGGGCTGATATCCATCATAGTTATGAACAACCTTGGAGAGAGTCCAATAAGCCATTCATAACTACGACGGTAGGTATCATCTATACCAATTGCATATCACGTATATGCAACTATCACAATGTGCTATCAACTAATTGAATGTTCACACATACGTTGGGTTGTTAACACATTAACAAGTATGCATCATATGCATAACACCCAACTTCACCTCCCTTTACATCGACCTTGGAGAGAGTCCAACAAGCCGATGCTCCAGGTTAAAGCCAACCCATTAATCGGGAAATAGTTTTAATATGGTTTGAGTGCATTCAACCAATTAGCCCAGCTTGGAGAGAGTCCAACAACCAAAGCTAACAATTGACCTCTGACTCTTACCATATTAGTATTAAACTATTCCATGGTTTGAACATGTTCGGGTTCGAGCCGGGCTTGGAGAGAGTCCAACAACCCAAACAAGAAACGGAACTCTGGTTCTAACCATATTAATGGAAGGTGTAGGCTTTAATATTGTTTAAGGGTTTTTATGTCTCATCCTCTTTGCATGCAAATAACTATTATCTACATGGCATACATCTACATGTCACAACACGCATGGCATAATGTTATGCATCTAATGCAATTACATGGCATACAATTATGTCATGTATATAATTTCCTTATATGTCATAACTATTTATGAAAATAAAATATGTTTAAGATTTGATTCTCCAAATCAAATCATAATTAAATTAGGAAACAAATTTCCAAATCTAATCACATATTTTATTCATGGAATTATTTGATTAAGGAAAATCTATTTAGGAAACCAATTTCCTAAATCATTAAAACTACTTATGGAAATAAAATATTTTAATATTTTATTTCCCAAATAAAATCATGATTAAATTAGTAAACAAATTTCCAGAATCTAATCAAATATTTTATTTATGGAAAATATCAATTTCCATAAATACTTCCAACTTTCCAAAAGTGGAAGATTTCCATAAATACTTCTAGACTTTCCAAAATTGAAAAATTTCCATAAATACTTCTAACTTTCAAAAATTAGAAAATTTCCATAAATACATTATGACTATCGCAAAACCATTTTTACGATTATGTCAAAACACAACCTGGGCTCTGATACCACTGTTGGGTTTCTGGCACCGCGGCGTGTGTGTGTTCGATCACGTTTCGTAAATATGAACACAGCGGAAGCAATAAAAATAATAAATCTACATTTATTACAACACACACAACACACGCATGCATATTACAACAAGTGTAGACATAACCGTAAATTTAAATTTGCAATAAAAGGAAATTTATCTACGTTATACCTTTCGTATGACGTGTAGCGGGAACGACATCAACCGGAACGATCCTCGCTAGAATCGTCTCTATCCGTATCCACGCCGAGTTCCTCGGGATGACTTCGCTAAGCCACAAGCTTCATCTTCATACGGGTTACTAGCCTCGTGTTGAAGACGACGTGATCGAGAGATGATCACGATCCGAGTCCTAAAAACTCGCTTCTCCGGAGAGATATTCGTCAACCAATTGACGAATCCTTCATCCTCCACCTCAGAGGATTACCAGAGATCGAATCCCCAGTAAGTTAGCCGCTGTCGGAGCTCTAACCGTCGTCCAAACGACGCTCCGACGAGAGGAGAAGAAGCTGTCCAGAAAACTGGACAGCTTGGTGGAGGAGTAGGCGCCGGCCAAATCAAGAAAGCCAAGTGCTCACCTTTTCACCGAGGCCTAGGAAGATCACCGGAGGGTCGCCGGAGGGTTCACCGGCTGAATCTTGGGCGCCGGCAAGGAGATGGACGGCGGCACAACAAGCTGGGCGGCACACCTAGGGTTGGCACCGAAATCTCCAAGGATGAGGTGGGCGGCAACCTTAGGGCAAGGGTTTTGGATTAGGGCTTAATTATCCATTAAGCCCTATTTTATAGAAAACTAATTCTCTTAATGGTTATTGAATCATAACCATTAGGCCCGTTAACCCGCTCCATTAAGATAAGTTAAAATAAACCAAACCATGATGGTTTATTTTAAGTTAAAATGAACCGAACCAACTTTTAGTTCATTCGTTTAAAATAAACCAAACCCTTTGGTTTATTCTCCTCCATTGGATTAGAACCAAACCATTTTGGTTCATCCATCACGTCTTCATAAGACTCAGGCCATCCATGCTTCCATTGCGACTGAAACGATTTCATGCTCGCTTTATGTTTGGTCCAACCAAACCTAGTTTCTCTCGGTCCGAGAATCCCATTCTCAAGCTCATTTTAAATCCTTTGGATTACGCTCGTTGTGCGTGTGACCAAATAGGTTCTCGGTTTATGTTGGCCATCTATAATTAACCATTAATTATAGAACGATCATGAGTGGCACCTAGTAGTACATCATGATCCCCAATTAACCAAAAAGATCAACGGTTGATCCAGAACTATTTCTGAAACCCTTCAGTAGCTCGAATGATTCGTGCCCCATTCCCTTCACTCATCTTATACCCTCTTGGTTCAGGACATGGTCTATTGTGTCAGTCCCCACTAGGCTGACTACGTCACACCTAGCCCAAGTATCATTTCCTCGTTCTACGGATTCTAGTTACTCCACATGTATCGAAGAGTACCTTACTCTAAATATGTAATGCTTTGGCCAAAGACTTTAGTAACAATCCGACGAGAGGCCATGGGTATACATCTCCTCGCAAGGAGTGGTGAATCCTTTATAGGCTATTCAAACACCTTCGATCATTTCGACTTATACCCAATCATCCCGGGTCCACATCTCCTTAGAGATGTTTGCTTAAGATGTCAAAGGATAAGTCTCCATGATCAAGATGACTTGAATACCGCAAGTCAAAGGAACATCGCACTTAAGCTACAGTAAGAACTTCATTGACATATCTATATATGCAGAGAACCATATGAAGTCTTACGGCTGGTCACTCCAATGAACTAGTTACCATAACTAGCATCAACGATTAACTCCGTACATCACAATGTCTCCAGCCAGTGAGAATCAGCTGCTTGGATACACCAAGGAGTATACCTCGTGCTAGTCTCGACAGAATTGATGGTGTCCAACTCCATTAATTCATTGACTAGGGATAATTCCGATACATCACAATTACACATGTAGAGATACTCACTAGTTGTGATCCAATCACAAATTCTCTCATGCTGTGAATCGTATCGTGGACATTCAGTAAATGAGTTTAAGATCTAATCAAATACATGAAACATGTATACTCAAATAGTGAATCTTCATTTATCATATAAATGGTTCATACATAAGGCGATTGCCTTAGGACATCTCTCATATATTACTAACAGGATCATCTTCAAGGAGTCAAGCCTTATCACTTCATTCAAAGGAGCTTTGTGCCTAGTTTTGATTGGTTGAAGATCCCCTCGATGAGGGGCTAAAAAACTATAAAAGGAGGGCTTGTCTAAGGGTTTTTAATCAATTCTAAAGTGCCCTAAAGGCTCCGTAACGTGATGACACTCCAATGACTCCACGACGACGAAGTGCTATAGAAACGTCGACAACACAAGCCTAAGGCTTCATCCTTTTGGTCATCGGTAAAAGTTTTTTTTAGTCATCTATTAATTCTTGTATTTTCTTTCTACTCTACGAGTTTTTATTGCAATGAGAGGGGGAGCGTCCCTCTACCTCATTCTTTGGCTTTTGAGTTTTCGATTTGTTAGTGAAAGCCCTAGAGCCAATCATGTGATGGTTGTTGTATGGACTTTATTGTATCATATTCCTATTTATAAAGGCATGGTTATTATATTTACTTGTATTAGTGCCAAATAAACTAAGTATAATAACGTCCTTGAGTAGAAAGTTCTTATCTATATCAATTGATTGGTTGAATCGATAATGAGATGATATAGAGAACACTACTCTTAATCATTCCTAGTCAAGTATTAACATTCAGGGACAATGTTAATGCATAGAGACTAGCATGTAAGTCAACTCGATGACTTGATCTCACAAGTCATGGATATGAGATATCAAGTTGACACATGGGTATGCATTGGAGAATGTATACTGAATGACCCGCCATGAGAAAGTATCATGGATCATTATATGAGTGCCATATACTTTCTCATGTGACTATTAGTATGACTATTAGTTCTTGGACCTAAAGTCACCATGGTTCCCTACATAAGGAGTTGCATACTTTGGCTTCGTCAAATGTCACCCGTAAATGGGAGGACTATAAAGGTGATTACTGGGTATGTAACAAATTATGCGGAGGGATGTGAGTGATGTAGATGAGATCTATCCCTCCTATATGACAGGAGAGACATCGTTATTCTTGATAGAGTGAGACCACGAAGTGCATGACCATCCCCAAATGAGTCAATATGAGATATTGAGCTCATTTGATTAGAGTGAATCTACTTGGATTTCAAGATATAGATTGTACCGAGGATGACACGGTCTATGCCTCAATTGGTCAATCTAGATGTCAAGGATAGAGGGACATTGTCACATATTGTGAGAGTCACAATTAGTAGTCACAAAGGTGATGTTGGAGCTCAACATTATTGTAACTTGGGTAGCAATGATGTGTTGCTAGATACCGCTCATTGCTTGTGTTCCTAAATCAGTTTAGGGACATTGCCAACATTACAAGAACCTATAGGGTCACACACAAAGGGAAATTAGATGGAGATTAGGTTCATATGATGAACCATGAGGATTAGGTTAATGGGATGAACCAAATTGGATTAAGAGTAATCCAAATTAGACTAATTGAGTTAGACTCAAGTTGATTCAAGTGTTGAATGAGTCTAATTTAGATTTGATTCATTGAGTCAATTTAAATTGATGAATAGAGATTCATTAAATCAAATTGACTTTAGTCAAGTGGTTAGATTTGATCAACCATGGGAGATAAGAGGTCAAGTTTGACTTGACTTGAGAGGGAAGATGAATGGTCAATTTTGACTTGACCAATTGTCAAGTCAAGATTACTTGGCATGGGGGTCGGCCAATGATGATGTTCCACATCATCATGGACTTATCATGTGGTGCCACCTCATGAGGGAGACCAAGAGCCATTGGCTCTTGGAATTACATGCATGCATGTAACCCCCCATCCAAGAGTGGTCAGCCACTTTATCATATGTGTGATGTTATTTGGATTAAGTTCATCTTCTTCCTTGCTCTCCTCTCAAGTTTTCTCTCCCAATCCTCTATCTTGGCCGAACCATCCAAGGGGTGCTAGCACACTCTAGGTTGTGTTTTTTCCACCATTTGTCCGTGTGGATACCAATAGAGGAGTGTGCACTTGACATGAGTTCCGACAAAGCTTTTGGACGAGCAGGATAAGTGAAGGGCGACGCTATGAGGGTAACGCTCTATCTTGTAGATCTAATGTAGATCTAGGATCTTTAAACACATACATGTTTTATTTTACATATCTTCGCATGGATCCGTGGTCGCGCTTCCGAGGTTTTCGCAATGCAAAAAGCAATTTTTGCGGCTCGGTTAGACCCAACACGATTAACTCCTACCTCCAACGAGGAGGAGTTTGTTAATGATTTTCCCTCCATACGTGGTCAAGGACCACTAGGGCCTTGAAGTAGTAGCCATAGGCTACGAACCAAGTAAAACCCTATTGTGTTTATTTTATCTTTTCGCTGCATTTGCTTGTGTTTTTGAAATGCTCTAGCGATCTGTTCGATCAAACATTAAATCTTTGCTTGTCCTCAAGCAAACCAAAGTTCCATGAAATTTAAAAAGACATTGTTCCATACTTAGCATGTTAACTAAATTTATCAAGTGGTATTTACAATCAAAGAAAAATAAATATGTTCTAAAAATTCACTAAGTTATCTCCTCGTGCTCGTGCTAAGCGAATCATTCTTAGGGGATGCCCGTTCCATGGTGAGTTAAGTCGTCACCCCGTAGCTTTCCTAAGGTTTCCGGCTCTTAGGCACTTACCTGCCCAAAGCAAGGGTCGTTCACTAGATCTAGCATAAAGTCTCAAAGGTGTGCTCGGTATTGAGAGAAATTGGTAGGTGTTTCCCCAGTAACCTAACTAGGTCTCAAAGGGGCACCTAGCCATTTTCACCCACGACAATTGTTTTTTTTTATCCCTCATAATCTTCTCTCTCTCTCTCTCCCTTTTTTTCTTTTCTTTTTCTTTCTTTTCTTTTTCATTTTATTTTTTTTTCTCACTGGGATTTTGATTTTTCCAAATGGGCTTACACAATCCGAGCATCTCCAGTAACTAAAATGCTAAACCTAGAGTCACCTATGGATTCCAAAGTACTAGACTACTGAGAAGAATCATAACTAGGTGTGTACTAGAATATCCCTTTCAGAATATTCGACATATGTAAGTATAAAAATAAAGCTAACCAGTGTAAGTCTAGAACATTTATTAGAGAGAATAAAATAAAATACCACGAGATAAATGAAGTTAAACTACCTATGAGAATAACTCATGCAAGCAACTTTTTATAAATACTACTGAGGCAGCTTTACAGGTAACAAAAACAAAGTATTGCAGGAAACTCAACCACCCATGCATGAATAAATGAATGAAAATACCGGAAAAGAAACAACTGCTAGGAAACAAACAAAATAAACTTAGGGGTCCTCCCCCCAGACTTAAACGAAAATATACCTCTAGTATGGTGGATGGGGTGGAAAGTCTGGGAGCCTTGGCATCTCGGGATCCTGAGAGAACCTACTGGTGAGCCGCTGATGCCACATGTACATGTGGTCGATCTAGGAGCTGGTGGATGCAGCGGCTGCTCGGTGCTTCTCCTCCCTGGCCCACTGTGCTTGATAGGCATGCATGTGCTGTCGCATCTCCTGGCGGTAGGCGGCCTCATCCTGGCGATGAGCAGCCTCCTTCTGGAAGTATATGCGGGCCTCGTCATAGAACTTCTCAGCCCGCTGGAAGTGCTCCCGGAAGCCCTGGAACTCCGCCAACGTTTAGGCGCTCTGCTACTCCCATCGCTGCCTCTGCGTCTGCTGCTCAGTGTATATGTCATCAAGGCGTGATCGGAACTCCAAGAAATAATAGGCAGAAGTACCTACATCATGCTCAAAAGTAGGAAAAGAAAACGGTGCAAGTGTATGCTTTTCACGTGGACTAGGGGGCATGACACGACCATGTGAAATCACCCGGCCTGACTGTGTGGGCTTCTAGAAGTCAGGGCACGGGCATTTGAAAACACACTGCCTGACTGTGTGCGACTCTGGAAGTCAGGGCATGACTCTGTGAAAACACATGGCTTGGTCGTGCACCCTTTGTTTCTTTTCTCATGGTGCACAATGGTCTGATTTCTCTCACTCACTTCACCACATAAACTTAAAATGACTTTTGTTTTTAGTTAGCAAGTTCTTTCCTTACCTACAAATGCTAAATACCATAAATCAATGTTCAAATTACAAAAAATTGAATGCAATAAAAAGAAATCCTAAAAACTAGACTTGGGTTACCTCCCAAGAAGTGCTTTGTTTAAGGTCTTTTAGCTCGACCATATTCCTACATTTCATTTAGTGTGTTTGAATCTTGCTCGTGGGGGAGCAAGATACTTGTTCACTTTTTGCCTCTTGTCATTTAGTCCTCCATCACTATATCCCTTAAATCTTGCATGGGGAGGGGCAAGATACTTGTTAGCAACTTTCCTTGGCTCAAGATTGAGCATGCTTAGCCTCAAAAAATTTTTAGGAGTTTGATCATAATATTTTATTTCATCCATATGTTGTAAATAATATAACTCACAACAAATATCTTCACCAAAAGATTGATCAGTAGATTTCAATATGTCGACTGAAATTTTATCATTATCAATCATTAAAAGGGGTTCTTTATTAGTAACTAAAATTTCAGTGAGGATTAAGGTAGGCTCTTCTAGATCCTTGAGATTAGGAGGTGTTTTGATTGAAGCAATGCACTCCTCGATTAAAGTGTCCATTATATAATCCTCAAGTTCTTCTCCAAGTGGTGATCGAATGGATTGTCCTTCTTTACTTCCAATATCATCTACGTCCTCCTCATCCATTCGCTAAAAGTGAGTCTCCACCCTATTAGGTGTGATCCAGTTATCAAAGCCACCTTCTAGTCGTTTGGTTTCTTCTCTTGCTAGATCTCATTCAATAATCTCGGCAAATTGTTGGCTATGCTCCTCGCATTCCCTAGTAAAATTATCTAGCGGGGCTTCTAAGTGGGGACTGGGTTCTGGATAAAATCTGCTTGGTGACTCATAGCTCTTGTTCTCATTTTGGAAACAATATTGAGTCTCTGTCTGCGAATGCCGCCATCGGAATTCAGCGTTCGCCGCTTGTTGATTTTAAATGAAATCTTCTATCATTTGCTCTAGTCAGGATTTAGGCGGACAATATTGAGGGTTTAAGTAGCCATGGTCATAACTATATAAATAGGAATCATCTTGTGGCCATGCATTATAATTGTAAGTGACATCTTCTTATTCAAATTGTAAAGGTTCGAATATATCCGGACAATCGTTAATGGTATGCCATGTTTCACCACAATGTTCACAATAAATGTTACCAAAACTTACAACATTCAATTGACTATAATCATGAGTAAAAGCATGCATCGTTTACACAGGAAATTATAGGTAAGGAAAGGAATGGCAGTGGGTCAGCAAGAGTCTCCTTTTTTTTTTATTAAACTAGAGCACTACTAAAAATAGAAAGAAAGAAAGATGTAATTAATATAAACTGCAAATTGAATAGAAAAAATATAAAATGAAATAAAACTGAAATAATATAAAATAAAACAAGAAAATAAATCTAGCCTAAGTCCGATCCAATTATCCACTTCTCGATTCGATATAGAATTGATCAGTCCCCGACAACGACATCAAAAACTTGATGCACGCAATCACGACCTCAAATCTCGCAACGGAGGTCATCGAGGACTTTAAGCGCGCGCTCGCGCTTAACACCCACAAGTGCACGGATGTCGTCAAGTAATAAAAGATTATCGATCTCATAGGGACTGAGATTCGAATATCGGTATGTTCAGTGGTTGAAAATTGTTCGAATGTAAAAACTAAGAGGTTTCGACTTGTGAGTGTCGTCAGTGGACTATACTATATACGGTGTCACACGGAGGAGGAAGGAAGCGTGCCGAGGTCTTCAAAAGTGATTCTAGGACTTTGGTTTCGCTTGTGTTTCACAAAACAATGCTGTCAATTGGCGTTGTCTAGACGTTTAGCTATGGTTTTGAGGAAGGGGCATCATACACTCTCCCAATGAGCCACCGTATCTACTGGGAGCTATCTCCGCCTAAAAGGACGGGATAGACGGTACGAGGATGTCGAATCAATCCCTACAATGAACCATGTCCAGTTCCATCGCATCCTTCTATCCATGGTTACAAGAGATTAGGTTTACCCCTAGGTTCCTTGTATAAAATCTCCTAAATCTTAGATACGAGGGTTGTCACCCCTCGTATCACCTAAGCACAGCAGGTAGAAAACCAAACACGCATAGATATAGTAAAAACAACTACCAATTGCCAAATTAAACTTAAGGATAGAACTTAACATGAACCAACATTATAATGTGCACACAAGCTACTCCCTAATCCTAGAATCGAAAGAACTACTCCATGTATATAAAGGAGGAATCACAAAGCATGTACATGTTCGAATATATCAGAGATAAAACGCAGGAACAAAGGATTACAATGCTTTCGTGGTCTTCTCTCCGTCGTTGAAGTGCAAGGTGTGGACCTCTGGCGGCATTCCTCCTCCCTGTTGCGAGTTCCCGAAGCTTTCTAGTGCTTCGGTGTGTCATCCTAGCCGTCGTGCCCCCCTAGGGTTTAGACGGAGCCATCCTTATATAGACACCACATCGGACTGCTGAAAAATCTGAAAAAATCCCTAGTCACGCAAATCTTGCGGCCAGGCCGTGTGTTTCCACACAGCCAGCCCATATGCGGCCTTGGGGTGGCTGATCTCGCCCATCGAACATGGCCGTGTGTAGACACACACCCTGGCCGTGTCCCACTCTGCGTCTAGCTGCAAAATGTCCTTTTACTCCGAAAGTGTACCTTTTTCACTCGAAATGCTAACCTGCACACAAAAGTACAAAGAGCAGACCTCCGAACTAGAAAATAGAAAATGCGTACAAAATAGATTAACATATGCATGAAACTAACATAAAATGTAGTGAGATGTAAGTGAAAACTACTTCTAAAACTTTATATGTTTCACTCACATCATATCCCTTTGTTGGTTTTCTTATATATATCATTCTTGATGTGTTGGTTGTGACTAGATGGTTGTGTATCGATTGTATTCTAAATTGTCATAAGGTAGGGATTCTGTCTGTTGGCCGAACAGGGTACACCTCCGGGGCATGAAAATTTTATTGATATCAGAGTCAAGTTTACAATGTCATACATTAATGTTTTCGTTGAGTTTTGGTTCTCGGATGTCATTTTGTTTTTGTTTTTGTTTTGGTTTTTGTGAGATGGGATCGACAGCTACATGAGCTTCAAGCAGCACGAAGTAAGAATTCTTGATACCTTATATTCTGGTTAGATACTAAACTAAAATTGTTTAGTAGGTATTAACAGACAGAGTTATGGCACCTGTACAGAGTTGTAGTAAGGGTCATCCACCATGGTGACCATCTAGAGCGGTGGGACAAGAGACTGCTACGACTCAGCCCGTTACTCAGGAACTACCTCATCATCCCCATATCGGAGGTTCGGAATCTCAAAATTCGTATATACCTCCGATTATGCTGGTACTTGCAAATTTCAGTGGGCTCAATGATAAAGCATGGATACTTGTATTGGCACGTTCGGCCAAGGATTGACTTACTTTGTTGCGAGGGGAGTCTGATCCATGGATTGCTCGTGCTTGGCTGGATAATTTAGAAGACACTTTCGAGTATGTGAGTTGTACAGACGAGGAGAAAGTGGGCTTAGCTGCATACCACCTTCGAGATCAGGCAGTTACTTAGTGGAAGATGTAGAAAACCATAATTGGGAACCGTGAGATTTCATGGTCAGCATTTCGAGATGTTTTTTGGAGGCAATATTTCCCTTCTGCATTTTCTATGGCTCGTCGTCAGGAGTTCTTGAGCTTGAAGCAAGGTGACGGATCTGTTATGGAGTATAATGCAGAATTTACTAGACTTGCAGAGTTCTACCCTCATCTGGTGACTCGGGATGGAGATCGGATGTTTTAGTTTAATCAGGGTCTAGCTACATATATTCTGGCCAGAATGTCAGGGTCTTTGATTAACTCTGATAGAGAGGCATTGGATTGGGCTATTTTTATTGAGATGACATCCTAGTAGATTTTGAGGGAGAAGGATGTTGAGAAGCGGAGCAAATGAGGCTAAGAAGAAGCAAGATCAAAAAGGAGATACTCGAGGTGCTACAGAGGGGTCATCTAGATTGCAGAAAGGGAAGCGTCCAACTTCTGAGTATTCTGGAGGTTCTCAGAAGAGTCAAAAGGGCCAGAACTGGATCGGGTGTTATAGATGTGGATCGAAAATCCATAAAGTTCCAGAGTGTCCCCTGGAGCAGCTTATTTGCTATTATTTCAAGCATTCGGGGAATACAAGTCAGGAGTGTACTTTGAGAGCACTGTTGGAGTTTTCAGATAACTCCAATAAGGGAAAGAAGTCTAGCCGGCATCGACAGCAGAGGACACCACCAAGGACTCAGGCGTACGATCAGAAGCAACCATTACCTCCATAGGCACAGCTGTATCACAAACAGGGGTGTGCCTCTTCAATAATGCCAATAGCTATTATGTATCCTGCAACTCTAGTGGTGTACTATCCAAAGGTACCCACATAGCAGTTTTACCAGTTGATACTGGTAGTTCACATTCATTAGTATCTAGAATATTTCTAGGTAGGATTGGAAGAATTCCAATGGTTCATTCTTGTGGGTTAGCGATATCTTTGCCATTAGGAGAGGTGCTAACTAGCCATCAAGAAATCAAGAGTTTCCCATTGGATTTTGATGGGCATATCCTTACTATGGATCTTCAGGTGTTGGAGATGGTAGAATTTTGAAGGGTTTTGTTTATCGAGTCGGTGAGGGGGAAACTTCGCTTCCCACTTCACCTCGGTCGTTTGTTCATGGCGATCCCATCGATGTCTCCAGATTAAAAAATTTAATCCTAGACACAAGGGATTGCCCAAACAACCAAGTCATCATCGTGTTATTCGTTTAGAGAGGTCACTTGAACAAACTCGTTGTTCAAGCGACCATCCTCTATTCTACGAGTAGCCGTGGAATAGACGATGTCCAGATCACCGGTTTTTGTATTTATGTTCGGGATCCAAGTATTATTTATCCATAAAACAGAATTATATCATGCTCATAATTGAAAAACAAATACAAACATGTAACATATAAAAATTAGAGAATAGATATACCTCTCGATCTTCTAATGTATGACCTTCCTCCTTTCGGACGTCATGTGGGCGACGATCTACCAAAAGTCGAAGCTCTAAGATCACAAATCTTCCTTCCTTGCTCTTCCAAAGCAAGAGGAAGAATTGAAACAAGGTTCTTCTCCTTCCTAAAACAAACCAACAAGGAACAAAAGGAATCCTCGCCGCCGGCCAACTAGGAGAAGGAGATGATGATGGAAAACAACCAAGACACCAAGGGAGACCCCTAAGTCTTCTTTCCACCACTCAAGGAGAAGAGAGGAGACTCTTTGTCCATCGGCCAATGGCTGGAAAAGGGCTGGGAGAACAAGCTGGACACCGGCCACCTTGAAGGAAGAAGAAGAAAGGGATCACCTTCCTTATTTGGTGCCGCCACCTCCTCCAAAACCCTAACCCTAGCTTTGCTGCCAACTCCAAAACCTAAGCCTCTCTTGATTATTTTTCCACACCAACCCCTCAAGCTCCCTTTATAGAGTTAGGGATAAGCCTCCTTTTAATCTCTACCATTGGTTCTAGAGATTTAATCTCAACCGTCGGATCTAGAGATTTAATCTCAACTGTCGGATTTTAGAGATTCAATCTCTACCTATGGATCTAGAGTTTTGTTTCTATCCATTGGATCTAAGATTCATGAGGTGTTAATAGGCTACATTAGGGACCATGAGGAGGAGTTGGGTCTTGGCCACCCATGGATCAAGCCCACATAAAGTCCAATCCACTAATAATAATCCTATCCACTAAAGGATCATCATCGATCTACCTCACCAACCCCCATATGATAATATGGGCTCCATATATTATTTGTATATTTTCTTCTCGTGTTTAAGATCTCGAATGTCCATCGATTAATTAATTTACTGACCATTAATTAATCAATATTTAACTCCATGAGTAGTACCACTCAACCTTTTCATCATGCCGGACCAAGTCCACCTGTAGGGTTTAAATGATGAACCTTATGAGCTCCTCAAGGGGACATCATCATCCTAATATATAGGACACGGTTTCCTCCTATAATCAATGGCACACCATATAAATAATATCATCTCCCAACTTACCGAGCCTATCAATTTAATCTATAAATCTCGCCCATTGGTAAATCAAAGAGATGAATACTAAGTATATGTGCCCGTTATTATATCGGGATTAAGAGCATGTACTAAATAATATCTGAGGTCCGATTCGATTATGTAGTCAGTAATAAATCGAATCACCTCTAAGTCGGTCCTGCTCAATACACACAAAGTGCACTAGTGTGATTCTATGGTCAAGACAAACCAATACCAAATCACACTACAACTATTCCGATGTTTTGTCCAAAGTCATCTCTGTTGTGAGCCTTTACTTATACTTTACAAGGAGTCGATAACATGATCTCCAGGTTAAGGCCAACCCATTAATCGAGAAATAGTTTTAATATGGTTATAGTGCATTCAACCAATTAGCCCAGCTTGGAGAGAGTCCAACAACCAAAGCTAACGATTGACCTCTGACTCTTACCATATTAGTATTAAACTATTCCATGGTTTGAACATGTTCGGGTTCGAGCCGGTCTTGGAGAGAGTCCAACAACCCGAACAAAAAAATGGAACTCTGGTTCTAACCATATTAATGGAAGGTGTAGGCTTTATTATTGAGTTAGGGTTTTATGTCTCATCCTCTTTGCATGCAAATAACTATTATCTACATGACATGGCATACATCTACATGTCACGACACGCATAACATAATGATATGCATCTAATGCAATTACATGGCATACAATTATGTCATGTACAATACTTCTTTATATGTCATAACTATTTATGGAAATAAAATATGATTCTCCAAATCAAATCATGATTAAATTAGGAAATAAATTTCCAAATCTAATCACATATTTTATTTGTGGAAATAGTTGATTAAGGAAAGTCAATTTAGGAAACCAATTTCCTAAATCATCAAAACTACTTATGGAAATAAAATATTTAAAGATTTGATTTCCCAAATCAAATCATAATTAAATTAGGAAACAAATTTCCAAAATCTAATCAAATAATTTATTTATGGAAAATATCAATTTCCATAAATACTTCCAACTTTCCAAAAGTAGAAGATTTCCATAAATATTTGTAGACTTTCCAAAATTAAAAATTTCCATAAATAATTCTAACTTTCCAAAAGTAGAAAATTTCCAGAAATATCATTATGACTATTGAAAAACAATTTTACGATTATGTCGAAACACAACCTGAGCTATGATATCACTGTTGGGTTTCCGGCACCGCGGCGAGTGTGTGTTCGAACATGTTTCATAAACATGTGCACAGCGGAAGGAATAAAATAATAAATCTAATTTATTACAACACACACATCACACGCATGCATAGTACAACATGTGTAGACATAACCGTAAATTCAAATTTTTCAATAAAAGGAAATTTATACTATGTATACCTGACGTATCACGAGTAGCGGGAAAGGCATCAACCGGAACGATTCTTGCTAGAATTGTCTCTATCCGTATCCACGCCGAGTATCTTCGGGATTTTCCTCTCCCACTTAGTAATTTGAAATTGAGGAATTTTCTTAGCCTATGACATGCATATCAAACAAAAAATAATAAATATGAAAAATAAATTATTTTCCATCTATTATGGCTTTTGTCTTCAATATGTCTCCCGTCGCATCGCCTTCTCGTCCGCTCCTCCTACGCCATGTACGAGTCATCCGGAGATCCGAGCCGAGACTAAAATCTATTTAATGTATGACCTTCCTCCTTTCGAATGTCGTGTGGGCGACGATCTACCAAAAGTTGAAGCTCCTAGATCGCCAATCTTCCTTCCTTGCTCGTTCTGAGAAAGAGGAAGAATAGAAACAAAGCTCTATTCCTTCTTTCATCCAACCAACAACCTCCAAGGATGGAGCTTTGTGGCCGGCCAAGAAAGAAGAAGAGATTAAGGGTTGCCAGCCTAAAGCTTCAAGGGAGGACCCTAAACCTTTGTTCCACCAGCCAAGGAGAAGGAGAAGAGGGAGTTTGGATGCCATCCAAAGGCTGGAAGAGCTTCAAGGGGCGCCGGCTGCTTGAGGAAGAAGGAGAAGTCAAGGAAAACATTCCTTATTAGGTGCTGCCCAAGCCCAAACCCTAGCTCCTCTTCTTGCCGCCAACTCCAAAACCCTAGCTCCTCTTGATTAATTCTCCACGCAAACCCCTTGTCCTCTTTTTATAGAGTTAGGGATAAGCCTCCTTTTAATCTCCACCATTTGTTCTTGGGATTTAATCTCAATCGTCGGATCTAGAGATTTAATCTCAACCGTCGGATCTTAGAGATTTAATCTCTACCTTTGGATCTAGAGTTTTGTTTCTATCCATTGGATCTAAGCTTCATGAGGTTTTAATAGGCTACATTAGGGACCATGAGTAGGAGTTGGATCTTGGCCACCTATGGATCAAGCCGACATAAAGCCCGATCCATCAATGATAATCCAATCCACTAAAGGATTATCATTGATCTACCTCACCAACCCCCATAAGATAATATGGGCTCCATATATTATTTGTACATTTTCTCCCCGTGTTTAAGATCTCGAATGTCTATCGATTAATTAATTTACTGACAATTAATTAATCAACATCTAACTCCATGAGTAGTACCACTCAACCTTTTCATCATGCCGGACCAAGTCCACCTACAGGGTTTACATGATGAACCTTATGAGCTCCTCAAGGGGACATCATCATCCTAATATATAGGACACGATTTCCTCCTATAATCAATGGCACACCATATAAATAATATCATCTCCCAACTTACCGAGCCTATCAATTTAATCTATAAATCTCGCCCATTGGTAAATCAAAGAGATGAATACTAAGTATATGTGCCCGTTATTATATCGGGATTAAGAGAATGTACAAAATAATATCTGAGGTCCGATTCGATTATGTAGTCAGCAATAAATCGAATCACCTCTAAGTCGGTCCTGCTCAATACACACAAAGTGCGCTAGTGTGATTCTATGGTCAAGACAAACCAATACCAAATCACACTACAACCATTCCGATGGTTTGTCCAAAGTCATCTCGGTTGTGAGCCTTTACTTATACTTTACAAGGAGTTGATAACATGATCTCCCGTGTGACACCACACACCATGTTATCTACAATGTAATATATTAGACAATATTTCATAACTATAAAAATGCAAACAAAGATCATGTGATTCTTATTTCAAAATGAAGATGTTCATACAAAAGATAGACTTTTAAGTATACATCCCTACAAGCGAGTGGGGTGTACAGGCATGACCATGCATCTGCATTATATATATATATATATATATATATATATATATATATATATATATATATATATATATATAGATAATGTGAGTGTGATCAGTATATATATAGATAAAGTCTATATATACTTGTGTTGTTGCATTTGTTTGAGCTATGTTTGTTGCATATGGTTGTACATCATCTTGCATGCTACTTGCATATTCTATATGGTTGTGTGTGGGATACCAGTGTACGAGTTGATCAGACTGTTGTATGCCTTTGACCAGTATCATGATGTGGTATGGGATGGACCAGGTTTGTTGTTGTATTTGTTATAGAATGTTGGTAAGGTGGTTTATTGATTACAGAGGTAGTGTTGTTCTTCAATATTGTATGTGTTATATTGTGGTATATGTGCTCAGGTTATCGTTGCAGATCTTCAAGTATGTCAATATTGTATGTTGTTCAGTTGATCTTTTGGTATATGTCAATATTAAATTATACTGGTAGTTATCTATTAAACCTTTAGACTGTATATCATTGACCCTCATGTGTTATATGATATACATGCACTATCTTTCGTATTACCTCTGAGTTTTATACTCACCACCATAGACCTTGGATTTTCATATCGCCCAGGTGCCATGTAGAAGACTTTGTGATGGGCTTGGAGCATCACTAGTTGATACCATCTCATCTCACTTCCGAGGGTCCTGACTTTTGGATTATCGTATGTTTCTTGTTATGAACTTGGATTCATTTGGTGGTTTGTATTGTTGGACATTTGTTGGTGTTCACACATAACCTTTTGGATTTGTTGCGGTATTTTCTTTATGTTGGTCGTTGCATCGGAGGCTCATTGGCTCCCATGTCCCAGGATTAAAATTTTCACTAATGAAAGAACTAATCCGGATGGGATGAGTTTCGTTAGCACAACCAACTCGTCGTCGTGCTAACAACTTGAGTGATCGCTTGAACAAACTAGTTGTTCAAGCAACCCAACTCTTCTAGTTGGTTAGCCGCGGAAGAGACGACGGATGGATCGCCGGTTTTTGTGTTTGTCTTTGGGGTCCATGATTATAAAAAATATATACAAATGCACACTTGTATAATCAACACATAAAAGAACATGCTAAGATCAGAAAATAAAGTTGTAAAACTTGTATACCTCACGATCTTCTACCGTATGTCCTATCCTCCTTGTGGACGTCGTGTGGGCGAAGATCCTCCACGAGTAGAAGCCTCCTAGATCGCGTTCTTCCCTTCATTGTTCGCTGCGAACAAAGAGAAGAACCAAACAAAACTCCTTCTCCTTTCTAGAACCGGCCACCAAGCCAAGGAGCTCGATGTAACCACCGGCCAAGGAGTGAATGGTTGAGCGCCGGCCAACCTTGTGACAATGTTGCCGCTGGCCACCTAGAAGTTGGAGAAGTGCTGGCTACCAAGGGAATGGAGAACCATCGGCCACCAAGGAGAAAAGGATGAAGGGAAGAGCACCGGCAATGGATGAGAAGAGGATGAGGGGCGCCGGCAAAAACCCTAGGGAGAACCAAGCTTGCCGCCCACTTCTAGCTGCCCAAAACCCTAGCTCCTCTAGGGTTTGTTGCCGCCCACTTTTAGATGAGAAAAACCCTAATTTCCAATCACTTCCTTGCCGCCCAAGTGTTGGGTTTCCGGCACCGCGGCGTGTGTGTGTTCGATCATGTTTCGTAAACATGAGCACAGCGGAAGCAATAAAAATAATAAATACTCCTATTTATTACAACACACACAACACACGCATGCAATTACAACAAGTGTAGACATAACCGTAAATTAAAATTGCAATAAAAGAAATTAAACTACGTTATACCTTCCGTATGACGTGTAGCGGGAACGGCATCAACCGGAACGATTCTCGTAAGAATCGTCTCTATCCGTATCCACGCCGAGCTCCTCGGGATGACTTCGCCAAGCCACGAGCTTCGTCTTCGTACGGGTTACTAGCCTCGTGTTGAAGACGACGTGATCGAGAGATGATCACGGTCCGAATCCAAATTCGGACCTAAAACAAGTCCTCAAGACTTGCTTCTCCGGAGAGGTATTCGGCCGATTGGACGAATCCTTCGTCCTCCACCTCAGAGGATTACCGGAGATCAAATCCCGGTATGTTATCCGCTGTCGAGCACTAACCGCCGCCCAAACGACGCTCCGACGAGGAGAAGAAGCTGTCCGAAAACTGGACAGCTTTGGTGGTGGAAATAGGCGCCGCCTAAAGAAGAGATGGAGTCTCACCTTTACACCGAACCCAAGGGAGATCACCGGAGGGTCGCCGGAGGTCCACCGCCGGGCTTGACGCCGGCAAGGAGATGGCAGCAGCTCAATGAGGTTGGTTGCTCTTATTGCTGACGCCAACAACAAGAGGGAGAGAGGGTGGCGCCAATTAGGGTTGCCTCTTCTTGATTTTCACAAAACCCTTAAGCCCTATTTTATAGAGAACTAATTCTCTTAATGGTTATTAAATCATAACCATTAGGCCCGTTAACCCGCTCCATTAAGATAAGTTAAAATAAACCAAACCATGATGGTTTATTTTAAGTTAAAACGAACCGAACCAACTTTTGGTTCATTCGTTTAAAATAAACCAAACCCTTTGGTTTATTCTTATCCATTGGATTAGAACCAAACCATTTTGGTCCATCCATTACGTCTTCATAAGACGCAGCCCATCCACGCTTCCATTGCGACTGAAACAATTTCATGCTCGCTTTATGTTTGGTCCAACCAAACATAGTTTCTCTCGGTCTGAGAATCCCATTCTCAAGCTCGTTTTAAATCCTTTGGATTACACTCGTTGTGCGTGTGACCAAATAGGTTCTCGGTTTATGTTGGCCGTCTATAATTAACCATTAATTATAGAACGATCATGAGTGGCACCTAGTAGTACATCATGATCCCCAATTAACCGAAAAGATCAACGGTTGATCCAGAACTTTTTCTGAAACCCTTCAGTAGCTCGAATGAATCGTGCCCCATTCCCTTCACTCATCTTATACCCACTTGGTTCAGGACATGGTCTATTGTGTCAGTCCCCACTAGGCTGACTACGTCACACCTAGCCCAAGTATCATTTCCTCATCCTACGGATTCTAGTTACTCCACATGTATCGAAGAGTACCTTACTCTAAACATGTAATGCTTTGGCCAAAGACTTTAGTAACAATCCGACGAGAGGCCATGGGTATACATATCCTCGCAAGGAGTGGTGAATCCTTTATAGGCTATTCAAACACCTTCGATCACTTCGACTTATACCCAATCATCCCGGGTCCACATCTCCTTAGAGATGTTTGCTTAAGATGTCAAAGCATAAGTCTCCATGATCAAGATGACTTGAATACCGCAAGTCAAAGGAACATCGCACTTAAGCCACAGTAAGAACTTCATTGACATATCTATATATGCAGAGAACCATATGAAGTCTTACGGCTGGTCACTCCAATGAACTAGTTACCATAACTAGCATCCACGATCAACTCTGGACATCACTATGTCTCCAGCCAGTGAGAATCAGCTGCTTGGATACACCAAGGAGTATACCTCGTGCTAGTCTTGACAGAATTGATGGTGTCCAAATCCATCAATTCATCGACTAGGGATAATTCCGATACATCACAATTACACATGTAGAGATACTCACTAGTTGTGATCCAATCACAAATTCTCTCATGCTGTGAATCGTATCGTGGACATTCAGTAAATGAGTTTAAGATCCAATCAAATACATAAAACATGTATACTCAAATAGTGAATCTTCATTTATCATATAAATGGTTCATACATAAGGCGATTGCCTTAGGACATCTCTCATATATTACTAACACCAAGCCTAAGCCCTCTATTTATAGAATTGGGCTTAAGCCTCCTTTAATCTCCACCGTCAGATCTAGAGATTTAATCTCCACCGTCGGATCTAGGGTTTCATCCCAACCATCGGATCTAGGGTTTCATCCCAACCGTCGGATCTAGGGTTTCATCCCAACCGTCGGATTTAGGGATTCATCCCAACCGTCGGATTTAGGGATTCATCCCAACCGTCGGATCTAGAGATTTAATCTCAACCGTTGGTTTTAGAGTTTTGTTTTACATCGTTGGATCTAGACTTCTTGAGGATTATATTAGGCTACGATAGGGACCATTAAGGAGGAGTTGGATCTTTGCCACCCGATGGATCGGAACCACACAAACTTGATCCATCAATGATGTTCCATTCCACTAGAGGATCATCATTGAACTACTACGTATTGCTCATGATGCATATTTTTGTGAGTAGGAAAGGATCTTACTAAGCCTATGTGCTTACAGTTTAGTTTCCTTGTACTGTAGAAAAGGGCAAAGAATGGATAAATTAAAGGGAGCAGTAGGAGGGCAAAGATGTGTGTGGCAGTGGCATGGTGGACGAGATCATTTTTCATATATGGACTTATGCATTATTTTCAGTTTATGTGTAAACTATTAGGAGACGTTAATGCTTTCTATGGTTGTTACTCATGTTTATTTTTATGAACCTTGAAATGGTTAATACATGTTTAGTTAAATAAATTGCTAAGACCTTTTGCCATAATTAAATTGTTAGGTTGATTGGGTTAATGTAATTAGAGTTAAAAGTTGTAAAGTTTTTTTAAATGCTTCCACTGTTATATGCATGAATTTATGATCGTGTAGCACCGTCACCCGTCTATAGGATGTGTGTTGGGAGGACAGGAAGGGCGGGCGTTACAGACTTAGGATGGTGTGGACTTAATTTTTTTGAAATAGTGTTGAGTGATGATAATGCACCCATAAATAGTTTAAATCATGCTTTGGGTGATACTTGACTTATTATCATGATTTTATACCAAATGCATTATTACAAATTAATTGATACACTTGTTTCATGATCATAATGTGAAATCAATACATATATGTCTTTATGATCATGTGGTATGTTAGAGTGATACTTAACCATGGGTAGAATTGCATGAATTTGAAGGTTAAGTACATAAATACCTTTAGGAACATCTCACATTCACCATAAGGATAACATTGATTGAAAACATAGTATGGGTGAGTTGATAGGATGATACAAATGATCCACTAATGCCTATGACATCTAGATGGTCATTTTAAGTATCAAAATAGCAATAATAGACCAATCATGGGGAAGGCTTATATTTAATTCATAGACATATTGTCCAAATATCATGGTTGGATATTTCATATGTTTTCAAAACCATTTCTTACTTTAAAATCTATGTTTTCATGTTTTGAAACAATTTAATGCAAAACTAGGTGTTAAAATTGATATAAACTTAATCAAAATACTGGTTGTTTTTTAAGCTTTTGGATTTTTGGAAAATCATTGAAAATATAAGTAATTTTCATGAAAACTCATTTTTCATTGATAAAGAACTTTAAAAAACATTATGGTTTCAAAATTTCATAATTTTTCAAATTTTTTGGAATTTCTAGTGCATTTCTGAATTTCATCCTGAAAATCAGAAAACCTATAATTTATGTGCCAGTCGACTAGTAGTCTGAATGAGTCGACTGATGTAATGTGCACGAGCACAGTAACCTGATTTTATCAGATTTTGTTTGGTTTTTGGTATTTTTCCTCATTAGAGATGATGCCATATGTGTATAACATTTAGAAAATGTTTTTGATGGTGTCAAAGGAGGAGAATTGATAAGGTTTAAGTTAATCATGCTAAAAGGGAAAATTTACATGTCTTAAGGGGGAGTTGCATGTTTAAGGGGGAGTTGTTATACTCATGTTTTTATTTACATGCTTTCCTTGCTTATGTTATTAGTATTTATTTACCTAACTTAAACGGATTGCCACACATCAAAAAGGAGGAGATTGTTAGGGCAATCAACCCATGTGATATGGTTTTGATGTGTGTGGTAAAGGGTTTAAGTTAGGATGATTGGATTTGATATGTGCATTGGAGTCTTGCAGGACTTAGTAATTCGCACATAGAGCTTTGGCAAGTTTCACCAACTCACAACCTCGTGCTTGAGTCGGCGAAGGAGCATTGCAGAGCCGTACACTTGATGCATCCGAGGGACCGCCAGACGAGATGACTTGAAGAGAAGCCATGGAAGAAGACTTCAAGGGCAAGAGACGCAAAGGAGCATTGCAGAGTCGTGCTCTTGATGCTGCCGAGGGACGTGGCCGCGAACGAAGAGAGCTTCGGCGAGAAACTTTAAATGAGATGAGAGAATGAGTGAAATGTAAGTAGCTCATTAGGTGAACTTGGCCAAAATGGCTAAGTGTCGGATGGATTTTCCAGACATCAGTCGACTGCCAAGTATTGGCAGTCGACTGCCGAGACCACCAGTCGACTGATTATGGCATCAGTCAATTGGTCATGAGGGTTTCAGGCACAAAATGGTGAGAAGGTGAGTGCTAGCTTCTGGCACTCGACTGATAGCTCCATCAGTCGACTGATGTGGGAGCCGTTGGATGAAATCCAACGTGGAAGAAGCCATTATTGGGAAATGACTACAGGAGCTGTCGACTGATCGGGGCATCAATCGACTGCTAGTGCCTAACGGGAAGAAAAAAACCTTCTCTATTTATAGAGAAGGGGTGGGCTTGTGGATGGCTAATGCTTATGCTCTAAGTGATCATCCAAGTGCTCCACAAGCTTCCAACTCTTTCTCTTGTTCTTATTTCTAATCTATTGTAAGAAAGAGTGATTATGTTGTAAGAAGGTTTACCTCCACCATGCTTTGGCTAAAGGGAGAGACCGATATTGAATTGGTTTCGGAGTGATTCACCAGAGATGAATCGGACCATGGATTAGCGGCGAGGCCATGACACACATTATATCGTTTGTTAGCATTGCTTTTGTTTTACCTTTACTTTTTCGCTTGCGCTAATTATACTTGTAGGCAATCATCGAATGAATTCCACCATACGATGATTGAGAACTATTCACCCACCTCTAGCCAACCACCAACGTTCCAACACGTTCGACCTTCGTTTTACAATGGAGATGACTTCCGTTATTAGAAGGGTCAGATGAAGTGCCTTTTAAAGACCCAAATCGAGATGTGGATCATAATCCAAACGGGATTCACACTTCCAACTAACGAAGTGAGTGAATCTTTGGATTATGACCAATGGACCAATGCTACAAAAAGACAAGTTGAAGTCGACGCCAAGGTAACTCAAATCCTCCAATGCGGCTTATCCAAGGAGAAGCTTAATCGCGTCGGCCCCTTCATCAGTGCAAAGGATCTCTAGACAAAGCTAGTGGAGCTACACGAAGGAACCGACGAAGCCAAAGTATGCAAGTGTGATCTCCTTTTCAATAGGTTGTATAATCTAAAAATGCAAGAACATGAGATGGTGATGCAACTGCACGCTCGGGTTCAAGATATCATCAACAACCTACATGTAATCAGTCAAAAGGTCGAAAATCGCAACCTTATTAGGTACGTACTAAACTTGTTTCCTAGGACCACCTTGTGGGCATCCATGGTCGATGCCTACAAGGTCTCTAAGGATCTTTCAAAACTTAGATTAGATGAATTGGTTTTGGATTTTGAACTCCATGAACAATCCAACTCGGAACCCGAGAAGGGTATAGTACTTTTTGAAGGTTCGAAGAAGAAAACCGCGAGCAAGCCACCCCCAAAGCAGGAAGAAGATGAGTCCGATTCAGAGGTCAATCCAGAATTAGAGACCGAACTAGTCAACCTAGTTTGGAGGATGGTTAAGGGCTGAAAGAGAACCGTCACTCGACCCAATGAAGGTAAGCCAAAAAGTTCTAATGTTAGGTGTTACGAATGCAACATGTTTGGACATATCAAGTCCGAATGTCCGAAGCTCAAGAGCAAAGCACCGAAACTCAAGAAGGCAATCAATGCTACGTGAGAAGAAGCATCAGAGGAAGAAGACGATGATCACGTCTTCATGGCTAAACAAGCTGAATCAGAGATGGAGTCTGAACCGGAGCATGAGTCTGAACCCGAAGACGAATCGGACTACGATGCTCTATTCAAGACAAGCCACGGATCCACATTCGGTTCAAGAGATACACTTAATGTAAGTCGATCTCTTATTAGTACTCTTTACAGTGCGATTAAATTCTTAACTAGGAAATTAGCTAAGTCTGAGTCCAAGGTCGAGACCCTGGTTGAGGAGGTTAAACTCCTCAAACACGAGGTCTCCCTAACCTCTTCGACTAGTCAAGTTAGAGAGGAGGACTCAACTCGGGTTGAAAAGCTCGAAGTTGAGAACTCACTCTTGAAAAGTTAAGCCAAAGATCTTAGGAACACGTTGGAAAAGTTTACTTTGGGATCCAAGGGACTTGACCTCCTACTTCGATCGCAAAGGGTCATATACAACAAGGCCGGACTAGGGTTTAGCTCAAATACAACCAATAAATCGTATATGTCGATTGTAAGTCGACATAAAAAACATGTCCAAGCATGGGTCCCTAAGACCGCTTTGATTTCAAACTTAAGATCCAACCAGTACTGGGTTCCCAAGGACCAAATCCGCTATGTGGAGTGACCGAACCGATTCAACGGTCCCGGGGGAGCTAGTACAAAATTTGTTTGTGCTCTAACTTAGAAATTGCATGCTTAGGTCCTTTATTTTTTTTATTTTTCTTTTTAGAATGGTTAGATAGGAGTATAACTCGTCAATACTTGGTAACATAGTACCAAGACGCGGTGAGATGATAGTACGCTAGGAAAGCAGAGTCTCGTGTATTCGGGCTAGATAAGGTGTATCTAGTTCGGTGCACTTGACCGAGTGGAAGTAGCTGAAGCTACCTCGCCGTATCCTAGACTAGTTAGACTAGGAAGTGGTCTTAGGTGAGTCAAGTCTCTATTTTCTTGAAAATGGATTTCTCTAAGGAAGTGGTCATTTTTCATATCAAAGAAGGCCTCTGTGCCTCGCCACGACCTGGAATCCATTATCTTGAAAAGGTGACTTGATGAGCTTAAGGTCAAATCTGAATCTAATGCAAGGTTGACAAGTGTTTAAATCATTAAATTCAAATCAAGTAAAATTGGAAGTCATCACACAAGAACATATAAGGATAACATGCTTGATCATGTAGACATGGGTGAGATGATTTTGGTTTAATAATTTACAACCAACCTTTAGTGATTCTAATATCCGATCCAACTACCTTTTATATAGGATCAATGGATGTTGGATAGTGGTTTCTCCCAACACATGACCGAGGATCAACTCAAGTTTTCAAAGCTTCGATTCAAACGACAAGGATCAGTAGCCTTCGGAAACAACGATAAGCTCAAAATCATTGGATCAGGTGATATTGAGCTCAACTCAAACTTTATTATTCAAAATGTCTTATTGGTAGAAAATTTCCAATATAATTTACTTAGTGTAAGTCAATTGTGTGATAATAACTATAAGGTCATATTTCTAGAAAATGAATGCATAATGAAACCTCTAAAACAATTCTAAAAGGAATTAGAAATAACAATATTTATACTATTAATTTAACTAACTCCTCAACCAAGTGTCTTATGACACGGCAAGAGAAATCTTGATTGTGGCACCGACGACTCGGTCACTTGAACCCAAGACTCATCCACAAGATGAGTCAGAGTGACTTAGTCAGAGGTTTGCCTAACCTCAACAACTTGGATAATAAAATATGTAATGCTTGTCAACAAGGTAAACAATCTAGGACACAACATCAACTAACTAATCAAGAACAAAATAAAAGTATTATTGAGCTCCTGCACATGGATCTATTTGATTCACATGGAGCTAAGTCACTTAATGGGAGTCAATTCTGCTTAGTCATAATTGATGACTATTCTAGATTTACTTGGGTTAGGTTCATCAAACACAAAAGTGATACCCTAGATCAATTAATCAACCTAGTTAAACTAATAGAAAATCAACAAAACCTTAAAAGCAAAAGACTTAGGAGTGATCATGGTGGTGATTTCGAGAACCATAGGTTTACAGAATTCTGTAACCTAAATGGATACCACCATGTGTTCTCATGCCATAGAATCCCACAATAGAATGGTCTAGTAGAACATAAAAATAGAACCCTACAAGAAGTCACTAAGACAATGTTAAACGAGTATAACCTACCTGATAGGTTTTGGGAAGAAGCTGTTAGTACAGCTTGCTATGTCCAAAATAGGATCCTTATGGTAAAGAGGCACTTTAAGACCTCGTACGAGATTTATCACGATAAAATACCTAACATCAAGTACTTTAAGGTAGTTGGATGTAAGGTACATATCTTAAACACTAAGGATTACCTAGGGAAATTCACATCCAAAACCTCTACCAGAATCTTTCTAGGATACTCGACTACGAGTAGAGCCTATAGGGTATATAACCATGACACCCTTAGAGTCGAAGAGACTATTAATGTAGTGTTTGATGAAGGACACGAACCTACAAAACCCCTAGCAACCCCAATTAGCAAGCCGATTCATACCAGACTCAACTCCGATCTTGAGATCAAGTCTACTATCAATCCTAATCTAAGTCAACCAAGTGATAGGTGACTCTAACCCAAGTCAAACTATGACTCAAACGAATCATCCTATCGACCAAGTGATAGGTGATCCAAGCCTAGGAGTTCAAACTAGAGCTTCATATTGAAACCTTAGTCAAATCTCCTTGATTTCCAAAATTGAACCCAAAACCATTCACCAAGCTCTTCTTGATCCCGATTGGATTATTGCAATGCAAGAAGAGCTAGCTCAATTCACTAGGAACGAAGTATGGGAATTAGTACCACCACCTAAAGATAAAACAATCATTGGGACAAGGTGGGTGTTTCGAAATAAACTTGATGATAAAGGTGAAGTAGTTAGAAATAAACCTAGATTAGTTGCTAAAGGGTTTAGTCAAGTCGAAAGTTTAGATTACGATGAAACCTATGCCCCAGTAGCTAGATTAGAGTCCATATGAATGTTGTTAGCCTATGCTGCACATCGAGGATTTAAGTTATTTCAAATGGATGTCAAGTCAGCTTTTTTGAATAGACTTATTAAGGAAGAGGTATACGTTAGTCAACCCCCCGGATTCGAAAGCCTAGATAAACCCGACCATGTCCTTAAAATAAAGAAAGCTCTCTATGGACTCAAACAAGCTCCTCGAGCTTGGTACAAGAGGCTTTCGATTTACCTTAAGTCCAAAGGATTTAACCAAGGCCTAGTCAACCCAACCCTTATTCATAAAAACCTTAGGTAAGGAAATATTTATAGCCCAAATTTACGTAGACGATATCATTTTCGAAACAACCAATTTGATCCTACTAAACGAATTCATTTCACTTATGGAAAGTGAATTTGAAATGAATTTAGTAGGTGAGTTGAGTTTCTTCTTAGGTCTACAAATTAAACAAACTAATGATGGAATATATTTACACTAACGCAAATATACTAGGGAATTAATTAAACATTTTGGAATGCAAGACGCTAAAATTATTAATACTCCAATGGCAACAAATGTAAATATAGGAGAAGATGCAATCGAAAATTCAATTAACTTAAAATACTATATGAGCATGATAGGGAGCCTCCTTTACTTAACTACCAACCAACCTGATATCTTATTTGTAGTAAGTATGTGTGCAAGGTTCCAAACCTGTGCCAAGGAATCTCACCTAACTCTAGTTAAGCGTATCCTTATATATCTAAAGGGTACACTTAATGTCGGTATTTGGTACCCTAGATCTACCGAGTTCGAACTAATCGACTACTCTGACTCGGACTATGCCGGTAGTAAGCTTGATAGAAAGAGTATGAGTGGTTGTTGTCAACTTCTCGGCTCGAGTCTAGTGAGTTGGTGCAGTAGGAAGCAACACTGTGTTGCCTTATCTACCACCGAAGCAGAATACATCGCAATGGGTGAGTGTGTCACTCAGCTTCTTTGGATGAAGCACACTCTCGGAAATTTTAAGTTAGACTTTACAAATACTAAAATTCACATAGATAACATTATCTCAATTAACCTAACTAAAAACCCAATATGTCACTCTAGGACCAAACATATAGAGGTCAAACACTATTTCATTCGAGAACATGTGGCCAACGGAGCCATACAACTCGAATATGTCGAATCGAAGTCCAACTTGGCAGATCTATTTACTAAAACCCTACCCAAAGCTGAATTCAG
Source organism: Wurfbainia villosa (assembly GCA_025175895.1). NCBI lineage: Eukaryota > Viridiplantae > Streptophyta > Magnoliopsida > Zingiberales > Zingiberaceae > Wurfbainia > Wurfbainia villosa. Next base: position 45,102,911 of record CM046004.1, on the reverse strand, counting down.
TCTATTAAGACAAAAATTAGACATGTGCATAGTAGAGTAGGAATTTACAAATTATATTTCCGTATTACGACTTTTTACTTTTCATGTTCATGGAACTAACTTAGGGCTTACCTTAGATATCATGTACCTATAGATTTAAGGAGCCAATACATCTCACAACACATAGGACTAATGTGTTTGTGTACTTAGCCACGTAGATGGGTGTGAGATGTTAGGACATTACTCCTGGTTCCAGATGTAGAGCTAGTGCATCGCCATGAACCACGGAGTATAATCATATATATTAACCGACTCTGACCAGGACTTGTTGATCCTTCATATCAATCAAGTCAAATAAGAGTTGAACATTCAATAGATGAGCTTATTTTCAGTATATTATTTTCAAAATAACATGGAACATGCTTGGACTTGGAACTTAAACTTAGTACTTATATTTTTCTTTCAAAACCACTCTTTCCGATTTATGGCAAAAGGGGAAGAAAACGACCAAAGTTAAGGGATCATTTAACTTAGTACTTCATACTTATTCTCATGGCAAAAATTTAAGTAAAACGTCATACTTATTCTCATGGCCAAAAGTAAGTAAATGTTTACTACTTAACTCTTTTTAGTTAACAAAAGGGAGAGAAAGGCCAAGTTAAGAAAATTCTTAACTTAAACTTATTTTTTTAATATTATAGCCAAAACTTTAAGTAATTGTTAATTACTTAAAAAACTCTTCTAGAGAAGCAAGTGCCAAGGGGGAGATTAATATCTTCTTTCAAGAACTCACCCTCGGTCAAGGGGGAGGTTTCCTCAAGGGAGAGTACTTGGAAGAAAGTCTCTATTACTCCTACTTAATCTTTTATTCATCATGCATATTATTATTCTTCATGCATGTTATTTCCTTAACTTTGTATGTGGGTTTGCCATAGATCAAACAGGGGGAGATTGTTGGTGCAGTGGGCACCTAAGTCGAATATGAGTTTTGATTATAGCAAACGATACAAAGTTAAGCTCATATCGTTATCTTAGGAGCTGAATCGAGTGTGCAGAAAAATGCTCTTTGAATGCTTGATCACTTGGTTGCTTGATATCAACTTGGAGACCCTGATTTGCAACAGCAAATCACCCCAAATGCTCTCAAGAAACCCCCCCATTTCCTCCATCACGAGCTCCTTATAAAGCTTCAACCTGTGCTGGAAAAAGTCGATCAGTCGACTGATCGGGACCATCAGTCGACTGATGCCACTGTTGTCGTGAGACAACGGCTAGATCCATGCTGGATAAGTCCAATGGATCTACTATCAGTTGACTGATCATACACATCAGTCGACTGATGGAGTCCTCACTCGACCAGTCGAGTCTCGACTCCATTATGTGGCTGAATTCCCGAGCACCAGTCGACTGATCATGAGATCACGATCGCCGAGCCATCACGACCGCCCACCTCGCGCGGATCGCTAGGCCACTTCCCACAGTCAAACCCTAGTTGACTTGGTCCAGTCGACTGCCACATGGCACCAGTCGACTGGCACACCTCAAACATGAGGTTTTAGCCCAAGTATGGTGCCCCCAAACTTGCTAGACCACCCTTAGCCTAGACCTAAGCCTTCTAGCCACCTCCATCAGCCTCGCGCCTCTCGGATCCCTCCAAGTCATCCATGACTTGTTCATTGATCGCACTAGCCTTCAGATGCTTCCATCGGCTATGTCATGCTAACGGTGTCTACACCGCCAAGGCTCATTGGACTTACGCCGCCAAGACTCCGCTTGGACTTTATGCCGCCACCCATTTAACTTATGCTGCCAAGACTCCCGCTTGGACTTTACGCCGCCAATATCAAACCCTTGGACTTCTCAAATGCCAAGACACAAGCTTGGACTTTCTCTTGCCAACCCATGTTGGACTTTCCATGCTAAGTACTCAAGACTTGGACTTTACCTTGCCAAGACCATGCTTGGACTTTCCATGCCAACTCATGTTGGACTTTCCATTGCCAAGAACCATGCTTGGACTTTACCAAATGCCAAGTGTCCCACTTGGACTTCCCATGCCAAGTACTCAAGACTTGGACTTTCCCTTGACAATTACATTGTCATATGTTTTTGTCGAACATCAAAACATCACTCGAGTCAAACTCGAGTCCTGGTCAATCGTGACCTGGGCTGATTGCACCAACATTCTCTCTGGCGTTGAAGTGCAAGGCGTGGACCTCTAGCGGCATTCCTCCTCCCTGTTGCGAGTTCCCGAAGCTTTCTAGGGCTTCGGTGTGCCGTCCTAGCCGTCGTGCCCCCCCCTAGGGTTTGGACGGAGCCATCCTTATATAGACACCACATCGGACTGCTGAAAAATCCAAAAAAAGCCCTAGTCGTGTAAATCTTGTGGCCAGACCGTGTGTTTCCACACGGCCAGCCCATATGAGGCCTTGGGGTGGCTGATCTCGCCCATCGGACATGGTCGTGTGTAGCCACACACCCTGGCCGTGTGTAGCCACACACCCTGGCCGTGTCCCACTCTGCGTCTAGCTGCAAAATGTCCTTTTACTCTGAAAGTGTACCTTTTTCACTCGAAATGCTAACCTGCATACAAAAGTACAAAGAGCAGACCTCCGAACCAGAAAATAGAAAATGCGTACAAAATAGAGTAACATATGCATGAAACTAACATAAAATGTAGTGAGATGTGAGCGAAAACTAGTCCTAAAACTTTATATGTTTCACTCACATCATATCCCTTTGTTGGTTTTCTTATATATATCATTCTTGATGTGTCGGTTGTGACTAGATGGTTGTGTATCGATTGTATTCTAAATTGTCATAAGGTAGGGATTCTGTCTGTTGGCCGAACAGGGTACACCTCCGGGGCGTGACAATTTTATTGATATCAGAGTCAAGTTTGCAATGTCATACAATAATATTTTCGTTGAGTTTTGGATCTCGGATGTCATTTTGTTTTTGTTTTGGTTTTGTGAGATGGGATCGACAACTACATGAGCTTCGAGCAGCACGAAGTAAGAATTCTTGATACCTTATATTCTGGTTAGATACTAAACTAAAATTGTTTAGTAGGTATTAACAAATAGAGTTATGGCACCTGTACAGAGTCGTAGTAAGGGTCATACACCATGGCGACCAGCTAGAGCGGTGGGACAAGAGGCTGCTACGACTCAGCCCGTTACTCAGGAACTACCTCGTCATCCGCATATCGGAGGTTCGGAATCTCAATATTCGGATATACCTTCGATTATGCTGGTACTTGCAAATTCTAGTTGGCTCAATGATAAAGCATGGATACTTGTATTGGCACGTTCGGCCAAGGATTGACTTACTTTGTTGCGAGGGGGGTTTGATCCATGGATCGCTCATGCTTGGCTAGATAATTTAGAAGACACTTTCGAGTATGTGAGTTGTACAGACGAGGAGAAAGTGGGCTTAGCTGCATACCACCTTCGAGATCAGGCAGTTACTTAGTGGAAGATGTAGAAAACCATAATTGGGAACCGTGAGATTTCATGGTCAGCATTTCGAGATGTTTTTTGGAGGCAATATTTCCCTTCTGCATTTTCTATGGCTCGTCGTCAGGAGTTATTGAGCTTGAAGCAAGGTGACGGATCTGTTATGGAGTATAATGCAGAATTTACTAGACTTGCAAAGTTCTACCCTCATCTGGTGACTCAGGATGGAGATCGGATGTTTCAGTTTAATCAGGGTCTAGCTACATATATTCGGGCCAGAATGTCAGGGTCTTTGATTAACTCTGATAGAGAGGCATTTGATTGGGCTATTTTTATTGAGATGACATCCTAGTAGATTTCGAGGGAGAAGGATGTTGAGAAGCGGATGTAACAGGGTAAATAGCCGAAACAAAATTCAGCAAATGAGGCTAAGAAGAAGCAAGATCAAAAAGGAGATACTCGAGGTGCTACAGAGGGGTCATCTAGATTGCAGAAAGGGAAGCATCCAGCTTCTGAGTATTCTGGAGGTTTTCAGAAGAGTCAAAAGGGCCAGAACTGGATCGGGTGTTATAGATGTGAATCGAAATACCATAAAGTTCCAGAGTGTCCCCTGGAGCAGCTTGTTTGCTATTATTTCAAGCATTCGGGGAATACAAGTCGGGAGTGTACTTTGAGAGCACTGTTGGAGATTTCAGATAACTACAATAAGGGAAAGAAGTCTAGCCAGCATCGACAGCAGAGGACAACACCAAGGACTCAGGCATATGATCAGAAGCAGCCATTAACTCCATAGGCACAGCTATATCACATACAGGGGTGTGCCTCTTCAGTAATGCCAATAGTTATTATGTATCTTGCAACTCTAGTGGTGTACTATCCAAGGGTACCTACATAGCACTTTTTACCAGTTTTCTCTCAGGGGTATATTATGCCTAGACATTTGACTGAGTCTTCGGTACCACAGAGCCAGATTCAACCTGAGTGGAGGCACTCTATTACTTCACCAGGGGCACATCCATCTAACGTGGAGGCCAGACATGCATATGTTATAACTTGAGAGGAGGCACAGCACACTGAGGGATCAGTTATTCGGGTTATGATTACAGTTTATTCCATATATGCTAACACTTTGATTGATACTGGTAGTTCACATTCATTAGTATCTTGCTTCGTTTCAGTTACGTATTGCGAATCCAGCGGGACAAAGGAAGTAAATACTTGGGCTAGGGTGTAGCGTAGTCAACCTAGTGGAGAGGCCCGACACAATCCAAGAGTTTCCCATTGGATTTTGATGGGCATATCCTTACGATGGATCTTCAGGTGTTGGAGATGGTAGAATTTTGAAGGGTTTTGCTTATCGAGTCCGTGAGGGGGAAACTTCACTTCCCACTTCACCTCGGTCGTTTGTTCATGGCGATCCCATCGATGTCTCCGGATTAAAAAATTTAATCCTAGACACAAGGGATTGCCCAAACAACCAAGTCATCATCGTGCTATTTGTTTAGAGAGGTCACTTGAACAAACTCGTTGTTCAAGCGGCCATCCTCTATTCTACGAGTAGCCGTGGAATAGACGATGTCCGGATCGCTGGTTTTTGTATTTATGTTCGGGATCCAAGTATTATTTAGCTATAAAACAGAATTATTTCATGCTCATAATTGAAAAACAAATACAAACATGTAACATATAAAAATTAGAGAATCGATATACCTCTCGATCTTCTAATGTATGACCTTCCTCCTTTCGGACGTCGTGTGGGCGACGATCTACCAAAAGTCGAAGCTCTAAGATCGCAAATCTTCCTTCCTTGCTCTTCCAAAGCAAGAGGAAGAATAGAAACAAGGTTCTTCTCCTTCCTAAAACCAACCAACAAGGAACAAAAGGAATCCTTGCCGCCGGCCAACTAGGAGAAGGAGATGATGATGGAAAACAACCAAGACACCAAGGGAGACCCCTAAGTCTTGTTTCCACCACTCAAGGAGAAGAGAGGAGATTCTTTGGCCATTGGCCAATGGCTGGAAAAGGGCTGGGAGAACAAGCTGGACGCTGGCCACCTTGAAGGAAGAAGAAGAAAGGGATCACCTTCCTTATTTGGTGTCGCCACCTCCTCCAAAACCCTAACCCTAGCTTTGCTGCCAACTCCAAAACCTAAGCCTCTCTTGATTATTTTTCCATGCCAACCCCTCAAGCTCCTTTTATATAGTTAGGGATAAGCCTCCTTTTAATCTCTACCATTGGTTCTAGAGATTTAATCTCAACCGTCGGATCTAGAGATTTAATCTCAACCGTCGGATCTTAGATATTCAATCTCTACCTATGGATCTAGAGTTTTGTTTCTATCCATTGGATCTAAGCTTCATGAGGTGTTAATAGGCTAAATTAGGGACCATGAGGAGGAGTTGGGTCTTGGCCACCCATGGATCAAGCCCACATAAAGTCCAATCCACTAATGATAATCCAATCCACTAAAGGATCATCATCGATCTACCTCACCAACCCCCATATGATAATATGGGCTCCATATATTATTTGTACATTTTCTTCCCGTGTTTATGATCTTGAATTTCCATCGATTAATTAATTTACTGACTATTAATTAATCAACATCTTACTCCATGAGTAGTACCACTCAACCTTTTCATCATGCCGGACCAAGTCCACCTACAGGGTTTAAATGATGAACCTTATGAGCTCCTCAAGGGGACATCATCATCCTAATATATAGGACACAGTTTCCTCCTATAATCAATGGCACACCATATAAATAATATCATCTCCCAACTTACCGAGCCTATCGATTTAATCTATAAATCTCGCCCATTGGTAAATCAAAGAGATGAATACTAAGTATATGTGCCCGTTATTATATCGGGATGTACTAAATAATATCTGAGGTCCGATTCGATTATGTAGTCAGTAATAAATCGAATCACCTCTAAGTTGGTCCTGCTCAATACATGCAAAGTGCACTAATGTGATTCTATGGTCAAGACAAACCAATACCAAATCACACTACAACTATTCCGATGTTTTGTCCAAAGTCATCTCTGTTGTGAGCCTTTACTTATACTTTACAAGGAGCCGATAACATGATCTCCTGTGTGACACCACACACCATATTATCTACAATGTAATGTATTAGACAATATTGCATAACTATAAAAATGCAAACAATGATTATCTGATTCTTATTTCAAAATAGAGATGTTCATACAAAAGGTAGACTTTTCAGTATAGATCCCTACAATCTCCCACTTATACTAAAAGACTATGTTGTCCTCAAACTGCCATACATCTGATCCCCATTCCCTCCACATGGCTATAAAAAGCTCTCACCGGAAGGACCTTAGTGAAAGGATCTGCCAGGTTATCCTCCGATGCTATCTTGGCCACAACAACTTCTCCTCTCTTTACGAATTCTCGTATCAGGTGGTACATGCACTCTATTTGTTTACTAGCCTTATGGGCTCGTGGTTCATTCGAGTTTGCAACTGCACCACTATTATCACAATAAATTGTGATAGTTCTGGACAAACCAGGAATCACATCCAAGTCCATCAGGAAGTTTCTGAGCCACACAACTCCTTTGGCTGCCTCAGAGGTTGTCACATACTCAGCTTCCATGGTGGAGTCCGCCACGCATTTCTGCTTGACACTCCTCCATACAATGGCTCCACCTCCCAAAGTAAACACAAAACCTAAGGTAGACTTACTATTATCCCTATCATATTGGAAGTCGGAATCCGTGTAACCCACAGGGAGTAATTGGTCTGCCCGGTAAACCAGCATATAATCCCTAGTCCTTCTCAGGTACTTCAATATATGCTTTACTGCAGTCTAATGTCCCTGTCCTGGATTACTCTAATATCTACTGACCATGCCCACGGCAAAGCAGATATTTGGTCTCGTACATAGCATCGTATACATGAGGATTCCTACTGCCGAAGCATAAGGAACCGCCTTCATCTCATCTATCTCCTCAGATGATCTAGGACACATCTCCTTAGATAAAGGAACTCCGTGCCTGAAAGGTAGAAAACCCTTCTTGGAGTTCTACATGCTAAAACGCTCAATAATCGTGTCTATGTATGAAGCTTGGAATAAGCACAACATCCTTTTCCTGCAATCCCTTATAACATTGATCCCAAGGATGTGTCCCACCTCTCCCAAGTCCTTCATATCAAACTGTTTGGACAACCATACCCTTACGTCCGATAACACCTTGATATTGTTGTCAATCAAAAAAATGTCATCTACGTATAGTATAAGAAATACCACTACGTTTCCGTCACATCTCTTGTATACACAAGACTCATCCGGACTTTGAATAAATCCATAAGACTGGATCATCATCGATCCACTAATGATAATCCAATACACTAAAGGATCATCATCGATCTACCTCACCAACCCCCATATGATAATATGGGCTCCATATATTATTTGTACATTTTATCCCCGTGTTTAAGATCTCAAATGTCCGTCGATTAATTAATTTACTGACCATTAATTAATCAACATCTAACTCCAGTAGTAGTACCACTCAACCTTTTCATCATGTCGGACCAAGTCCACCTGCAGGGTTTACATGATGAACCTTATGAGCTCCTCAAGGGGACATCATCATCCTAATATATAGGACACGATTTCCTCCTATAATCAACGACACACCATATAAATAATATCATCTCCCAACTTACCGAGCCTATCGATTTAATCTATAAATCTCGCCCATTGGTAAATCAAAGAGATGAATACTAAGTATATGTGTTCGTTATTATATCGGGATTAAGAGCATGTACTAAATAATATCTGCGGCCCGATTCGATTATGTAGTTAGCAATAAATCGAATCACCTCTAAGTCGGTCTTGCTCAATACACACAAAGTGCACTAGTGTGATTCTATGGTCAAGACAAACCAATACCAAATCACACTACAACCATTCCGATGGTTTGTCCAAAGCCATCTAGGTTGTGAGCCTTTACTTATACTTTACAAGGAGCCGATAACATGATCTCCTGTGTGACACCACACACCATGTTATCTACAATGTAATGTATTAGACAATATTGCATAACTAAAAAAATGAAAACAATGATTATGTGATTCTTATTTCAAAATAAAGATGTTCATACAAAAGGTAGACTTTTCAGTATACATCCCTACAAATTTGACATCATTCTCGATATGGATTGGTTAGCTACTTATTATGCTATCGTGGATTGTAGAGAAAGAGTGGTGACTTTTTGACCACCGGATCAGACTGCATGGGAATTCGTTGGTACTAGAGATGATGGAGTGTCCATTATATCATCATTACTTGCACAAAGATTGTTATCCCAAGGTTGCCATGGTTAATTATTATCCTTGGTAAAAGTTGGGAGCGAAGGACTACCACCCCTTAGTGTGTGAGTATTCCGAGAGTATCCGGATGTGTTTCAAGATGAACTTCTAGGCTTGCCACCTCCTAGGGAAGTGGAATTTGTGATAGAGGTGATTCCAGGATCCGCACCATTATCGAAAACTCCCTATCAGATGACACCGAAAGAGTTGAATGAACTTAAAGTAACCCTGCAGGAGTTGTTGGATAAGGGATTTATTCATCGTAGTGCTTCGTCTTAGGGAGCTCTAATACTTTTTATTAAAAAGAAGGATGGATCATTGCGGTTATGCATTGACTACTGGCAATTGAATGCAGTAACTATGAAGAACAAATATCCATTGCCAAGGATAGAGGATTTGTTTGATCAACTCAAGAATACATGTGTATATTCTAATATTGATTTGCGCTCAGGTTATTATCAGCTAGAGTAAGAGGTGAGGATGTTCAGAAAATAGCATTCCGCACTCGTTATGGACATTAGAAGTTTTTGGTGATGCCATTTGGTCTCACTAATGCCCCAATTGCGTTTATGGACTTGATGAACTGGGTAGTCTTGAGGTACCTGGATCAGTTCATGATAGTATTCATAGATGATATTTTGATATATTCTCGATCTGAAGAGGAGCATGAACATCATCTTCAGATTGTGTTGGAGACATTGCAGTGACAACATTTATATATCATATTCAGTAAATGTGCCTTCTAGTTATCCTCAGTGGATTTTCTCGAACACATGGTATATAATAGAGGTATTTCTGTTGATCCCCAAAAAATCGAGGTAGCCAAAATCAGTTCAGGAAGTCCGTAGTTTCCTTGGTTTAGTCAGGTATTATTGTAGATTTGTGGAGGGATTTTCTAGTATTGCTACACCACTTACTTGCTTGACACGAAAAGGGATCAAGTTCACCTAGTCAGAAGCTTATGAAATTAGTTTTTAGGAGCTTAAACAATGGCTAATTTCTGTACCAGTGTTAGCAATTCCTTCTGGTGTTGATGGGATGGGACTATATACTGATGCTTCTTTCCAAGGGTTGGGAGCAATTTTGATGCAGTTCAACCGTATGGTATCTTATGCCTCCCATCAACTAAAGGACCACGAAAGGAATTACCCCGTGCACAATTTAGAATTGGAAGCCATTATTTTTGCCTTCAAAAATATGGAGATATTATCTGTATGAAATTACTTTTGAGATCTATACAGACCATAAGAGTTTGAAATATCTTTTCACACAGAAAGAATTGAATCATAGACAAAGGTGATGGATGGAATATCTGAAGGATTATGATTCCACCATTCATTATCATCCGAGGAAAGCTAATGTGCTAGCAAATGCACTGAGCAGGAGGTCCCGAGGGATTTTGGCCAGTCATTTGATAGCAATTACTGATTTAGTTCAATAGTTCACAGAGATAGGATTGTCTGAACAAGGTCAAACAACTCAGGGGATATTAGTTTCTATGGTTGCTCAGTCAACTATTGTTGAGAAGTTCAAAGAAGCACAATTAGCGATCAACATCTGCAATTTTTATGCAACACAGTGGACTCAGAAGGTCAAATAGATTTCTCGTGTGATGAGCAGGGGGTACTTCATTTTCGTGGAAGGTTATGTGTTTTGAATACGCATCCAATCAAGGAAGAGTTTTTATGGGAAGCACATCATTCAAGATTTGCTATACATCCTGGTGGTACCCGAATGTACCACGATTTTAAACATTGATACTGGTGGGACGGTATGAAGAGTGATATTGCAGACTTCGTTGCTCAATGTTTAGTATGCTAGTAGGTAAAGGCTGAAGATCAGAAACTAGCTGGGTTGGTTCAGGAGATTCGGATATCGGAGTGAAAGTGGTAGCACATCACCATGGATTTTGTTACGGGATTGCCCAGAACCCATAAAGGGCATGATGCAATTTGGGTAATCGTGGATAGGCTAACAAAATCCACTCATTTCCTTCCAATTCATGGGTCGGACTCGTTAGATCGTCTGGCAGAGTTATATTGTCGAGAGATTATTAGGCTTCATGGAGTGCCTTTGAGTATCATATCAGATAGAGATCCGCGATTTACCTCATGATTCTGGCAAAGTCTTCAACAGGCCATGGGTACAAAGCTTCGTCTCAATACAATATTTCATCCACATACAAATGGGTAGTCGGAGCGCACCAATCAGACCTTGGAGGATTTATTAAGATCTTGTGTTATGGATTTCGAAGGCAGTTGGGAGGATCATGTTCATTTAGTGGAATTTGCATGTAACAATAGTTATCACTCTTTTATTCAGATGGCTCCTTTCGAGGCATTATATGGCAGACCTTGTAGATCTCCTGTGTTGTGGGAGGAGGTTGGAGAATGATAGTTATTGGGGCCACAGAGTATTCAGCATGATGCAGAGTTAGTGCGGGTCATCAGATGACGGTTATCAGAGGCACAAGATCGACAGAAGAGTTATGCGGATGGGAGAGGAAGACCTATGAAGTTCTTGGTAGGGGATCATGTGTTTCTGCGTGCTTCACCTACAAAGGGAGTCAAAAGATTCAGGATAAAGGGGAAACTTGCTTCACGCTACATTGGTCCATTTGAGATATTAGAGCGGATTGGGGGTGTGGCTTACCATTTGGCTTTACCTCCGACTCTTGCGGGTGTTCATAATATATTCCATGTTTCTATGCTGAGAAAATATGTGCCACATGTTGATCATGTTCTGAAAGTACTATCGATTCCACTCCAGCCTAATGCAACTTATGAGGAGATTTTAGTGTGAATTCCTAGTCGCAAGGAGCGTTAGTTACGGAAAAAAACATCCGACTTGTAAAGGTTGGATGGTAGCATCATAATAATGAGGAGGCTACATGGGAGTTGGAAGATATTATCCAAGCTTGTTACCCACATTTGTTTACAAGAGGTATGTGGTGGTTCAGAAAATCGCTTGAATTAATTTTCGCATTTAAGTATGAAATTTGGGGACCAAATTTTAATAAGTGGGGGAGAATGTAAAATACCACAAATAAATTGCTATAGAATAATATCTCTATTATTCTTTAATTAGAGAACTTATTATTGGATAAATTGAATTAATGACGCATGGTTAGGGATTAATTAAACCTAACCTAGGTTTAAAGCTTATAAGTGGATCTATTTCTTTCTTAAAAATTGATCTGTTTCTCGTTGTTTCTTCATTTCCTCTCTGTCCTTCTTTTTCCCGAGCATTTCCTAGCTGCAATTTTTTTGTCCTTCCCCTAATTTCATCCCGTCGCAATTTTCAATTTTCTCTGCCTCTCATCTCTTCCAAACCGCGATTGCTACCAGTGTTTCTTCTTGGAGGGAGATCTAGTTGGAGGGAGGGACATCGAATGATCTTTGCCAGGCTTGAATCGGGACAGAGCTCTCATTTGGGGAGCTAGAGATCAACAGTGGGTTTACGCTGTCGGATTGTGATATGCTCTACTCGATCACCGCCAGATTTAGGTAAGTTTTTGATCCTTTCTTTGATCTTAGACGAAATCCATTTTTCCTTTGAAATCCATACCACATTGAACTGGGATTCTACTGTTGTGGGCAGCCATGACTGGTAGCACCTTGTGGGGTTGTTTCGGTGAACAGAGGAATAGGGGAGGATGATTGTCGGTGTAGTCTCAAAAGTTGGTAAATCTCAGTCCATTTCTTCTCCTTATCTACTTTGTGTTCGGTTCTGTTGATTGTCGATGTGATCTGATTCGGAGGGTGAGTTCCTTCAGTAGAGCAAGTCGGATGGTGGTTGGTTCCAAGGATTTGCTCTGTTGTGAGTGAGTGAAGAAGGACGGATGGAGTTGTGTGTTTCATTTATGGTTGGTTAGATCCCTATATTTCTGTGTGAATTGTCGGTAGCATATTGATCTGTGCAATGCTCTATTCTTGGTTGTGAATAAGGTTGTCTTTGGTGCGGGTGTGAGCTGGTGGTGGCTGATGAAGGTGATCGGTTGTGAGGAAGTTGAGGGTTTCAATGATGGGAGCTTGGTGGATGTAAATTGGACATTGACGTTATGGATGGAAGTTGGATTTGGATGTGTTGGAGGGTGTAATCGAGACCTTTATTCGTATTTGGTAGATTAAGTGAATACGGGATCGATGTAGGATTTAATTTAATTGTTGTCGTGTGTTAGAACTTGCTGCTTGTTATGTCCTATGCAGGATGTGGATATGAGGCAGGTCCACTAGCATGAGTATTATTGCATCGAGCTTCATATTAGGTGGGTAATTTTCTACCCTGGTCGAGTAGTTGAAAATTCTTGATGCATGAGATTTTATATTGATGACACCATTACCTTGACTCCACTCCTATTATTTGTTGGTGCAATAGGCACCTAAGTCGAACCTGAGTTTTGATTATAGCAAACGATACAAAGTTAATCTCATGTCGTTATCTCACGAGCTGAATCGAGTGTGCAGAAGATTGCTATAGCTGGAGCTAAAGGCTAGCGACACCCAGAGGAAGTCGCAGTGGTCGGGTGACACCGGGAGGACTTCGGAGGGAGCCGAAGGAATCAGGTGGAGACCGAAAGCAAGGCTTCAAAGGTAAATGTTGAGGTAAGCTCGTGTGAGTGAGCGTAAGTAAGGTCGAGTCCTCCATACGGGGACATCCTTAGCCGACGATCCGACCAAGACTTCCCATGGAAGGTCTATGTTGAGATCGGATGGCAAGTGGTCGTCGAATTCACTTATATTTCGAGCTAACTCTTTATTACAGTCGAAAAGTCTAAAAATCAATTCAACCGGCCAAAAATCAGTTCAACTGCTAAGCCATCAGTTCAACCGGCCAAGGATCAGTTCAACTGCTGAGCCATCAGTTCAACCGGCCAAGAAATCAGTTCAACCGATGGTCAAAAATTAGCCTTGAGGAGTCAAGCTTTATCACCATTTTTCAAGGAGTTTTGTGCCCAATTCCTATTGGTTGAAGACCCATTCGATGATGGGCTTAAAGGCTATAAAAGGAGGTCCTAACCTAAGGTTTCATCATCAATTCTAAGCCTCCAAAAGCCTCCGCAAAGCTACAACTTCTCCGACAACGAAGTGCTTCTTCTCCGACGTCTAGGTTTATTTGTTTTCATTTTATTACGTCGGTTAGAGTTTTATTTCAGTTTAGTACTTTCATTTTCGGAGCTTTTTGTAGGGGATCGATTACGGCCGGCTAGAGGGGGGGTGAATAGCCCTCGTCCGTTGGATGTTGTTATTCGTTCGTTCTTCTTGCGTTGCTTGTCTACGATTGTCATTAGCGCAGCGGAATAACAATAATAATGAAGCTAACAATACACAATCACACAACACAAGATATACGTGGTTCGGAACCGAATGGTTCCTACTCCACGGGCGAGCTCACCGAGCTCTAGTTATGCGCACAGCACCAACTATAACACTCCTTCTCGACAACACATCGGAGGTGGAGAAACCTCTCACAAGCAATTACAATGTAATATAGAAATACAAGAAGAAATACAAAGACAATACAAAAGAGAACTTTTACACAATTGCTTTGATCGCTTTCTTGTTGCTTGCTTTGATTGGCTCTTGAAGGACTAGAATGCAACAACAATTCCCCTCCAATAGCACCATAAAAACCATGGCGAAATCCTCCAACTCGTGCTCCATTTATAACCTGCATCAACATGTTTTTGCGCCTAGCATTCGACTGCGAAAAGGCCCCAGTCGACTGCCCCTATAGCCGTTGTCTCACAACGGCCAGATCCACGTCGGACAAGTTCCAACGGATCACCTATAAGTCGACTGATGATGCCCATCACCATCGTGACTCATGGTCGATCGGCCCGCCGTCACTACGGGCGTTCTGCTTGCGACACTCCCATCATTGCCATCCCTCGGCGATCGTTTGCTCGACTTCGATCATTGCCATATCCATGGCGATCGGCGCCAAGCACAAAACCCTAGCCTTACACCAGTCAAACTCTAGTCGACTTGGATCAGTCGAACCGGCACCTATGCCAGTCGACTGATGTCGGGCAAAACCTCAAACACCAAGTTGTTTGAGCATCCGACCGTCGAGTAAACCCTCAATCATCAAGTTTTAGCCTCCGACACTCAGTCTTAGCCACTTGGCCAAGTCCACCTTATCCCTCATGGAGTTCCCCACCAAAGCTCTCTTCCCTCGGCCTACGTCCCTCGGATGCGCCAAGCGCACGGCTTCGCAACGCCATCCTTCGCGTCTCATGCCCTAGAAGTATGCTTCCCTTTGGGCTCACTCCATTCGCTCCCTGTCCGGCGGTCCCTCGGATGCACCAAGCGCACGGCTTCGCAATGCCATCCTTCACCGACTCAAGGACCCGAGCTTAGTGATCTTGACAAGTTCTCAAGACTTCCCAAATGCACCAAGCGCACGGCTTCGCAATGCATTTCTCACCAAGCACCAAGTGCACGGCTTCGCAATGCTTTGGATTTCCCATGACAAGCACCAAGCGCACGGCTTCGCAATGCTTTGGACTTTCCCATGCCAAGGCTTCCCCCTTGGACTTCCACACCAAGCTCCATGCTTGGATTTTCCATGCCAACACCATGTTGGACTTTCCCACACCAAGCTCCATGCTTGGATTTTCCATGCCAACACCATGTTGGACTTTCCCATGACAATCCCATGTCATGAGTTTTGTCTATCATCAAAACACCATCAAGCTACTGTTGGGCCGATTGTACCAACAATCTCCCCCTTTTTGATGATTGACAAAACTACCATCTCAAGTCTACCAATTCTCCCATATTGGCAATTCTCATATCCCAATGAGAATTCCAACGAAACCTAATTGGTAAATTGGTAACTTCTCCCCCTTTTTGACATTACATCAAAAAGGTCCTCCCCAAGGGTATGAATGTCTCATATCCCAATGAGATCTTACAATCTCTCCCTTGGAGGAACACATGCCTTCAATCTTTCTAGTAATCCCATATCATTTAAAGAGAGGCAACCCAATTTTCCTCCCATGAGGAAATACACATCCATCTTCCCATGATGGATACCTCCCCCTAGAGGCTTGATCCCCCTTGACCATTGCACCAACAATGTCCTTGGAGAGTCCCTAAGCCAATAGGAACATTAACCAAATCAAAATTAAAGCAAAGTTCAACAATGAACTCTCTTCCACCTTAAAATTGATACTCACCCTCAACCCAACTCCTAATCCATATCCAATGGATTTCCACCCTCTCTAATGCTCTCCCAAGCATATCCTAGGGTTAGGAGTGGTTAGGGGACCTTAACCTAGCTGAACATGGGCCTAACCAATAAGATTTACCCGAAATCAGCATGCGATCGTGAAATCGAATCATCATCGCCACTATCGATTTGCCAATCCATGGCGATCGTAATACTTGCATTCTGATTTTGACATTCAATGGATTTTCGAAATCCATAAGTAAATATACATAATTTTAAAAATCTTGAAAATACATACGTATAATACTTATCCTAAACACTATGGGTGAAAAATATTGGAAAATTATTTTACCCACTAAATTAGGAGATTGATACAAAGTTCAAAAGTTTAGAAAAGCTTCAATAAAGAGCCCTCTTTGTATCATCCCATTCAATGGTGATAGCTATCAAAAGATAGGCTTCACCAAGGTTTTTCAAAATGTTTTCAAAAAGTTTTCAAAACCTTTAATTTCTTTTCCTTAAACACCTCACTTATATCTAGATGTGTAAAAACACATTCAAGGCAATTAATCTAGTGAGATGTGGGTTTTTGTTCTTTAAAATGGTCTCATGCATATTTTTAGGCAATATTATTTGATTCCCATTAAATCATGCCATAGTCCTTAACTCCATTTTAATTCATACATGATATGATTATGGCATAGATATGATATAGATAAAAACATATGCCAATATCATGATGTCATGGCATGTGAATGAAACTTATGCATACATGACATCTAAACATAAATCTAAACATGATCATGACATTTTATAGATAAAAATGGAAATGATGTCATGACATGGCAAGGCAAACAAAAACATGGCAAGTAAAATGTACTAAGGTATAGAATACCTAAGTGTGAAAATCAATTTGCCATTTTTAGGGATTAATTCTATTTTGCCTTATTGCCATTCATTTCCCTAGTGTGCCAAAAACCCAAAATGGCACACCAATACCTCTATGACCTAATTGTGCCAATTTAAATCATTTTTAACTTCTCAAACCATATTGGCACACCCTAATGTGTCAACTCTACTATGGTTAGGTTAACTACCCATCCACTTAGGGTTGACACACCCTAACCCATTTAGCGTGAATCAATCACGCTCTTAGGAACCCAATATCTATTGGAGCTCCTTTGGTTAATAAGGTATTCCCTAGGGATAACTTCCCTAGATACCTTCCTAATGACCCTTTTAGGCTTTGAAGCCATAGTCTTTTGGGTCTTTCCTAGGTCAACTCTAGAGGTGACTCCTCCATTCACCTTCTTAGTGGCTACATTTGATTTCTTTGAGGTGTTAGCCACTAAACACATACCATGGCTAGACTTAGGGATAGCTTCCCTATTAGCCTTGGTTTTTCTAGACCTAGAAATAGTTCCATAATTAAATGAAACATTATGATAAGTCTTCTTGGGCTTAGGTTTGTCACCCAAACCTTCCTTGCCCTTAGACCGTTTTTGAACCTTAGGTCTTGACTTTTGGACATTTGACCCTAGAATTGAATTTTCTATGATTCTAAGGGCTTTCTCCATTCTCTCAAGTCTTGATCTCAAGACTTGGTTTTCTAACTCCAATTTCCTCAATTTTGAATTTTCATTTGGTTTTTCGGAGTTGGTTTTCTTCTTAGGCATACGCCTAGATTTCTTGGGATTAATACCCAAATTCTCTTCAATTCTTCTAATTGATTTCCTAGGTAGGATAGATCGAGAATTATGAGTCCTAGGTTTGTCCTTAGAGAAACTAACACGCTTAGCACCTAAGCAATAGACCTTATTGTTTCTCCTAGCATGCTTTTCATTTATAATTGCAAGAGAACTAAAATAATTTTTAGCATGCTTTTTGACTTTAGGAATTAAAGGTGTATTAACTAAATGTACCTTAGGGTTAGCTTTAGGAGCTCCCCCTACATGAATTGCACCTTCTTGCCCTTTCTTCCTCCCCCTAGGGCATTGGCTTCGGTAGTGTCCCTTTTGATTGCATTTGAAGCACACAATGTGCTCTTTGCTCTTGATTTTGGGAACACCGGCATTGTTTGACTTTGGGTTGACTTTTGGTGTCGATGCCTTCTTCTTAGCCAATTTAGGGAATTTACTCTTGTAGTGCCCTTTCTCCCTACAGTCAAAGCATATTATGTGATTTTTATTTAAAATAATAACACTTGAGTTACCTAGGGAGGTGGTGGAGGCCTCTTCATGATCTTCACTTCTCCCGGATGTGGATGCTTCTTGTTCTTGCTCCAGGATGGAAGATTGCCTTTCCTCCCCCTCAATGCTAGAGGTGGAGGTCTCCACCAAATCATCAACATCTTCAAATGGTGTGGGTGCTTCTTCTTCGGTATTCTCCTCTACTTGTGCCGATTGGGAATTTTCTTGGAATTTCATTACCTTATTCCATAATTCCCTTGCATCCCTATAATCACCCAATCTAGACCAAATAGTGTTAGGCAACAAATCACTAATCAACTTGATTACCTTGAGATTTGTCTTGAAGTCTTTGATTTGGTCTTGGGTCCATTTTGACTTCTCAATTGGCTTGTTGTACTTATCCCTAGGCATTTCAAAACCGTTTTCTATAATAATCATGTAATCAAAATCGGTTTCAAGATATACCTCCATCCGTTTCCTCCACCAAGCAAAATCTCCATCGAATTTTGGTGGATGGATGAAGCCGGCCATTTGTAGTGCTCTCGTGGCGGTTAGTCCTTGAAGAGCGACCTCGGCTCTGATACCACTTGTAGGGGATTGATTACAGCCGGCTAGAGGGGGGTGAATAGCCCTCGTTCGTTGGATGTCATAATTCGTTCGTTCTTCTTGCGTTGCTTGTCTACGATTGTCGTTAGCACAGCGGAATAACAATAATAATGAAGCTAACAATACACAATCACACAACACAAGATATACGTGGTTCAGAACCGAATGGTTCCTACTCCACGGACGAGCTCACCGAGCTCTAGTTATGCGCACGACACTAACTATAACACTCCTTCTCGACAACACGTCGGAGGTGGAGAAACCTCTCACAAGAAATTACAATGTAATATAGAAATACAAAGACAATACAAAAGAGAACTTTTACACAATTACTTTGATCGCTTTCTTGTTGCTTGCTTTGATTGGCTCTTGAAGGACTGGAATGCAGCAGCAATTCCCCTCCAATAGCTCCACAAAAACCATGGCGAAATCCTCCAACTCGTGCTCCATTTATAACCTACATCAAGTTGTTTTTGCATGTAGCGATCGGCGACCAAAAGGCCCGATCATTGCCCACTGTTGTTGTCTCTGGCGGCGGATCCACGTCGGACAAGTTCCAAGCGGATCACCTACAAGTCGTGATGATGCCCATCATCGATCATTTGGTGACTCCGATAGTCGGCGCCCGGTCGGCTATGGGCGTTGCTCGCGACACTCCCATCGATCATTGCCATCCCTCGGCGGTCATTTATCGACTTTATTCGACTGCCATGTCTATGGCAGTCGACTGCCATGCACAAAACCCTAGCCTTACACCAGTCGAACTCTAGTCGACTTGGATCAGTCGAACCGGCACCTATGTCAGTCGACTGATGTCGGGCAAAACCTCAAACACCAAGTTGTTTGAGCATCCGACCGTCGGGTAAACCCTCAAACATCAAGTTTGAGCCTCCGACACTCAGTCTTAGCCACTTGGCCAAGTCCACCTTATCCCTCATGGAGTTCCCCACCAAAGCTCTCTTCCCTCGGCCTACGTCCCTCGGATGCGCCAAGCGCGACCCATAGCGCCATCCTTCGCATCTCATGCCCTAGAAGTATGCTTCCCTTTGGGCTCACTCCATTCGCTCCCCGTCCGGTGGTCCCTTGGATGCACCAAGCGCACGACTTCGCAATGCCATCCTTCACCGACTCAAGGACCCGAGCCTAGTGAACTTGCCAAGTTCTCAAGACTTCCCAAATGCACCAAGCGCACGGCTTCGCAATGCATTTCTCACCAAGAACCAAGCGCACGGCTTCGCAATGCTTTGGATTTCCCATGACAAGCACCAAGCGCACGGCTTCGCAATGCTTTGGACTTTCCCATGCCAAGGCTTTCCCCTTGGACTTCCACACCAAGCTCCATGCTTGGATTTTCCATGCCAACACCATGTTGGACTTTCCCACACCAAGCTCCATGCTTGGATTTTCCATGCTAACACCATGTTGGACTTTCCCATGACAATCCCATGTCATGAGTTTTGTCTATCATCAAAACACCATCAAGGTACTGCTGGGCCGATTGCACCAACACTTTTATCGTAATGAGGAGAGGGGGAGTGTCCCTCTACCTCAAGCTTTGTGCTTTACTTGTATCAATTAAACTCCTACCTCTAAAGGGGAGGAGTTCTTTAGTATTTTTGCCCTCCGTACGTGGTCGAGGACCGCTAGGGCCTTGGAGTAGTAGCTGAAGGCTATGAACCAAGTAAAACTCCTTTGTCTCTTTTTACTTTACATTTACATTTCCGCTACAATTAATTATCTCTCGAGTTTTAACAAATGAAAAGAAAAGAAAAAGGTTTTATCGCTATTCACCCCCCTCTAGCGATCCGCTTCGATCCAACAATTGGTATCAGAGCTGGGGGTTGCTAAGATTTGGTGAAACCACCAATCTAGCCATTTTACAGATTTTTTTCTTTTTTAATTCTGTTTATTTCAGATTTATTTCACTTTGTTATTTTTTCTCCTTTTCCTACTAATCCAAGGCCTTGAGTCTTGGTACTTTTTTTTTGTGTTTTTGTCGTTGCTAGTTTCTTCGTCTTCGTCTCCTTGTGTCTTTTGTTCTAATGGCCCATCTCTAGGGTTTTAGCACCGTCCGACCTCCGTTTTACAATGGAGATGACTTCCGTTATTGGAAGGGTCGGATGGAATGCTTTCTTAAAACCCAAATCGAGATGTGGATCATAATCCAAACGGGTTTCACACTTCCGACTAATGAAGTGGGTGACTCCTTGGATTATGATCAATGGACCATTGCGAAAAAAGACAAGTCGAAGCCGACGCCAAGGAAACATAAATCCTCCAATGCGGCTTATCCAAGGAAGAGCTAAATTGCGTTGGCCCCTTCATAAGCGCAAAGGACCTTTGGACAAAACTAGTAGAGCTACACGAAGGGACCGATGAAGCCAAGGTATGTAAGCGTGATCTTCTATTCAATAAACTATATAACCTAAAAATGCAGGAACACGAGTCCGCGACGCAACTTCACGCTCGAGTCCAGGACATGGTCAACAACCTACACGCAATTGGGCAAAAGGTCGAAAACCGCGATCTTATAAGGTATGTCCTAAACTCCTTTCCAAGGACTACCTTGTGGGCATCCATGGTCGATGCCTACAAGGTATACAAGGATCTTTCTAAACTTAGATTAGATGAACTTTTTTCTGATTTTGAACTTCATGAGCAGTCTAATTCGGAACCCGAGAAAGGTATAGCTTTATTTGCAGGTTCAAAGAAGAAAACCGCTAGCAAGCCACCTCCGAAGGAAAAAGAGGATGAGTCGGATTCGGAGGTCGACTCGGAAATGGAAGCCGAACTAGTCAACCTAGTTCGGAGGATAGTCAAGGGCCGAAAATGAGCCGTCACTTGACCCAATGAAGGTAAGCCTAAAAGTTCAAAAATAAGATGTTATGAATGCAACAGGTTTGGACACAATAAGTCCGAATGCCCAAAACTCAAGAGCAAGGCACCAAAATACAAAAAGGCACTCAACGCTACTTGGGAAGAAGCTTCCGAGGAAGAAGACAACGATCGAGTCCTTATGGCTAAACCGGTGGAATCGGAGATGGAGTCAGAACCGGAACTTGAATCGGAAACCGAAGATGAGTCGGACTGTGAAGCACTATTCAAGACAAGCCACGGATACGCATCCGGTTCAAAAGATAAACTCAAGGTAAGTCGCTCTCTTATTACCACACTTTATAGTGCAATTAAGTTTTTAAATAGAAAGTTAGCTAAGTTCGAGTCCAAGGTCGAGACCCTGGTTGAGGAAGTTTAACTCCTCAAACACGAGGTCTCCCTAACCTCTTCGACTAGTCGAGTTCAAGAGAAGGACTCAACTCAGGTTGAAAAACTCGAAGTTGAGAACTCATTCTTGAAAAGTCAAGTTGAAGATCTTAGGAATACGTTGGAAAGGTTTACTTTGGGATCCAAAGGACTTGACCTCCTACTTGGATCGCAAAGGGCCGTGTACAACAAGGTCGGGCTAGGGTTTAGCTCAAACACGACCAATAAGTCGTATATGTCAATCGTAAGTAGACATAAAAAACGTGTCCAAGCATGGGTCCCTAAGACCACCTTAATTTCAAACATAGGATCAAACCAGTACTGGGTTCCCAAGGACCAAATCCACTATGTGGAGAGACCGAATCGATTCAACGGTCCAGGGGGAGCTAGTACGAAATTTGTTTGTGTTTTAACTTAGAAATTGCATGCTTAGTTTTTTATTTTTCTTTTTAGAATGGTTAGATAGGACTATAACTCGTCAATACTTGATAACATAGTACAAGGATGCGGCGAGATGATAGTACGCTAGGAAAGTGGAGTCTTGTGTATTCGGGCTAGATAAGGCGTATCTAGTTCGGTGCACTTGACCGAGCGGAACTAGCTGAAGCTACCTCGCCGTATCCTAGACTAGTTAGACCAGGAAGTGGTCTTAGGTGAGTCAAGTCTCTATTTTCTTGAAAATGGCTTTGTCTAAGGAAGTGGTTGTTGTTCCGATCAAAGAAGGCCTCTGTGCCTCGCCACGACCTGGAAGCCATGATCTTGAAAAGGTGACTTGATGAGCCTAAGGTCAAATCTGAATCTAACGCAAGGTTGACAAGTGTTTAAGTCATTAAAATTAATTCAACTAAAATTGGAAGTCATCTCACAAGAACATATAGGATTAACATGTTTGATCATGTAGACATGGGTGAGATGATTTAGGTTAATAATTTTCAACCAATTTTTAATAAATCCAATATCCGATCCAACTACCTTGCGTGTAGGATCAATGGATGTTGGACAGTGGTTGCTCCCGACACATGACCGGGGATCAACTCAAGTTTTTGAAGCTTCGATTCAAACGACAAGGATCGGTAGCCTTTGGAAATAACGGCAAGCTCAAAATCATCGGATCAGGTGATATTGAGCTTAACTCAAATTTTGTCTTTCAAAACGTTTTATTAGTAGAAAATTTTCAATATAATCTTCTCAGTGTAAGCCAATTGTGTGATAATAACTATAAGGTCATATTTCTAGAAAACGAATGTGTAATTAATACAAACGAAACCTCTAAAACAATTCTTAAGGGAACTAGAAATAACAACATTTACACTATTAACTTAACTAACTCCTCAACTAAGTGTCTTATGACACGGCAAGAGGAATCATGGTTGTGGAATCGATGACTCGGTCACTCACACCCAAGACTCATCCACAAGATGAGTCAAAGTGACTTAGTTAGAGGTTTGCCTAACCTCAATAACTTGGATAATAAAATATGTAATGCTTGTCAACAAGGAAAACAATCTAGGACACAACATCAACTAACTAGTCAAGAACGAACCAAAAGTGTGCTTGAGCTCCTACACATGGATCTATTTGATTCACACGGAGCTAAGTCACTTAACGGAAGTAAATTCTGCTTAGTCATAATTGATGACTATTCTAGATTTACTTGGGTTAGGTTAATCAAACACAAAAGTGATACCCTAGATCAATTAATCAATCTATTTAAATTAATAGAAAATCAACAAAGCATTAAAATCAAAAGACTTAGGACTGATCATGGTGGTGAATTCGAAAACCATAGGTTTCTGAGTGCAGTAACCTAAATGGATACCACCATGTGGGTTCTCTTGCCTAGAACTCCACAACAAAATGGCCTAGTAGAGCAAAAATAGAACCCTACAAGAAGCCACTAGGACAATGTTAATATGTATAACCTACCCGATAGGTTTTGGCGGAAGCAGTGAGTCGACATGCTATGTCCAAAATAGAATCCTTTTGGTAAAGAGGAACCTTAAGACCTCATACGAGATTTATCATGATAAAATACCTAACATCAAGTACTTTAGGGTATTTGGGTGTAAGGTACATATCCTAAACACTAAGGATTACCTAGGGAAATTTACATCCAAAACCATGACCGGAATATTTCTAGGATACTCGACTACAAGCAGAGCTTATAGAGTATATAACCACGACACCCTTAGAGTCGAGGAGACTATCAATGTAGTATTTGATGAAGGACACAAACCTACAAAACCACCGGCAACCCCAATTAGCGAACCGACTCATACTAGACCTAACTCTGATCCGGAGATCAGGTCTAGTGTTAATCCTAACCTAAGTCAACCAAGTCACTCTATCGACCAAGTGATAGATGACTCCAACCAAACTAGAACTCAAACACGTCATCCTATGGATCAAGTTGTAGACTCAAACCCAAATCCAACTAGGACTCAAACGAATCATCCTATCGACCAAGTGATAGGTGATCCAAGTCTAGGAGTTCGAACTAGAGCCTCATACAGAAACCTTAGTCAAATATCCTTGATTTCTAAAATTGAACCCAAAACTATTGACCAAGCTCTTCTTGATCCCGATTGAATTATTGCAATGCAAGAAGAGTTGGCTCAATTCACTAGGAACGAAGTATGGGAATTAGTACCACCACCTAAAGATAAAACAATCATTAGAACAAGGTGGGTGTTTAGAAATAAAATTGATGATAGAGGTGAAGTAGTTAGAAATAAAGCTAGACTAGTAGCTAAAGGGTTTAGTCAAGTCGAATGTTTAGATTACGACGAGACCTATGCCCCAGTAGCTAGATTAGAGTTCATTCGAATGCTATTAGCATATGCAGCACATCGAGGATTTAAGTTGTTTCAAATGGATGTGAAATCTGCATTCTTAAATGGATACATTAAAGAAGAAGTTTATGTTAGTCAACCCCCCGGTTTCGAAAGTTTAGACAAACCCGATCATGTCCTTAGGTTAAAGAAAGCTCTTTATGGACTTAAACAAGCTCCTCGAGCTTGGTACGAGAGACTTTCGATTTATCTTAAGTCCAAAGGCTTTAACCAAGGTGTAGTTGACCCAACCCTTTTCGTAAAAACCTTAGGTAAAGACATATTCATAGCCCAAATCTACGTAGATGATATTATTTTCGGAACCACCAACTAAATCCTACTAAATGAGTTCATTTCACTTATGGGAAGTGAATTTGAAATGAATTTAGTAGGTGAGTTAAGTTTCTTTTTAGGTCTACAAATTAAACAAACTAAAGATGGAATATACCTACATCAACGCAAATATACTAGGGAATTTATTAAACGCTTTGGAATGCAAGACGCTAAAATTATTAATACCCCAATGGCAACTAATGTGAATATAGAAGAAGATGTAATCGGAAATTCAATTGATTTAAAATACTATAGGAGCATAATAGGAGTCTCCTTTACCTAGCTCCGACACGATATCTTATTTGTAGTAAGTATGTGCAGAGGTTTCAAACTGTGCCAAGGAGTCTCACCTAACTCTAGTCAAGCGTATCCTTAGATATCTAAAGGGTACACTTAATGTCGGTATTTGGTATCCTAGATCTACGAGTTGAACTAGCGGCTAATCCGATTCGGACAATGCAGGTAGTAAGCTCGATAGAAAGAGCACGAGTGGTTGTTGTCAACTTCTCGGCTCGAGTCTAGTGAGTTAGTGCGATGGAAGCAACATTGTGTTGCTTTATCTACCATCAAGTCGATTTCATCGCGATGTGTGAGTGTGTCTCACTGCTTCTTTGGATGAAGCACACTCTCAGAGTTTTTATGTTTGTCTTTTCTAATACTAAACTTATCGTTGATAACATTTGTTCAATTTATCTTTCAAAGAATCAGTTATGTCACTCTAGGACCAAACATATAGAGGTCAAACACCATTTCATTCGAGAACATGTGGCCAGAGCCATACAACTCGAATCGTCGAATCAAAGTCTAACTTAGCGGACCTATTTACTAAACCCCTACGGCCGAATTTAGTCTATTAAGGCGAAAATTGGGCATGTGTGTAGTAGAATAGGAACTTGCAAATTATATTTTCTTACTACTATTTCTTAAGTTTCATTTTTATGGAACTAGTATAGGACATACCTTAGATATCATGCACCTATAGATTTAAGGAGCCAATACATCTCACACACATAGGACTAATGTGTTTGTGTACTTAGCCACGTAGATGGGCGTGAGATGTTAGGACCTTACTCACAGTTCGGATGTAGAGCTAGTGCATTGCTATGAACCACGGAGTATAATCATACATACTAAGACTCGACCGGGTGGTTGATCTTTCATATCAATCAAGCCAAATATGAGTCGAACATCTTATAGATGAACTTATTTTCAGTATATTATTTTCAAAATAATTTGGAACATGCATGGAAATGAAATTTAACAATTCTTTTTGTTTTCCACACACACCCTCACTCTTTTCGGATATGGCAAAAGGTTGAGAAAAAGGCAAAAGTTAAGGGGTCAAAATTTGTTTTGATAACTTAACTCTTACTGTATATTTAAACCAAAAGTTAACTTTAAGTTTTGAAAACGTATTAAAGGCAAAGTTAAGAGAAGTCTTAACTTAAACTTATTTAATACGTCAGCGTTTTACTTATTTTTTATTATGCCCTTAATGTTTTACTTAAGGGGGAGAAAGGGCAAAGTTAAGAAGAACTCTTAACTTAAACGTTTTACTAAGGCCAACTTTAAGTAATGTTAATTACTTAAAGAAACCCTCAAAGGGGAGGATTAAGGTCTTTCTTCAAGACTCACCCTCGGTCAAGGGGGAGGTTTCCTCAAGGGGGAGTACTTGAAGAAAATCCTTACTACTCCAACTTAATCTTCTTTATTTCTTGTTTCTAATGCACATTATTCTTCATGCTTTCTATTTACTTAACTTTGTATGTGGGTTTGCCATAAATCAAAAAGGGGGAGATTGTTGGTGCAGTAGGCACCTAAGTCGAACCTGAGTTTTTATTATAGCAAATGATACAAAGTTAAGCTCATGTCATTATCTCACGAGCTGAATCGAGTGTGCAGAAGATTGCTATAGCTGGAGCTAAAGGCTAGCGACACCCGGAGGAAGCCGCGGTGGTCGGGCGACACCGGGAGGACTTCGGAGGGAGCCGAAGGAATCAGGTGGAGATCGAAAGCAAGGCTTCAAAGGTAAATGTTGAGGTAAGCTCATGTGAGTGAGCGTAAGTAAGGTCGAGTCCTCCATACGGGGACATCCTTAGGCGATGATCCGACCAAGACTTCCCATGGAAGGTCTATGTTGCGATCGGATGGCAAGTGGTCGTCGAATTCACTTATATTTCGAGCTAACTCTTTATTACAGTCGAAAAGTCTAAAAATTAGTTCAACCGGCCAAAAATCAGTTCAACTGCTAATCCATCAGTTCAACCGACCAAGGATCAGTTCAATTGCTGAGCCATCAGTTCAACCAGCCAAGAAATCAGTTCAACCGATAGTCAAATATCAGCCTCGAGGTGTCAAGCTTTATCACCATTTTTCAAGGAGTTTTGTGCCCAATTCCTATTGGTTGAAGACCCATTCGATGAGGGGCTTAAAGGCTATAAAAGGAGGTCCTAACCTAGGGTTTCATCATCAATTCTAAGCCTCCGCAAAGCTACAACTTCTTCAACAACGAAGTGCTTCTTCTCCAACGTCTAGGTTTATTTGTTTTCATTTTATTACATCGGTTAGAGTTTTATTTCAGTTTAGTACTTTCATTTTCAGAGCTTTTATCATAACAAGGAGAGGGGGAGTGTCCCTCTACCTCAAGCTTTGTGTTTTACTTGTATCAATTAAACTCCTACCTCTAAAGGGGAGGAGTTCTTTAGTGTTTTTGCCCTCCGTACTGTTGGGTTTTCGGCACCGCGGCGTGTGTGTGTTCGATCATGTTTCGTAAATATGAGCACAGCGGAAGCAATTAAAAATAATAAATCTATATTTATTACAACACACACAACACACGCATGCTATTACAACAAGTGTAGACATAACCGTAAATTAAAATTTGCAATAAAAGAAATTATCTACGTTATACCTTTCGTATGACGTGTAGCGGGAACGGCATCAACCAGAACGATCCTCGTAAGAATCGTCTCTATCCGTATCCACGCCGAGCTCCTCAGGATGACTTCGCTAAGTCACGAGCTTCGTCTTCGTACGGGTTACTAGCCTCGTGTTGAAGACGACGTGATCGAGAGATGATCACGATCCGAATCCAAATTCGGATCCTAAAACGAGTTCTCAAAAACTCGCTTCTCCGGAGAGGTATTCGTCAACCAATTGACGAATCCTTCGTCCTCCACCTCAGAGGATTACCGGAGATCAAATCCCCGCTAAGTTAGCCGCTGTCGGAGCACTAACCGTCGTCCAAACGACGCTCCGACGAGAGGAGGAGAAGCTGTCCAGAAAACTGGACAGCTTGGTGGAGGATATAGGCGCCGGCCAACCAAGGAAAGAAAAGCATCACCTTGATGCCAAACCTATAGGAGATCACCGGAGGGTCGCCGGAGTGTTCACCGGCTGAAGCTTGGTCGCCGGCAAGGACTTGGACGGCGGCACAAAAGCTGGGCGGCGGCAATGAAGGTGTTGGCGCCGAATACTCCTTCAAGGGGTGGGCGGCAACTAGGTTGGGCGGCCAAAACTAGATTAGGGTTAGGGTTAGGGTTTAAGCCCTATTTTATAGAGAACTAATTCTCTTAATGGTTAATGGATCATATCCATAAAGCCCGTTAACCCGCGCCATTAAGATAAGTTAAAATAAACCAAACCATGATGGTTTATTTTAAGTTAAAACGAACCGAACCAACCTTTGGTTCATTCGTTTAATATAAACCAAACCCTTTGGTTTATTCTCATCCATTGGATTAGAACCAAACCATTTTGGTTCATCCATTATGTCTTCATAAGACACGGCCCATCCATGCTTCCATTGCGACTGAAACAATTTCATGCTCGCTTTATGTTTGGTCCAACCAAACATAGTTTCTCTCGGTCTGAGAATCCCATTCTCAAGCTCGTTTTAAATCCTTTGGATTACACTCGTTGTGCGTGTGACCAAATAGGTTCTCGGTTTATGTTGTCCATCTATAATTAACCATTAATTATAGAACGATCATGAGTGGCACCTAGTAGTACATCATGATCCCCAATTAACCGAAAAGATCAACGGTTGATCCAGAACTATTTCTGAAATCCTTGATGGCTCGAATGAATCGTGCCCCATTCCCTTCACTCATCTTATACCCACTTGGTTCAGGACATGGTCTATTGTGTCACCCACTAGGTCGACTACGTCACACCTAGCCCAAGTATCATTTCCTCGTCCCCACGGATTCTAGTTACTCCACATGTATCGAAGAGTACCTTACTCTAAACATGTAATGCTTTGGCCAAAGACTTTAGTAACAATCCGGCGAGGCCATGGGTATACATCTCCTGCAAGGAGTGGTGAATCCTTTATAGGCTATTCAAACACCTTCGATCACTTGACTTATACCCAATCATCCGGGTCCACATCTCCTCGGAGATGTTTGCTTAAGATGTCAAAGCATAAGTCTCCATGATCAAGATGACTTGAATACCGCAAGTCAAAGGAACATCGCACTTAAGCCACGTAAGAACTTCATTGACATATCTATATATGCAGAGAACCATATGAAGTCTTACGATTTGGTCACTCCAATGAACTAGTTACCATAACTAGCATCCACGATTAACTCCGGACATCACAATGTCTCCAGGCCGGTGAGAATCACCGCTTGGATACACCAAGGAGTATACCTCGTGCTAGCCTCGGCGAATTGATGGTGTCCAAATCCATCAATTCATCGACTAGGATAATTCGATACATCACAATTACACATGTAGAGATACTCACTAGTTGTGATCCAATCACAAATTCTCTCATCTTTGTGAATCGTATCGTGGACATTCAGTAAATGAGTTTAAGATCCAATCAAATACATAAAACATGTATACTCAAATAGTGAATCTTCATTTATCATATAAATGGTTCATACATAATGCGATTACCTTAGGACATCTCTCATATATTACTAACACGTACGTGGTCGAGGACCGCTAGGGCCTTAGAGTAGTAGCCGAAGGCTACAAACCAAGTAAAACTCCTTTGTCTCTTTTTACTTTACATTTACATTTCCGCTGCAATTAATTATCTCTCGAGTTTTAACGAACGAAAAGAAAAGAAAAAAGTTTTATCGCTATTCACCCCCCTCTAGCGATCCGCTTCGATCCAACATTATTCTATTTCTTGATACTTAGTCTTTGCACTTTGGGATGCTCTGTTATTGTTGTTACATTTCGTTCATCATCGTTATAAATTATAGACGTTATGGTAAGTGGACCTATAGATCCTTATCTATGTGTACATAGCTGAGTGAGGTTGTAGACTTGATTCGTGTCATCAGGATAAATCATCCGGGGGTGGGCGACGTCCTAGACGTAGAGTTGAGTGGTGTATCATATTCTTTTACGTTGTATATCTATTACGGATCATGTATCTGTGTATGGTGGTGTGGGTTGTCAATAGTGTGTCGCTACAGGTTGGAGGTCCTGGCATGGTTTATTGTTAGTTGAGTATGACATACTAGTGGGTTAGAGAGTGTGTGGTTGTGTAATCATTCCATTTACATGCATGCTGACGACTTGGTCTCCCTTGTGGTGAGAGGGTCGTCAGTCATTCTGCCTCCACAGTTACTCATGGTAGTAGTAGCTGGTGTGAGGGCAGATTATATGTTGTGATGCACTCGGCCACTATTGATTGTGGTAATTGGGGTTGCGTGCAGTTTGTCCTGTGTGTGTGGCACTCGACCACTCTTGGGTAGTGACAGTGGGGGTGGTCAGTAGCAGGGACCTCCGTTGTGTAGCTTATAGCTATTTAGCTTATCGCTACTTATTTATACTACCCACTCGACCACTCGAGAGTAGTGGTAGTTGTTGAGTTGTGACAGTTGTCATGTCGTGCCACCTAGGTCACACTAGGGTCATGGTAGCGAGTGGGGTGTACAGGCATGACCATGCATCTACATTGCCATGTGTGGTGTGTGTGTGTTATCTGATCAGTATATATATAATATAGTCTATATATACTTATTGTGTTGTTGCATTTGTTTGAGCTATGTTTGTTGCATATGATTGTACATCATCTTGCATGCTACTTGCATATTCTATATGGTTGTGTGTGGGATACCAGTGTACATGTTGATCGGACTATTGTATACCTTTAACCAGTATCATGATGGGGTATGGGATTGACCAGGTTCGTTGTTGTATTTGTTATAGAATGTTCAGAAGGCGGTTATTGATTATAGAGGTAGTGTTGTTCTTCCATATTGTATGTGTTAGATTGTGGTATATGTGCTCAAGTAGCATTGCAAATCTTTAGGTATGGTAGTACCGTATGTTGTTCAGTTGATCTTTTAGTATATGCATTGGTTATATTATACTGGTGGTTATCTGTTCTACCTTTAGATTGTATATCATTGACCCTCATGTGTTATATGATATGCATGCACGATCTTTCGCATTACCACTGAGTTTTATACTCGCCACCACAGACCCTGGGTTTTCTTGTCGCCCAGGTGGCAAGTAGAAAACTGTGTGACGTGCTTCGAGCATCGCTTGTTGATACCATCTCTACTCACATCCAAGGGTCCTGACTTTTGGATTATCCTATGTTTCTTGTTATGAACTTGGATTCATATGGTGGTTTGTATTGTTGGACATTTGTTGGTGTTTACACATACCTTTAAAGATTTGTTACGGTATTTTCTTTATTCTATGGTCAGTCATATCGGTATGCAGTTTTGTTGAGTTTATAACTCTTTTGTGATAGTCTTCCGCTGTTGGTTTTCTTATATATATCATTCTTGATGTGTTGGCTGCGACTATATGGTTTTGTATCGATTGTATTCTAAATTGTCATAAGGGAGGGATTCCGTCCGTTGGTCGGACAGGGAACACCTCCGGAGCGTGACAAGAACCAACATTGGTAAAACCAGTGATAACAGTTGACTTAGAAAGCTTCCAGTCGAATGATAGCATCTCTTGTCGAGGCGCCGCCTCGACTGGTTTCTGAAATTTTTGAAACTGAATTTTCAGACGAACTTCAGAAATGCATAAATAATTATTGAAAATTTAAAAAAATTTAAAATTTCAGCCACACATTACTTTGCCAAACACTATAGGGAAAAAATAGTTTTCTATAAAAATAACTTTTAAATTAAAAGAATAATACAAAGTTCAAAACCATTGAAACTTTCAATATTTTTAGCCAACTTTGTTTCAGTCTTCTCAATGGTGATTGCTATTAAAAGATAGGCTTCACTAAGGTTTTTCAAAATGATTTTAACATGTTTTCAAAACCTTAATTTCAATAATGGTCTATGGGCTAAGTATACATGACTTGTATACTAGCTTTCCTCGTGATTTATACATATGATTGAGATGAGTTTGAGTTCATATAGATGCAACATCTATGCACCTTGAACTTAACTCATTTCCTAGCACCTCACATGTATCTAAGGTTTATCATTACACACACAAGTTAATTTGATGTGAGATGTGGGTTTAGTTCATCCTAATCTAAGGCCTCATGTATTTTTCTACGCAACACTATTTGATTCCCTTATACATGAGACTTCAAATCATGTCATAGTCCTTAAATCAATTTCAATTAACTTAAATGCATGAATGATGATTATGGCATATAAGATTACATAAAAAAAGCATGTGCCAAAAATCATGATGTCATGGCATAAGACATAAACCTAAGCACAACATGACACAAAAAATTAACCCTAGGTATTATCATGACATATTAAATAATTAAAAATAATTATGATGTCATGACATGACATATGGCAAACAAATCATGGCAAATAAAATTTGAAGGTATAATAATATTTATGTTTTAGTATTAATTTCCATTTGTTATAGTTATACCCAATCTGCCATAACACTAACTTTCTCCCAAGTGTGCAAATACCCAAAAATGGCACACCAAGACCTTTAAATCTAATTGTGTCAATTTGATCAATTTTTCATAGTTCTCAAAATATATAGGCACATCCTAAAATCTTTTAGGATATAAATTCAATCTGATTTCCAAGGTATCACATAATCTTGAAAATGCCCTAAAGTGCCAACTCTATCATGGTTAGGTTAACTACCCATCCACTTAGGGTTGAAAAAATCCCAACTCATTTAGCATGATGGAATCATGCTATTAGAAATCCAATACCTATTGGAGCTTCTTGGGTTTACTAGGTACTCACTAGGGATATCCTCCCTTAGTACCTTCCTTATGACCCTTTTAGGCTTAGAAGCCTTGGTCATTGTGGTCTTACCTACGTTAACTCTAGGGGTAACTACCCTTGTAACCTTCTTAGTGGCTTCCCTAGGTTTCCTTGAAACCTTAGCCACTAGGCACACACCATGGTTAGCATTAGGGATAGCTTCCCTAGTAACCTTAGTTTTTCTAGACCTAGATTGAGTTCCATAATCAAATGGAATATTGTGGTAGGTCTTCTTGGGCATAGGTTTGTGACATAAGCCTTTCTTGCCCTTTGATGGTTTTTGCCTCCTAGACCCTAGGCTTTGATCATTAGACCCCTTAATTTGATTTTGCATCTTCCTAATGGTCTTCTCCAATTTCTCAAGCCTTAACCTCAAGGCTTTCTTCTCTATCTCTAATTTTCCCAATTTTGATTTTTCATTCATCTTTTGGGAATGTCACTTCCTAGGCATATACCTACCCTTCTTAGGGTTAATGCCTAGGTGATTTTCTACCTTCCTAATGGACTCCCTAGGTAGAATGGTTCTAGGGTTTATGTTTCTAGATTTGTCTTTAACCCTAAAATTACAATATTTATTGGTCGTTGCTTCGGAGGCTCATTGGCTCCCATGTCCCCAGATTAAAATTTTCACTAATGAAAGAATTAATCCGGATGGGATGAGTTTCCTTAGCACAACCTATTCGTCGTCGTGCTAACAACTTGAGTGGTTGCTTGAACAAACTAGTTGTTCAAGCAATACAACTCTTCTAGTTGATTAGCCGCGGAAGAGATGACGGACGGATCGCCAATTTTTTGTGTTTGTCTTCGGGGTCCATGATTATATAATATATATACATACGCAAACATGTATAATCAACACTAAAAGAAACATGCTCAGATCTGAAAATAAAGTTATAAAACTTTATACCTTACGATCTTCTACCGTATGTCCTATCCTTCTCGTGGACGACGTGTGGACGAAGATCCTCCATGAGTAGAAGCCTTCTAGATTGCGTTCTTCCCTTCCTTGTCCGCTGCGAACAAAGAGAAGAACCAACAAATACCTATCCTTTCTAGAACCGGCCACCAAATTAGAGAATTTGATGCAACCGCCGGCCAAGGAACAAGTGGATGAGGCGCCGGCCACCAATGGAAGGAGAACCGCCGGCCACTTTGGAGAGTATGGAGGAGTGAACGCCGACCACCAATGGAAGGAGAACCGCCGGCCAAGGAATAAGAGAGAGGCCTAGAGGATGGGCACCAGCCAAGTCTTGATGGAGGAAGATGGGCGCCGACAACAAGGAGAAGGAAGATGGTTGCCGCCCAAGCTTTTGCTCCAAACCCTAGCCGCCCACTTTGAGAAGAGCCAAACCCTAACTCCAATTCAATTATCCTTGCCGCCCAAGCTTAAGCCTTCTATTTATAGAATTGGGCTTAAGCCTCCTTTAATCTCCACCGTCGGATCTAGGGATTTAATCTCCACCGTCGGATCTAGGGTTTTATCCCAACCGTCGGATCTAGGGTTTCATCCCAACCGTCGGATCTAGGATTTCATCCCAACCATCAGATCTAGGGTTTCATCCCATCCGTCGGATCAAGGGATTTAATCCCAATCATCGATTCTAGGGTTTCATCCTAACCATCGGATCTAGGGATTTAATCCCAACCGTTGGTTCTAGGGTTTCATCCTAACCATCGGATCTAGGGATTTAATCCCAACCGTTGGTTCTAGGTTTTGTTTTACATTCTTGGATCTAGACTTCACAAGGATTATATTAGGCTACGATAGGGACCATAAGGAGGAGTTGGATCTTGGCCACCCGATGGATCGGAACCACACAAACTTGATCCATCAATGATGTTCCATTCCACTAGAGGATCATCATTGAACTACCTCACCAACCCCCATAAATTAATATGGGCTCCATATATTATTCGTACATTAATCTCCCCGTGTTTAAGATATCGAATGTCCGTCAATTAATTGATTTACTGACCATCAATTAATTAACATCTAATTCCTCGAGTAGTACCACTCAACCTTATCATCATGTTGACTAAGTCAACCAGCTGGGTTTACATGATGAACCTTATGAGCTCCTCAAGGGGACATCATCAACCTAATATATATGACACGGTTTCCTCCTATAATCAACGACACACCATGTAAATAATATCATTTCCCAACTTACCGGGCATATTGATTTAATCCATCTAAATCTCACCCTCTGGTAAATCAAAGAAATAAATACTAAGTACATGTGCCCGTTATTATATCGGGATTAAGAGCATGCACAACATAATATCCGAGGTCCGATTCAATTATGTAGTCAGTACTAAATTGAATCACCTCTATGTCGGTCCTGCTCAATACACCTAAGTGTACTAGTGTAACTTTATGTTCAAGACAAAACAATACCAAGCTACACTACAACCATGCCAATGGTTTGTCCAAAACCATCTTGGTCGTGAGCCTCTACTTATATTTTACAAGGGACTGATAACATGATCTTCTGTGCCACACCAAGCACCATGTTATCTACAATGTAAAATATTAGACAATATGCACACATATATAATAAATATATAAAGTGCAAACAATGATCATGTGATTCTTATTCCAAAATAAAATGTTCATACAAAAAGAGCTAGGCTTTCAGTATACATTCCAACAATCTCCCACTTATACTAAAAGACTATGCCGTCATCACTCTGCCATACATCTGATCCCCATGTCCTCCACATGCCTATCAAACGCTTTCGCTGGAAGGGACTTAGTGAATGGATCCGCCAGGTTATCCTCTGATGCAATCTTGGCGACAGCAACTTCTCCTCGCTTTACGATCTCTCGTATAAGGTGGTACTTGCGCTCTATGTGTTTACTCGCCTTATGGGCTCGTGGTTCCTTCGAGTTTGCAACTGCACCACTGTTATCACAATAAATTGTGATAGTTCTGGGCAAACCAGGAATCACATCCAAGTCCATCAAGAAGTTCCTGAGCCATACAGCTTCCTTGGCTGCCTCAGAGGCTGCCACATACTCAGCTTCCATGGTAGAGTCTGCCACGCATTTCTGCTTGACACTCCTCCATACTATGGCTCCACCTCCAAAAGTAAACACAAACCCCGAGGTAGACTTACTCTTTTCCCTATCTGATTGGAAATCTGAATCCATGTAACCCACAGGGACTAATTGATCTGCCTAGTAAACCAGCATATAATCCCTAGTCCTTCTCAGGTACTTCAATATATGCTTTACCGCAGTCCAATGTCCCTGTCCAGGATTACTCTGATATCTGCTAACCATGCCCACGACAAAGTAGATATCCGGTCTCGTACATAGCATAGCATACATAAGGCTTCCTACTACCGAAGCATAAGGAACCGCCTTCATGTCCTCTATCTCCTTTGATGTTTTGGGACACATCTCTTTAGATAAAGGAACTCCATGCCTAAAAGGTAGAAAACCTTTCTTAGAGTTCTGCATGCTAAAACAAGCAAGGATAGTGTCAATGTATGAAGCTTGAGATAAGCACAACATCCTTTTCTTGCGATCCCTTATAACTTTGATCCCAAGGATGTGTCCCACTTCTCCCAAGTCCTTCATATCAAACTGTTTTGACAACCATACCCTTACGTCTGATAACACTTTGATATTGTTGCCAACTAACAAAATTTTATCTACGTATAGTACAAGAAACATCACTACGTTTCCATCACATCTCTTGTATACACAAGGCTCATCCGAACTTTGAATAAATCCATATGACTAGATTACCACATCAAAGCGGATGTTCCATGATCTAGAAGCTTGCTTCAATCCATAAATGGACCGATTAAGCTTACATACAAGATGCTCTTTGCCTTTAGCAATGAATCCCTCTGGTTGCCGCATATAGATGTTCTCAAGACTTTCATTAAGGAAAGCTGTCTTGACATCCATCTGCCAAATCTCATAATCCATATGAGCAGCTATAGATAAGAGAATCCGGATAGACTTAAGCATGGCTACCGGCGAAAAGGTCTCCTCATAATCGATACCCTCTTTCTGAGTATTCCCTTTCGCAACAAGCCTAGCTTTGAAGGTCTCAACCTTCCCGTCTACTCCTCTCTTTCTCTTGTAGATCCACTTGCATCCAATGGTTTTTACACCATCGGGTGGCTCTACTAGCTCCCAGACCTGATTAGAATCCATAGATTCTATCTCTGAATTCATTGTTATTTGCCAAGATACCGCATCTCTATCTTGGATTGCCTCGTCATATGTCCAGGGATCAGGTTCATGTTCACCAGGGACTAAGTCCGAAGACTCTCCCAAAAACATGAATCTATCGGGTTGTCTAACAACCCTCCCACTACGACGAGGTGCCTGCTGTGTATGCTCTGTGACACGCGGTGCAGTGACTTGTGGTGTCTCCTCATGTATGCTGGTACTTGCGTCGGGACTTCCTCAAGAACAATCCTACTCGTGGGCTTGTGGTTCATCACATAGTCCTCCTCTAGAAATCTGGCATTCGTACTCACGATCACCTTCTGATCTCTAGGACTATAGAATAAACCACCCTTCGTTCCCTTAGGGTAGCCAACAAACAAGCGTACTTCTGTACGAGATTCCAACTTACCAGCATCTCCCTTCAGCACATGTCTTAGACTAGGCTTTCGCCCAGTCCACAATTCTACAGGGGTAGAAGGTGCTGATTTGGATGGAACCAAGTTCAGAGTATACATTGTCGTATCCAATGCATACCCCCAGAACGAAATAGGTAACTCAGAATAACTCATCATCGATCTGACCATCTCCATAAGAGTCCTATTCCTTCGCTCCGCTCCACCATTCTGCTGGGGTGTGCCAGGTGCAGACAATTGGGATTGAATCCCAACCTCTGATAAGTAATTCCTAAACTCTCCCAAGAGGTACTCGCCACCACGATCAGATCGTAATGTCTTGATACTTTTACCTTGACCGTTCTCCACATCAGCCTTGAATTCTTTGAACTTGTCAAAGCATTTAGACTTGCGGCGCATCAAGTAAATGTATCCATACCTTGAATAATCGTCTATAAAAGAGACGAAGTATTCAAAGCCACCTCTTGTCTCATATGCCTTGACCCATTTCTTATAACGTTCTTTCTCCTTTTCATTAGAGTCATCGGTGGGCTTAGGAGGACAGACCTCGAAGAGTACAAATTTGTACTCCTCCGCAGTTAAGACAATATCCAGATTTCTTTTTCAATCAATGTAGTTTGGTCCAGTAAGCTTATTTTCTTTTAAAATCACAGCAAGTGGGTTGAAAGCCATTTGAAAATCCTAAAAATCACAATGATCAAAATATTAGATTTCAAATATTATTGATTCCTCAAAAACAATAAAATCCCAAAATCAACCAACACCTCAAATCACCGAGAAGATCGCATGTCACGCTGTGTGGACGTATATGAATTCTACATTTGTAAGAGGAGGTTTTACCCATTAATTTTATTATCTTGTCAACCTTACTTTTTGACAAATAAAATTAATAGTTGGTTCCTCTTTGGCCCTACAAATAAAAGCAGTGACTCCGATGGGGAGGATACTTTTATTTGCATCTAAGTGTACACCATTACACGATACTAAGGGAATTATTTCGGATTATGTGCCTTACCGCTGTGGAAGTACACATGCTCGTAGATAATTTCCGATAACCATTATTTGACCTAGTGACCCGCAAACAAACCCGTCCGCAGGGAGGAAGGCACTCAGAGCCAACACACAAGTTTGTTCACATCACACGTCAAATTGTAATGGATGCCGCGGGAATTAATTAAAATATCCCTCTCCCACTTAGTAAATTGCAAATGAGGAATTTTAAATCACACACAACATGCATATAAAACAAATAAGCAATAAATATGGAAAAAACAGAATTTTTCCAACTATTATGGCATTGTCCTCCAATATGCATCCCGTCGTGTGGCCACCTCGTCCGCTCCATCTTTTCCCGTGCGCAAGTCACCAAAGAGTTCCGAGCCGAGATAAAACATTTTAATTTACATCCATCGATCCTATACTCCACGAAGGAGTGTACAAATAATCTAGATCGAAAGTAAACTAAAATGAGCAGCTAAACAATGTCGTATTTAATTACAAAAATTAAATACTAATCTAGCCTCGTCAACCCCGAGGATTCAAATAATAAATTTTTTACACACATCCATTCACATACACACACATGGCCATAATAGTCGGATCTTATGCCTGCAACCAAAAAGTTAAACTACGCATATCCTACTATTATCCAGCACAAATAATATATGAAAAATGCATAAAAAATTAACCGAATCCAAAACACACAAAACCGAAAACCGTGGCTCTGATACCAATTGTTGGGATGTCGCCGAGGCTCATTGGTTTCATGTCCCCGGATTAAAATTTTCACTAATGAAAGACTTAATCCGATGGGATGAGCTTCCTTGGCACAACCTATTCGCCGTCGTGCTAACAACTTGAGTGGTCGCTGAACAAACTAGTTGTTCAAGCAACACAACTCTTCTAGTTGGTTAGCCGCGAAAAGACGACTGATGGATCGCCGTTTTTGTGTTTGTCTTCGGGTCCATGATTATACAATATATATCCATTCATACACATGCATAATCAAAATATTAAAGAACATATTCAGATCTGTAAATAAAGTTAAAAACAACTTTATACCTTACGATCTTCTATCGTATGTCCTATCCTTCTCGTGGATTTACGTGTGGACGAAGATCCTCCACAAGTTGAAGCCTTCTTGATCACTTTCTTCTACCTTGTCCTGTAACAAAGAGAAGCAATCACAAATACCTTTCCTATCTAGAACCGACCACCAAATTAGGGAATTTGGTGCAACCGCCAAGGAGCTAGTGGATGATGCGCCGCCATCAAATGAATGGAAACCGCCACCTTGGAGAGATTGGAGGAAGATGATTGCCGCCACCAATGGATGGAGAACCGGCCAAGGAGCAAGGAAAAGGGAAGAGTGCCGCCAAAACCAAGGAGGAGAAGAGAGGATGACTGCCAAACCCTAGCTTGCCGCCAAGCTTGTAGCCGCCAAACCCTAGCCGCCTAATGGAAGATGAGCCAAACCCTAACCCTAATTGAAACCAATCTCCTTATCTTCTACTTGCCGCCCAACCCTAAGCACCTATTTATAGAATAGGGCTTAAGCCTCCTTTAATCTCATCCGTCGGATCTAGGGATTTAACCTCCACCGTCGGATCTAGGGTTTTATCCCAACCGTCGGATCTAGGGTTTCATCTCAACCGTCGGATCTAGGATTTCATCCTAATCATCAGATCTAGGATTTCATCCCAACCATCGGATCTAGGGTTTTATCACAACCGTCGGATCTAGGGATTTAATCTCAACCGTTGATTCTAGGGTTTCATCCTAACCATCGGATCTTAGGGATTTAATCCCAACCGTTGGTTCTAGGGTTTCATCCTAACCATCAGATCTTAGGGATTTAATCCTAACCGTTGGTTCTAGGTTTTGTTTTACATTCTTGGATCTAGACTTCACAAGGATTATGTTAGGCTACGATAGGGACGATAAGGAGGAGTTGGGTCTTGGCCACCCGATGGATCGGAACCACACATACTTGATCCATCAATGATGTTCCATTCCACTAGAGGATCATCATTGAACTACCTCACCAACCCCCATAAATTAATATGGGCTCCATATATTATTTGTACATTAATCTCCCCGTGTTTAAGATATCGAATATCCGTCAATTAATTGATTTACTGACCATCAATTAATTAACATCTAACTCCTCGAGTAGTACCACTCAACCTTATCATCATGTTGACAAAGTCAACCAGCTGGGTTTACATGATGAACCTTATGAGCTCCTCAAGGGGATATCATCAACCTAATATATAGGACACGGTTTCCTCCTATAATCAACGGCACACCATGTAAATAATATTATTTCCCAACTTACCAGGCATATTGATTTAATCCATCTAAATCTCACCCACTGGTAAATTAAAGAAATAAATACTAAGTACATGTGCCCGTTATTATATCGGGATTAAGAGCATGTATAACATAATATCCGAGGTCCGATTCAATTATGTAGTCAGTACTAAATTGAATCACCTCTATGTCGGTCCTACTCAATACACCTAAGTGTACTAGTGTAACTCTATGTTCAAGATAAAACAATACCAAGCTACACTACAACCATGCCAATGGTTTGTCCAAAACCATCTTGGTTGTGAGCTTCTACTTATATTTTACAAGGGACTGATAACATGATCTTCTGTGCCACACCAAGCACTATGTTATCTACAATGTAGAATATTAGACAATATGCACACATATATAATGAATATATAAAATGCAAACAATGATCATGTGATTCTTATTTCAAAATAAAATGTTCATACAGAAAAGAGCTAGGCTTTCAGTATACATTCTAACATACATACGCACACATGTATAATCAACACTAAAAGGAACATGCTCAGATCTGAAAATAAAGTTATAAAACTTTATACCTTACGATCTTCTACCGTATGTCCTATCCTTCTCGTGGACGACGTGTGGACGAAGATCCTCCACGAGTAGAAGCCTTCTAGATCGCGTTCTTCCCTTCCTTGTCCGCTGCGAACAAAGAGAAGAACCAACAAATACCTATCCTTTCTAGAACCGGCCACCAAATTAGAGAATATTATGCAACCGCCGGCCAAGGAACAAGTGGATGAGGCGTCGGCCACCAATGGAAGGAGAACCGCCGGCCACTTTGGAGAGTATGGAGGAGTGAAAGCCGACCACCAATGGAAGGAGAACTGCCGGCCAAGGAATAAGAGATAGGCCTAGAGGATGGAAGCCGACCAAGTCTTGATGGAGGAAGATGGGCGCCGACAACAAGGAGAAGGAAGATGGTTGCCGCCCAAGCTTTTGCTCCAAATCCTAGCCGCCCACTTTGAGAAGAGACAAACCCTAACTCCAATTCAATTATCCTTCCCGCCCAAGCTTAAGCCTTCTATTTATAGAATTGGGCTTATGCCTCCTTTATTCTCCACCGTCGGATCTAGGGATTTAATCTCCACCGTCGGATCTAGGGTTTTATCCCAACCGTCGGATCTAGGGTTTCATCCCAACCGTCGGATCTAGGATTTCATCCCAACCGTCGGATCTAGGGTTTCATCCCATCTGTCGGATCTAGGATTTTATCCCAACCGTCGGATCAAGGGATTTAATTCCAACCGTCGATTCTAGGGTTTCATCCTAACCATCGGATCTAGGGATTTAATCCCAACCGTTGGTTCTAGGGTTTCATCCTAACCATCGGATCTAGGGATTTAATCCCAACCGTTGGTTCTAGGTTTTGTTTTACATTCTTGGATCTAGACTTCACAAGGATTATATTAGGCTACGATAGAGACCATAAGGAGGAGTTGGATCTTGGCCACCCGATGGATCGGAACCACACAAACTTGATCCATCAATGATGTTCCATTCCACTAGAGGATCATCATTGAACTACCTCACCAACCCCCATAAATTAATATGGGCTCCATATATTATTCGTACATTAATCTCCCCGTGTTTAAGATATCGAATGTCCGTCAATTAATTGATTTACTGACCATCAATTAATTAACATCTAATTGCTCGAGTAGTACCACTCAACCTTATCATCATGTTGGCTAAGTCAACCAGCTGCGTTTACATGATGAACCTTATGATCTCCTCAAGGGGACATCATCAACCTAATATATAGGACACGGTTTCCTCCTATAATCAACGGCACACCATGTAAATAATATCATTTCCCAACTTACCGGGCATATTGATTTAATCCATCTAAATCTCACCCTCTGGTAAATCAAAGAAATAAATACTAAGTACATCTGCCCGTTATTATATCGGGATTAAGAGCATGCACAACATAATATCCGAGGTCTGAATCAATTATGTAGTCAGTACTAAATTGAATCACCTCTATATCGGTCCTGCTCAATACACCTAAGTGTACTAGTGTAACTTTATGTTCAAGACAAAACAATACCAAGCTACACTACAACCATGCCAATGGTTTGTCCAAAACCATCTTGGTCGTGAGCCTCTACTTATATTTTACAAGGGATTGATAACATGATCTTCTGTGCCACACCAAGCACCATGTTATCTACAATGTAAAATATTAGACAATATGCACACATATATAATAAATATATAAAGTGCAAACAAGGATCATGTGATTCTTATTCCAAAATAAAATGTTCATACAAAAAGAGCTAGACTTTCAGTATACATTCCAACAATCTCCCACTTATACTAAAAGACTATGCCGTCATCACTCTGCCATACATCTGATCCCCATGTCCTCCACATGCCTATCAAACGCTTTCGCTGGAAGGGCCTTAGTGAATGGATCCGCCAGGTTATCCTCTGATGCAATCTTGGCGACAGCAACTTCTCCTCGCTTTACGATCTCTCGTATAAGGTGGTACTTGCACTCTATTTGTTAACTCGCCTTATGGGCTCGTGGTTCCTTCGAGTTTGCAACTGCACCACTGTTATCACAATAAATTGTGATAGTTCTGGGCAAACCAGGAATCACATCCAAGTCCATCAAGAAGTTCCTGAGGCATACAACTTCCTTGGCTGCCTCAGAGGCTGCCACATACTCAGCTTCCATGGTAGAGTCCGCCACGCATTTCTACTTGACACTCCTCCATACTATGGCTCCACCTCCAAATGTAAACACAAACCCCGAGGTAGACTTACTCTTGTCCCTATCTGATTGGAAATCTGAATCCGTGTAACCCACAGGGAATAATTGATCTGCCCTATAAACCAAAATATAATCCCTAGTCATTCTCAGGTACTTCAATATATGCTTTACCGCAGTCCAATGTCCCTGTCCAGGATTACTCTGATATCTGCTAACCATGCCCACGGCAAAGCAGATATCCGGTCTCGTACATAGCATAGCATACATAAGGCTTCCTACTGCCGAAGCATAAGGAACCGCCTTCATGTCCTCTATCTCCTTTGATGTTTTGGGACACATCTCTTTAGATAAAGGAACTCCATGCCTAAATGGTAGAAAACCTTTCTTGGAGTTCTGCATGCTAAAACGAGCAAGGATAGTGTTAATGTTTGAAGCTTGAGATAAGCACAACATCTTTTTCTTGCGATCCCTTATAACTTTGATCCCAAGGATGTGTCCCACTTCTCCCAAGTCCTTCATATCAAACTGTTTTGACAAC
Organism: Wurfbainia villosa; assembly: GCA_025175895.1. NCBI lineage: Eukaryota > Viridiplantae > Streptophyta > Magnoliopsida > Zingiberales > Zingiberaceae > Wurfbainia > Wurfbainia villosa. The sequence goes on along the minus strand of CM046004.1, from coordinate 45,058,316 downwards.
CATACCCTTACGTCTGATAACACTTTGATATTGTTGCCAACTAACAAAATGTCATCTACGTATAGTACAAGAAACACCACTACGTTTCCATAACATCTCTTGTATACACAAGGCTCATCCGAACTTTGAATAAATCCATATGACTGGATTACCTCATCAAAGCGGATGTTCCAAGATCTAGAAGCTTGCTTCAATCCATAAATGGACCGATTAAGCTTACATACAAGATGCTCTTTGCCTTTAGCAATGAATCCCTCTGGTTGCCGCCTATAGATTTTTTCCTCAAGACTTCCGTTAAGGAAAGCTGTCTTGACATCCATCTGCCAAATCTCATAATCCATATGAGCAGCTATAGATAAGAGAATCCGGATAGACTTAAGCATGGCTACCGATGAAAAGGTCTCCTCATAATCGATACCCTCTTTCTGAGTATACCCTTTCGCAACAAGCCTAGCTTTGAAGGTCTCAACCTTCCCGTATACTCCTCTCTTTCTCTTGTAGATCCACTTGCATCCAATGGTTTTTACACCATCGGGTGGCTCTACTAGCTCCCAGACCTGATTAAAATCCATAGATTCTATCTATAAATTCATTGCTATTTGCCAAGATACCGCATCTCTATCTTGGATTGCCTCGTCATATGTCCAGGGATCAGGTTCATGTTCACCAGGGACTAAGTCCGAAGACTCTCCCAAAAACATGAATCTATCGGGTTGTCTAACAACCCTTCCACTACGATGAGGTGCCTGCTGTGTATGCTCTGTGACATGCGGTGCAGTGACTTGTGGTGTCTCCTCTTGTACCGGTGGTACTGAAGTCGGGACTTCCCCTGTTAACTCCTCAAGAACAATCCTACTCGTGAGCTTGTGGTTCATCACATAGTCCTCCTCTAGAAATCTGGCATTCCTACTCACGATCACCTTCTGATCTCTAGGACTATAGAATAAACCACCCTTCGTTCCCTTAGGGTAGCCAACAAACAAGCGCATACATGCGATATATTCCAACTTACCAAAGATCTCCCTTCAAAGACATGTGGCCGACTCCCCATATCCGAATATGTCTTAGACTAGGCTTTCGCCCAGTTCACAATTCTACAGGGGTAGAAGGTGCTGATTTGGATGGAACCAAGTTCAGAGTATACATTGTCATATCCAAAGGCTTACCCCGAGCAAACAGTAACTAATAACTCATCATCGATCTGACCATCTCCATAAGAGTCCTATTCCTTCGCTCCGCTACACCATTCTGCTAGGGTGTGCCAGGTGCAGACAATTGGGATTGAATCCAGCCTCTGATAAGTAATTCCCAAAATCTCCCAAGAGGTACACGCCACCACGATCAGATCGTAATGTTTTGATACTTTTACCTTGACGGTTCTCCACATCAGCCTTGAATTCTTTGAACCTGTCAAAGCATTCAGACTTGCGGTGCATCAAGTAAATGTATCCATATCTTAAATAATCGTCTATAAAAGAGACGAAATATTCAAAACCACCTCTTGCCTGGATAGACATAGGACCGCACAAATCAGAATGAATCAATTCTAACACATCTTTGGCTCTATACCCCTTGGCCTTGAAAGGCCTCTTGGTCATTTTACCTTCCAAGCAAGATTTGCAAGTTGGGAGATCCTCCACCACTAATGAACCCAAAGGTCCATCAACTATCAACCTTTGAATGCTGCTTAGGTTAATATGACCAAGCCTTAGATGCCAAAGATATGTCTGGTTCATTTGCGAAGGTTCTTTTCTCTTATTAGACTTAGAAGATGAGTTATTTACTTCTATATGCATCGTGGGAGTTTTTGGATCAAGAGTATATAAATTGCCATCCAATGTACCAGAACAGATAATCTCCCTATTCCTTTTTATAACCACTTTGTCATTAAAAGAAACAGAATATCCATCCATAAACAATTTAGAAACTGAAATTAAATTCTTTCTAAAAGTAGGTACATAAAGACAATTTCTCAAAACCAAAACTTTATTCCTATCAAAAGATAAATAAACGTCTCCCACTGCAATAGCTGCCACCTTTGAAGCATTGCCCATGAAGACGGTACTCTATCCTTCAGCTAGTCGTCGGGTTTCCTGGAACCCCTGCAAAGTATTGCAGACATGATCAGTGGCTCCTGTATCTACACACCAGGCACTGGTAGATAACACCGCTAAACATGTTTCAACAACTAAACAAGAAGATTTAAGTATTTTAAGTATCTTGAACGATGAGTTACCTTGACATTTTTGGCTTCCTCAAATATCTGAATATGTTGGTTCTTCCGATCCTAAAGATCATTTAAGAAGATTTGAAAATGTTGCTCTGTTATATCATTATACTGATGGGGTTAAATGTTGGGTATTCCTTACTATCTTTGTAGGACCGGCACAACAATGGTTTAGTGATTTGAAGTTGCGGAGTATTACATTCTTTAAGGATTTCTCCACGTTATTTTTAAGGCATTTCTCTAGTTCTAAAAAGTATTTGCCTCAACCCTTAAGTCTTTTTGATCTTAAGCAAAGAGAACCAGAATGTTTGCGATAATATGTGCATAGATTTACACAATATGCTCGAGAGATTCCTGCTATGGAGCCTGATATGATGGTGGGAGATTTCACTCAGGGGCTTAGAGAAGGGGATTTCTTTAAATCCTTGCTAAGAAGCCTCCTACAAGCTTTGAGGATCTATTGTCCCAGGCTGAGAAGTTTAATAACTTAGAGGATGCTCAAAATTCTTGACAAACTTCTCAGGATTTCAGAGTAATAGAGAGAACCAAGAGGAGGATTGAATGGGTGACGCATGTTCATCTTTCAAAGGACAAATCTTTATGCGTTGCGCCATTGCGATTTTCTAAGGAAAGAGCTATGAATAATTGTATAGAGCAGTGGTTGCTGAGAAGACCCTTTGGAGCTGACAGAGGGCCTAGGAGATTACCAGCTAATACTTTTTGCACTTTTCATCAAGAATATGGGCATAATACTCAAAATTGTCAACAGTTAGATTTTGAGCTGCAAAGAATTATGGGAACTCATCCTCATGTTTGAAATTTGGTTATGAATCCAGCTCCTTATCAACGGGGGTTTGGAAGAAGAAACTACAGTAGAGAAAATGGAAAAGCCTCTTATAAATTGTCCTGTATAGACTGCTAAGATAAGGGAACTAACCCCTGATCATATAGTACCCACCAATCAACCCCATGATCAAATAAGGGAACTATGGTAGAGGGTCTAATAACATGATATCTGGTAGTTCCACTAGCAGAGATTCTAATAGAGCACGGAAGAGACATAGTAGAGAAGAATGTGCAATTATTGCTGCTCTGCCTAGTGCTAGGGGACCCATGATAGGGTTTGATTCTAATGATTTAGAAGGAGTAATGACCCCTTATACAAATGCCTTTGTCATTCGAGCCCTTATTGCCAATTTTGACGTAGGAAGAGTTTTTGTAGACCTAGGCAGTTCAGTGGATATCCTGTACTGGTCAGCCTTAGAGCAAATGGGAGTTAACGTCACTGATTTACAATCGGTTGGAACTTCTCTGTTTGGGTTTTCTGGTCATGAGGTGCAACCAATGGGTCAAATTAAGCTACCTTTATCTTTAGGAGAGGAGCCAAGAAGAAAGACGGTGCTTATTAATTTTACTATAGTTGGCATGCCTTCTTATAATGCTATCCTAGGCAGACCAGTCCTAAGCAGTCTACAAGAAGTAGCTTCTTCTTATCATCAAAAAATTAAGTTCCCTGTTGGAAGTGAAGTAGGAGAAGTTTTGGGGGATCAACAGATTTCACGAAGATGTTATGTAAATGCTATCTGGACAGGACAGAAAGGAAAGTTTGTTAGTAAAACTTTGCAAAAATCTAAGTATGGAGGTACAATGTGTATCGTTCAAAAGGGGGATGCTGAAGAAATAGGAGAGCCTGATAAAGAGGTAATCGTGTTAGATGATAAGTGTGCTAAACATACTACATTTATAGCTCGGGACCTTCCTTTGTAGCTTAAAGCAGAATTAATACAATGTCTTATTAAGAATATTAATATTTTTTCATGGTCTCCACTGGATTTATTGGGAATTGATCCTACTATCATGGAGCATAAATTGTATAGCTTACCTACTGTAATTCCTGTGAACAAAAGCATCGACACTTTGGAGTTGGGAAGGATGCTATTATTAAAAAGGAAGTATGTAAATTGCTGAAGGTTGGACATATTAGTGAAATACAGTATCCAACTTGGTTATCTAATGTGGTGTTGGTACCTAAGCCATGGGGAAATGGAGAATGTGTGTGGATTTTAGAGATCTTAACAAAGCTTGTCCTAAAGATTGCTATCCTTTTCGCCGCAATGATCAGTTGGTAGATTCCACCGCTAGGCATCAGTTTATATCAATGATGGATGCTTATCAGGGGTATCACCAAATATCATTGGCTTTAGAAGATCAGAATAAAGTCAGTTTTATTACCGTAGAAGGAACTTTCTATTATGTGGTTATGCCTTTTGGATTGAAAAATACTAGGGCTACTTATCAGAGGTTAATGGATAAAATTTTCGAAAAACTGTCGGGGAGAAATGTGGAGGTATATGTAGTATGGTTAAAACTTTACATCTCCAGCAGTTAATATCTGACTTAGAGGAAACTTTCGGCACTTTGCGTAAATATAAGATGAAGTTAAAACTAGAGAAGTGCATATTTGGGGTTACTCAGGGTCGTTTCTTGGGATATGTGGTTACTGAACAGGGTATAAAAGCTAATCCTATTAAGGTCGAGGTTGTTCAATAGATACAATCTCCAAAAAATTTGAAGGAAGTACAGAGGTTATTAGGCTAAATTATTGCTTTATCTTGATTCATATCCTGATCAACAGATAGAAGTCTTCCTTTCTTTAAAATATTAAAGAGAGCTACACAGTTCCAATGGGATGAACACTATAATAAAGCTTTTCAATCTTTTTTTTTTTTATGAAAGGTAAATATATATCATCAAGAAAAGCACGTTCATACAAAATCCTGGAATGCACACTCATGTCATGTCTGACGATGTGTCAGATCTGAGATGCATCCAGGGGGGGTGTACATGTGCTCTCATGGGTACCTCAACTCTCATGCATACTAACTCTCTCATGGGTACATAACCTCATACATATCCCACACTTGCATAGTGCGAGTGTATCTTCCATGTTTCCTTTGCCCATGCATACTATCCCTCTGCATCCATCTCTCCATGTGTACCTCCTTGCACTGCCCATCCATATTCATCTTCTCCGTCAAACTTGTGTGGTGATCATCCAATGTTTGTCACTTTTGGCAAGTGACTAGCCATCAACGGATTTGCCTTGTCTTTACCATAGCCGTTTGCTACGGACTAGATAGGCCATTCAGGTGGGCCTATTCACCTCTAGTAGGCTTATTGGCCAAGCCTCAGCCATAAATGGATTTACAGTGTCTTTACCGTAGTTGTTTGCTAAGGACTAGATAGGCCATTATGGGTGGGCCTATTCACCCAAAAAAAAAATTTTTTTTGAGTAACAGTGCCTGGTCATAGACCGCACTGACTTTGGATGCCTACGCATCTCCTTGGAATCCCTGAACCTACCCTGGACCTCAAAAGTACCCTAGCCGTTAGATCGCCCTGGATTTGATGGTATCACCATGGAAAAAGTCCCCTGCACAGTGTCCTGGCACAGTGTCCTGGCGCAGTGCCCTGGGGTCCGCCTTGCGGCTATGCTTTGCCCTTTTGTCTGCGTCCTCCTCTGGTCTTCCTGTGTCACTATTATCCATAGAGCCCTGGCACAGTGCCCTAGCGTAGTGCTTTGTAAGCCGCCCTGCTGCAGTCGGTTCTCCTTGTGCGGATCCACCTCTGTGGATGGGTAATAGTGCCCTGGCACCCAATGAACCATAAAGACCGCCTTGGTTTTGCGAAAGAAAACTACCCTGGCCTTTTTGAAGATGAAAACTGCCTCGGCTGGCCATGCAAAACTGCCCTGTGAATCCAAAAAAAACACCCTGGCTTTGCGAAAGAAAACTACCCTGACTTTTGGTAGAAGAAAACTGCACTGGCTGGCCATGCAAAATCGCTCTGTGAAAACTTCCGTGGCTTTTTTCTTTTTTTTTTTTTTGAAGTGTCCTGAAGTGCCCTGGGGAGAGTCAATGTGCCCTGTCCAAGGGAAAGTGCCTTGGCCAGGGACAAAGTGCCCTGTCCAAGGGAAAGGGCCCTGACCAAGGGAAAGTGCCCTGGCCAAGGGAAAAGTACCCTGGCCAGAAGTGCCCTGGCAAAGGGAGGAAATGCCCTGGCCAAGGGGAAAGGGGAGGTGCTCTGGCGAAGGGGGGGAAGTGCCCTGGCTAGGGGAGAAAGTGCCCTGTCCCAGGGAAAGGGCCCTGGCCAAGGGAGAGTGCCCTGGCCAAGGGAAAAGTGCCCTGGCCAGAAGTGCCTTGGCAAAAGAAGGAAAATCCCTGTCCAAGGGGGAAAGGGGAAGTGCCCTGGCCAAGGGGGAAAGTGCCCTGGCCAAGGAAGAAAGTGCCTTGGCCAAGGGGGAAGGGGGAAGTGCTCTGTCTAAGGGGGGGGGAGGGGGAAGTGCCCTGGCCAAGGGGAACAAAGAGAGTGGTCTGTCCAAGGGAGAAAAGAAAATGCCCTCGAATGGAGATAGAAAGAGAGAGAATCAAGGGGAAGTGCCCTGGAAGTGGAGTGGGCGGGATGGTGGGGCCAGGGAGAAGTACCCTTTCCAGGGAGAAGTGCCCTGAATGAAGATGGAAGGAGAGAGAATGAGGAGGAAGTAGCCTGGAATGAAGATAGAAGAGAGAGAATAAGGGGAAAGTGCCCTGGACATGAAGTGGCCGGGATAGTGGGGCCAAGGGGCGTTGCCCTGGATAGGAGAAGTACCTTGTCCAAGGAGAAGTGCCCTAGAATGAAGATGAACGGAGAGATACTGAGGGGGAAGTGCCCTGGAGTGGAGGTAGCAAGTGAGAGAATAAAGGGGAAGTGCCCTGGAAGTGGAGTGGGCACGATGGTGGGGCCAAGGGGCTTGCACCCTGGACAGAGGAGATACCCTGCCCAGGGAGAAGCACCCTAGAAAGCTGGTAAAAAAAGAGAGAGATGGGGAGGAGGTCCCCTAGAGAGATAAGAAAATGGGCGAACTGGTCTATGACCGGGTATCGCCTTGGAGAGGTAAGGGGATAAGTGAGAGTAAGAGGTGGGAACAACGTTAGGACATATCAAAATTGAAAGAAAGAGGGAAAGAGGAGGAGAACTACCTTGCCTTTGTCTTCTTCATCTGATGCCTGTGGAGAGCTAGAGATTGCAGTTCTCCAAATCCCTATATACATGAATTTGAATCTTTCGGAGGATCACGTCACCTTCAAACCTTGTCCCTTCAAATCTCATGGAGTTTCGTGTTCGCCAAATATGATGAATCATTGCTGCCGTGGCTAGATGTCAAGCTCTGTTAATGCTGTTGTATCCTTTGGAATGCCTTCTGTATGCACACAACATTTGACAATATGTCTGCATTCTTGGTCTCATCAATAGCCATCCCCTTACTCTATTCCAGAGCTGCTGGATCTGCACACATTTGAAAAAAACATGGTCCAGTGTCTCCTCCTCTTGATTGCAAAAAACACATCTTCTATCTTCTAGATACTCCTTCCCAGCACGCATAGGTAGCTTCCCTTCGGCTAACATTCATAGCGTGAGCCTGTGGCTTGGTTGGATATCCGCCTGCCATACCGTTGCCGCCCAGGCCTTTCTGGAGCCTGCATTTCTGAAGTGGTCATATGCCCTCTTGACTCCACATTTGCTTTGACCAAACCATGCCTCTAAGAGTTCTTCTGCCTTATCTGGAGAGCCCGCCCCTCCATCAATGGGTTGTAATCCACAATCTTCAGTTTTTGTGAAGCTATTGGAACACCTAAGTAACGAAATGGCATCTCTCCTTCGCTGAAACCTATGATGGACAGTAGTATTTCCCGTTCCCTTTGTTCCACCCCTGCCATATATATGTTGGATTTTCCCATGTTCGCTGTTAGGTCGGTCATATTTGCAAATTGCGACAAGCAATCCATTAGCACTTGTACCGATTGTGTATCACCTCGGCTTAGGAGCAATAGGTCATCAGTGTATACCAAGTGGGCTATTCTTTGGTGCTCACACTTTGGATGAAACCGAAAATCAGATCGGCTAGTGTGCTTCGCAAGCAATCGAGAGAGATACTCCATGCATATTCCAAATAGATATGGGGATAAAGGATCTCCCTGTCTAAGTCCTCTCCCCCCCCCCCCTCCCCTTTGAAGAACCCATGAATGTTTCCGTTGATGGCTATTGAGTATGTTGTGGTGGTGACACATTCTTTGATCCATGTGATGTAAGTTTCAGGGAAATGTAATGCTCTGAGGACCTCCTGCAAGAAGCTCTAGTGGACTGAATCGTAGGCTTTCTGCAGATCAACTTTAAGTATACTTCGTGGGGACACACGTTTCCGCGTGTAGTTGCACATGAGTTCTTGTGCCAGATGTATGTTGTCAACGATGCTACGTCCTTGTACAAAGGCAGTCTGTGATGGGTGGAGCAAATGATCTGCGATCTCTACCAACCTGCTTGCTAGAATCTTGGAGATTATCTTGTAGAAAACTGTGCAGTAGGAGATCGGTCGAAAGTCTTGCACCTTCCTAGCATGTGCGGTTTTCGGGATTAGGGAGATTAAAGTGTGATTCCAGGATTTTAGAAGCTGGCCATTTTCAAAGAATTCCATAACTGCCATTGTGATGTCCTGCTTGACTATATCCCATGCATGCTTGAAGAACTTTGAATTATATCCGTCCGGCCCTGGAGCTTTGAGGTCACCAATGTCAAATAATGCTTCTTTTATTTCTTCCTCTGTTGGCAGCCTGATTAGTCTTGTCCGCTGTACTTCAGTTAATTGCTTGCCAAATTGCATGCATTCCCCTTGAAAATCAGTCCAGTGCCCTTGTTCCCCTAATTGGCCTTGGAAATAGGTTAGGAATTCCTGCACTACCTCCTCCGGTGAGTTAGTGGCTTCCCCATTGCTCTTTTCAATTGCCACTATTTCCCTTCTTTTGTTATTCCGTTTGACCATGGCATGAAAAAAGGTTGTGTTCTTGTCTACTCCTCTAAAGTACTCGTGTTTGGCTTTCTGTAGGTAGAACAGATATTCTGCCCTCTCAAGCAGTTCGGTCTTTTTCCTTGTTGTTTGATAGTTGTCCTCCATTTGGCCTTGTGTTAATCCTCTCTGATGCAGTTCCTCCAGTTGCTGCCGATCCTGCTTTTCTTTCTCTTGAATGTACTGATAATGAAGCTGGTTGAGCTGCTTGAGGTCTGTTTTGAGTAATGTGAGCTTTTGCTTAAGCTTGTATTGCGTCGTGCCCTCCACATTTCTGAAATTGCTGCTGCTCCACTTGCCCTCCACTAGCTGTCCGAAATTAGGGTGTAATACCCACATATTATAAAATTTGAAAGGCTTGGGTTTCTCCCTTGTGTTTCCTAGCACTATTACAATACAGGAGGCATGATCTGATATTGTCCCAGGTGCCCTAAATTCAGCATAACTACTCTAGTTTTGTTCCATCCATACTCTATTCACCATTGCACGATCAAGTTTGTTTACTATATGGCCATTAGTCCATGTGTATTGGCACCCAATGGATCTCAAGTCTTCAACTCCTGCCTCTAGAGTAAATCCCTAAAAATCAGCTGTTGCATATGTTGTGACTGCCATTCCCCCTTTCTTATCAGTGGGTGATAGTGGGGAGTTGAAATCTCCTAGGATTAACCATGGCAGCTTTTAGTGTCTCGCAATTTGCGTGAGTGTCCCCCACATTGCTTTCCTGCTCGTGATAGATAGCTGGCCATAAACGAAGGTGACTGCATACATTATCCCTGTGACTTTGTAGCTCACAGTTGTGTGTATCAGTTGCTCTTCCCATTGCTGGATATGGAGGCTAACAAGTTATGGGTCCCATATAAGCAGCATCCTGCTTCTGGATGAGTTGAAAAGCTATTGTTCCGTCTCTCATCTCTGAAATCTCTTATCTTTCATTGTTTGAAACTTCGATTCTAGTATACCTAGCACGCCCATCTTTTGCTTCAGAAGGAGGTCCACCACCACCTTCTGCTTGAGACCTTTATTTAGGCCTCTTACATTCCATGATCCAATCTTCATCGTTGTGCAGCCAGCTTTCGTCGTCTAGCCATATTGGTAATTTCATTCCTCTCTTGTTTCCTCCTTTTGTCTGTGTTTCTTCCTTCCTCAGATTGACCCACCATGTTTTTTTGTGATCCATCCTCCTCCCCATGTTGCATCGTGGCCTTCCTTTGACGTTATGTCACCATCGATCTTGGCCCATCTATTTTTGTCAGCACTCCTTCATTGCTCCATCTTGCAGCAGGCAATGCTAGTATAATTGGTGGGAAGTTCTCTGTAACCATTCCCCAGTCTGTTGTGTCTTTACTAATTTCCCCTTTGCCATTTCCTTTTTTTCCTCTTCTTCTTCCTGTGCCCTTTTGACATATGTTGTTTGTGTTTGCCCTTGATCTAGTCCTTGGTCTGCTATATCTTGCTCTATGCCTTTCGTGATTGGTTGGTATATCATGGTTACCTTGGCTACAGTCCTATTCTGCTGCTCCTGTAAACTCAGAAGGTTCTGTTCCCTATTATCCTTGCTTTATTCCAACCCCCTAGAGCCTTGTCTGATATTTCTCTAATTGTTATTCATATTTAGTGTATCAGCCTGGTTTAGCAGTTGGCTTCCTGGGGTAGCTGTTATATTTGCAATTCCAGAGACTGGGGTATCTAGTTTGGCACTGCTGTCTATAGGCAATTGCTCTTGTTGTTGCTAGCCTTCCTTATGTCCATTCTCAATTTGCTTTCTTTTCTGCCTGGTCAGTACTAATGTGAAGCTTGAAGTGGAGCCTGATGCCCCATTTCCTTGGCGTTTCCCATGTATTATTCATGTCTATGCTTCGATATGAACATTTTCAATCACTTTACACAGTAATTCAGTATTCCAGGAGTTGTACCCCTGCATTCCAGTTTGTGTGTCAGGGTCCATTGCTTCTTTGCAATCTTCATTTGATGTTAATACACCATCAATCTTTGAAAGAATACTTGGTGGAGCCACCTTTTTTAGCTAAACCTCATCCTGGAGAAATGTTGTGGGTATATCTATCTCTTTCTGAAGTTGTCGTGAGCTCGGTATTGGTTAGAGAAGAAAAGGTTTAGCAGCATCCAATCTATTATATCAGTTATTTGTTGAAGGGAACTTAAATTTGTTATACTAATCTAGAGAAGTTAACTTGGGGTTTGGTTTTAACTTCCCAGATATTACGACCCTATTTTCTATCGCATCCCTTAGTGGTACTCACTGATACTCCTCTGGGTACATACTCATCCAGAAGCTACAAGAAAGCTTATTAAATGGGCTACTAAATTTAGTGAATACGACATCACTTATCAGCCTCGTGTCTCTATTAAAGCGCAAGCCTTAGCTGATTTCTTAGTAGAGATTGTGCACAAGAAGGAGTCTGAGCCTTAGACTATATATGCAGATGGGTCTTTTAAGAAAGAGGGTTGTGAAGTAGGGGTAATTTTGATTTCACCACAGGGAGAAGAGGTTAAGTTGGCAGTTAGGTTGTATTTTAGAGCTTATAATAATGAGGCTAAATATGAAGCTTTACTTACAGCTTTGCAGGCTGCTAAAAATATAGGGGCTGAGTAGGTGATTGTACATATAGATTCTCAATTAGTGGTGCAACAGACTAGGGGGGTTCGAAGTTAAAGACGATAAGTGACAAAGTTACTGTGAAATGATAGAAAAGGCTAAAGAAGACTTTTCAGAGGTATTGATAAAGAAAATAACTAGGGCAGAAAATCAGAAGGCTGATGAATCGGCTCAATTGGCTAGCTCATTGGGGAAATGGAACACTCGTGAAATAATTGAGCAGGTTGATTTGTTACAACAGAATGAAAAATTGGGAGAAGTAATAGAAGATGATTGGAGAAAAGAGTTGGTTTCATTCTTCAAGGACAAGAAGCTGCCAAATGACTCTGTAAGTGCTCGACAATTTCAACAACGAATAGCTCATTTTTGTATGATAAAAGGAGATTTGAATAAAAGAACTTGTGCTGGCCTTCTGTTGCGATGTTTAGGAAAAGTGGAGGCAAGCTATGTTATAAAGGAAGTGCATGAAGGAGCTTATGGCAGTCATATAGGGGGCAAGCATTGGCTCAAAAGGTGTTGTTAGCTGGATATTTTTGGCTCACTTTAATGAAGGACTCTATAAAATTGGTACAACACTGTGAGATTTGTCAAAAGAATCACAATTGGCAACATCAGCCAGCTGGATATATGAAGGCAGTGGTGGCAACTTGTCCTTTTGATCGATGGGGTATGGATATAGTAGGACCATTTCCGGTCGAGATCGATCAAAAGATTTTTATTGGTAGCTATTTATTATTTTTCTAAGTGGGTAGAAGCTAAACCCTTAGCCCGTATCACTGAGAAGATGGTATTGAAGTTTTTGTGGAAGAACATTGTATGTCATTTTGGTATCCCTAGAAGGCTGATATCTGATAATAGTCGACAATTTCAGGGTAAGAAGTTGGCAAAATGGTGTCAGGACATTAAAATTGAACAAGTATTCACATCTGTGGCTTATCCTCAAAGTAATGGGCAAACTGAGGTAACTAATAGAGAATTGGTGCATGGATTAAAAACTAAGTTGGAACTGAAGGACGAAACTTTGCTTCCCTCTTTGACTTGGTCGCTTGTGCATAGCAATCCTATCTACGTCCCCGGATTAAAAAAAAATTAATCCTTGATGAAGACATATTACCCAAGCAACCGATCCATCATCGTGCTATTCGATTCGAGTGGTCTCTTGAACAAATTTGTTGTTCAAGCAACCTAACTCTTATCCTCGATTAGCCACGGAATAGATGATGTACGGATCGCCGGTTTTTGTATTTATCTTCGGGGTCCAAGGAAATTAGCCACATACAATTACATACAAATTGCATAGAATAAGAAAGAAACTTAAACAAAAATTATACCTCTTGTTTACCTCTTGGTCTTCTATTATATGACCTATCCTCCTCTTGGACGTTGTGTGGGCAATGATCTTCCAAGAGTTGAAACTTCCTAGATCTCTTTCTTCCCTTCCTTGTTCGCTCCGAACAAAGGGAAGAATACTCAACACTTCTTCTTGTTGGTGCAGGGGCACTAGATAATCGAACCTGTGTTTTGATTATGGCAAAGACACAAAGTTAAGTCTACATTGTTATCTCACGAGCTAAATCAAGTGTGCAGAAAAGTGTTAAAGCTGGAGCTGAAGGCTAGCGACACCTGGAGGAAGCCGCGGTGGTCGGGCGACACTCGAGTGACTTCGGAGAGAGCCAAAGGAATCGAGTGGAAGGCCGGAAGCGAGAGCTACTATCGAGGTAAGCTCGTGTGAGTGAGAGATTGTAAGGTCGTGTCCTCTTTACGGGGATGACCGTAGGCGGCGATCCGACTAAGACTTCCTGTGGAAGGTCTAGGTCGAGATCGGACGGTTAGAAATCGTCGTATTTATCATTTTTCGAGCTAACCTCTTATTGCAGGGAAGTGGCCAGCGATCACCGGAAAATGGAGCAATGTGATGCCCATCAGTCGACTAATGGGAGGCATCAGTCGACTGATGGCGACGATTCAGCTTTTGCACTAGGTCAAAATGGATAACGTTTGATGCGGCCACTTCGCGATAAAATTTGGACAACTTCATGATCCATTCCGAAATAAGAGGAGACAAATTCATAGGCCAAAGTCTATAAAAGGAGGGGAGGATTCCATCTCCAAATCACATCAAGTTTATTCATCAAGTGCTCCTACAACGCCAATGCTCCAACATCGTCATAACGCCGACGCGACGTCAAGTTTCGATCTTCTTCGTCGACAGCAGAATCAAGTAATATTTTTGATATTGTATTCTTTGTTTTTCTTCATAACGAGGTGAGGTAGGCTTGTTGCCTCATCCTCGTATATTCGGTTTTGTGTTCGTTGTCTCCTACCTCCAATGAGGAGGAGACGTTATAGTGCTTTGCCCTCCGTACGCGGTCTAGGACCGATAGGGCCTTGGAGTAGCAACCGCTGGGTTGTGAACCAAGTAAAATAAACGTGTTCATTTATTTTCCGCTGTGCTTACTTTGCGTATCGAACGAACGAAAAAGAAAAGATTTACGATCACTATTGACCCCCCCTCTAGCGACGCTTCTCGATCCAACAATTGGTATCAGAGCGGGGGCGCTAAGATTTGGTGAAACCACCAATCTAGCACGTTTTGGTTTTCTGTTCGTATTTTTCGATTCATATTTTTTTTTTGGTCTTTTTCCTCCCGCACTACTAATCCAAGACGAAGTCTTGGTACGTTTCTTTTGGTTGTGTGTTTGCAAGTTTTCTCTCTTGGAGTAGCCGACGGTAAAACGTCTATAACTTTTCACACAAGTGGACTCACATAACGATCTACCTACCAAATCGAAGCTCTCAGAAATATCTACATTTCTTATAGGGTTTACCCTCGTAACAAGTTGTTTCCAGCCCCAAAATCCAACATTTAGTACCCTTTCGGGGACATCGAAGGTCGTAAGTTTCGAGTTTTTGTTAGTTTTTTTATTCTCCTTATTTATTTCTGTTTATTTCCTATTATTTCCCACACTACTAATCCAAGACCAAGTCTTGGAATTTTCTTTGGTTTTTATTCGTGTTTTGCAAGATATTTAATGGCTCACATTGAGGGGTATAGCACCACCCGACCTCCGTTCTTTAACGGAAATGATTTCCGTTATTGGAAAGGTCGGATGGAGTATTTTCTAAAAACACAAGTCGAGACTTGGATAATAATCCAAACCAGCTTTGCTCTACCCACCAATGATCAAGGAGAGGCCTTGGATTTCAACAAGTGGACAAATGTAACCAAGAGGCAAATCGAAGCCGATGCAAGAGCAACCCAAATATTGCAATGCGGCTTGTCCAAGGAGGAACTCAACTGCATCGGTCCATTCATTAGCGCCAAAGACCTCTGGAACAAATTGATTGATTTACGAAGGGGGATGCTAAGGTATGTAAAAGAGATTTACTTTTAAATAAACTGTACAATCTAAAGATGCAGGATCATGAGACCGCCACCCAACTACATGCGCGGATCCAAGATATCGTCAACGGTCTTCATTCGATCGGGAAAGCCATAGAGAACCGGGACCTTATAAGGTATGCTTTAAATGCTTTCCCTAGAACTACCTTGTGGGCATCCATGGTCGATGTCTACAAGGTCTCTAAGGACCTTTCGAAGCTTAGGTTAGACGAATTATTTTCTAAGTTTGAACTTCATGAGCAAACTATTGTGGTCCGGGCCGAGAGAGGTATTGCTCTACTTGCAGGACAAAGAAGGAAGCCACCTACTAAGCAAGTAGATGAACTCGAACCCGAAGACGAATCCGAATCCGAAGAGGAGGCCATAATAGTCAACATTGTGCGGAGAATAGTTCCGGTTACGTATTGCTATTGAAGGAATGAGAACCAAAGAAAAGGGCAAGGAAGCCTTCCATGCAACTTGGAACCTTGAGAAGACATAGCTTTCATGGCGAAATCAATTGAGTCGGAGAGGCACGAACTTGAGTGACTCGGGTCAAACCACGGATCGTGTCGGTTCAAAAGATACCCTTAAAGTGAGTCGAACTTTATTTAATACTTTACATAATACGGTTAGGTTTTTGTCTAGGAAATTAGTTAAGTCCGAGTCCAAGGTCGAGACCCTGGTTGAGGAGGTCAAACTCCTCAAACACAAGGTCTCCCTAACCTCTTCGACTAGTCAAGTTCGAGAAGAGGACCCAACTCGAGCTGAAAAGCTCGAAGTTGAGAACTCTCTCTTGAAAAGTCAAGTTGAAGATCTTAGGAACACGTTGGAAAGGTTCACTTCGGGATCCAAAGGACTTGACCTCCTACTTGGATCTCAAAGGGCCGTGTACAATAAGGCTGGACTAGGGTTTAACTCAAACACGACTAATAGGTCGTATATGTCGATTGTAAGTCTACATAGGAAACATGTCCAAGCATGGGTCCCTAAGAACTTTTTGATTTCAACTCTAGGATCCAACCCATACTGGGTTCCCAAGGACCAAATCCACTATGTGGATAGACCGAACCGATTCAACGGTCTAGGGGGAGCCAGTACAAAACATGTTTGTGCTTTAACTTAAAAATTGCATGCTTTAGCTCACTTAGAACACGTACATAACTAACTAAAATCCTACGAAAAGATTGAGCCTCGGGGAGCCTCTTTTCAAAAAAAAAATAACCAGTTCGACTAGGAAATAGTCTTAGGTGAGTCAAGTCATCATTTTCTTGAAAATAGCTTTGTCTAAGGAAGTGGTCGATGATCCGATAAAAGAAGGCCCCTGTGCCTCGCCACGACCTGGAAGCCATGATCTTGAAAAGGTAAACTTGACAAGCCTAGGGTCAAATCCAAATCTAACATAAAATTACTTAAACCTAAATGCACTTAATCAACTTCATGTTGGGTTTTCGGCACGGCGACGTGTGTGTGTTCGATCACGTTTCGTAAACATGAACACAGCGGAAGCAATAAAAATAATAAATCTACATTTATTACAACACACACAACACACACATGCATATTACAACAAGTGTAGACATAACCGTAAATTTAAATTTGCAATAAAAAAAAATTTATCTACGTTATACCTTTCGTATGACGTGTAGCAGGAACGGCATCAACCGGAACGATCCTCGCTAGAATCGTCTCTATCCGTATCCACGCCGAGTTCCTCGGGATGACTTCGCTAAGCCATGAGCTTCGTCTTCATACAGGTTACTAGCCTCGTGTTGAAGACGACGTGATCGAGAGATGATCATGATCCGAATCCAAATTCGGATCCTAATACGAGTTCTCAAAACTCGCTTCTCCAGAGAGGTATTCGTCAACCAATTGACGAATCCTTCATCCTCCACCTCAGAGGATTACCGGAGATCGAATCCCCGGTAAGTTAGCCGCTGTCGGAGCTCTAACCGTCATCCAAACGATGCTCTGACGAGAGGAGAACAAGCTGTCCAGAAAACTGGACAGCTTTGGTGGAGGTGATAGGCGCCGGCCAACCAAGGGAGATAGAGCTCACCTTGATGCCAAACTTGAAGGAGATCACCGGATCACTAACCGGCAGCAGCTCGACGCCGGCGAGGGGGAAGGAAGCAGCTTTCTGGATGCCGGTTGGAGGAGCTTTGGGCGGCGGCAATAGGTTGGCGCCGAGAGCTCCAAGGAGGAGGTGGGCGGCAACCTTAGGGCTAGGGGTTTATGGATTAGGGCTTAATTATCCCTTAAGCCCTCTTTTATAGAGAACTAATTCTCTTAATGGTTATTGGATCATAACCATTAGGCCCGTTAACCCGCTCCATTAAGATAAGTTAAAATAAACCAAACCATGATGGTTTATTTTAAGTTAAAACGAACCGAACCAACTTTTGGTTCATTCGTTTAAAATAAACCAAACCCTTTGGTTTATTCTCCTCCATTGGATTAGAACCAAACCATTTTGGTCCATCCATTATGTCTTCATAAGACACGACCCATCCACGCTTCCATTGCGACTGAAACGATTTCATGCTCGCTCCATGTTTGGTCCAACCAAACTTAGTTTCGCTCAGTCTGACAATCCCATTCTCAAGCTCGTTTTAAATCCTTTGGATTACGCTCGTTGTGCGTGTGACCAAATAGGTTCTCGGTTTATGTTGGTCGTCTATAATTAACCATTAATTATAGAACGATCATGAGTGGCACCTAGTAGTACATCATGATCCCCAATTAACCGAAAAAATCAATGGTTGATCCAGAACTATTTTTGAAACCCTTCAGCAGCTCGAATGATTCGTGCCCCATTCCCTTCACTCATCTTATACCCACTTGGTTCAGGACATGGTCTATTGTGTCAGTCCCCACTAGGCTGACTACGTCACACCTAGCCCAAGTATCATTTCCTCGTCCTACGGATTCTAGTTACTTCACATGTATCGAAGAGTACCTTACTCTAAACATGTAATGCTTTGGCCAAAGACTTTAGTAACAATCCGACGAGAGGCCATGGGTATACATCTCCTCGCAAGGAGTGGTGAATCCTTTATAGGCTATTCAAACACCTTCGATCACTTCGACTTATACCCAATCATCCCGTGTCCACATCTCCTTAGAGATGTTTGCTTAAGATGTCAAAGCATAAGTCTCCATGATCAAGATGACTTGAATACCGCAAGTCTAAGGAACATCGCACTTAAGCCACAGTAAGAACTTCATTGACATATCTATATATGCAGAGAACCATATGAAGTCATACGGCTGGTCACTCCAATGAACTAGTTACCATAACTAGCATCCACGATTAACTCCGGACATCACAATGTCTCCAGCCAGTGAGAATCAGCTGCTTGGATACACCAAGGAGTATACCTCGTGCTAGTCTCGACAGAATTGATAGTGTTCAAATCCATCAATTCATTGACTAGGGATAATTCCGATATATCACAATTACACATGTAGAGATACTCACTAGTTGTGATCCAATCACAAATTCTCTCATGCTGTGAATCGTATCGTGGACATTCAGTAAATGAGTTTTCGATCCAATCAAATACATAAAACATGTATACTCAAATAGTGAATCTTCATTTATCATATAAATGGTTCATACATAAGGCGATTGCCTTAGGACATCTCTCATATATTACTAACAGACTCCCACTTGACCTAATGTCAATCTCTCCGATATCCAATACCATAAGCTCTAACATGACCCTCAAACTTACTTTGAGGTAATGCCTTAGTCAAAGGATCCGCTAAGTTCCTTTCAGTGGGAATTTTCTCGATTTGTATTTCGTTCCTACTGATGATCTCTCTGATAAGATGATAGCGGCGAAGCACAAGTTTGGATCATTGATGAGACCACATCAAGTTCAGAGATGAGCTTCTTGATCCAAACCGCTTCCTTTGCTACTTCCAAAGCTGCAATGTATTCTGCCTTAGTGGCAGAATTCGCTATAGTGTCAAGCTTGGATCCTTTCCAACTTATTGCGCCTCCATTCTAGGTGAATACATACCCAGACTGAGACATGGAATCATCCTTGTCTGTCTAGAGCTGGCATCCGTATACCCCCGTATCACCATGTACCCTTCTCCATATATTAGGAACACATCCTTAGTTCTTCTCAAGTACTTAAGGATCGTCTTAACAGCCACCCAATAATCTATTCCTGGATCAGACTGGTATCTGCTTGTGACACTCAGAGCATACGATACATCGGGCCTCGTACATAACATAGCATACATGATAGATCCTATTGTGGATGCATAGGGAATCTTACTCATGCAAATCCTCTCGTCTTCTGTGCGCGGACACATAGACTTCGAAAGGTGTACCCCATGCCTGATGGGTAAGAAACCTTTCTTGGATTCCGACATGCTAAACCTCTTTAGCACTCGGTCTATATATGTAGACTGCGAAAGACCAAGCAACCGTTTCGATCTATCTCTATAGATCTTAATCCCGAGGATGTAGGTTGCTTCTCCCAGGTCTTTCATGGAGAATGTCTTGGATAACCAAACCTTCACTGACTGTAAGATTGAAACATCATTTCCTATAAGTAGTATGTCATCGACATACAATACTAGGAACACGACTGCACTCCCACTAACCTTCTTGTACACACAAGGTTCGTCTGGATTTTATGAGAAATCAAACTTTTTGATTGTCTCATCAAAATGGATATTCCAGCTCCTGGATGCTTGCTTCAATCCATAAATGGACCGTCGCAATTTGCATACCTTGGTTTTATCAATCGATGTGAAACCCTCAGGCTGTATCATATACACATCCTCGAGCAGGTTTCCATTAAGGAAAGTTGTTTTCACATCCATCTTCCATATCTCATAATCATAATGAGCCGCTATGGCCAGGAGCATCCGAATGGATTTAAGCATAGCTACAGGCGAATAGGTTTCGTCATAATCAATGCCTTATTTTTGACGATATCCTTTCGCCACCAATCTAGCCTTATAGGTAATCACATTACCATCCATGTCGATTTTCTTCTTGAAAACCCACTTGCACCCTATAGGCTTTATGCCTTCAGGTGGGTCAACCAAGTTCCAAACTTGGTTTTCATACATGGAATCCATTTCCGACTTCATGGCACCAAGCCACTTATCCCTTTATGAACTTGTCAGCACTTCTTCATAACTAGTAGGCTCCTCATCATCAATGAGTAACACGTCGTTCAATTCACTTACGAGAAATCCATATCTCTCAGGAATATTGTGTGTTCTGCCAGATCTACGAAGATGTGGTGTTATAATAGGTCCAGCCGATTGCTCATCACTATGAGTTGTCGGCTGTTGTGCTTCACCAGGTATCTCGTCAATGTCTATTTGAGTCTCTCGACCCTCCTCAAGCTCAACGACACTCCCACTGTTTTCTTGCAAGAGAAACTCTTTCTCTAGAAACACAGCATGCCTTGAAATAAACACCTTTTGTTACACAGGATGATAGAATTGGTGACCCCTTGTTTCTTTAGGGTATCCAATAAATAGACATTTATCAGACTTAGCATCCAATTTGTCTGATACTGTTCGCTTCACATAAGCAGGACAACCCCATATCTTCAAGTAAGATACATTAGGTTTCTTACTATTCCATATCTCATATGGAGTAGTTGAGACTACCTTGGTAGGCATTCTGTTTAACAAGTAAACAGTTGTCTGAAGTGCATAGCCCCAAAAGGACTTGGGAAGAGTTGCATGATTCATCATTGACCTGACCATGTCCAACAAGGTTCGGTTACGCCTCTCAGATACACCATTCTGCTGTGGTGTATAGGGCGGAGTCCATTGAGACAATATACCATTGTCTCTTAGGTAATCAAGAAACTCCTGACTCAAGTATTCACCACCTTGATCCGATCGAAGTATTTTAATACTCTTGTCATGTTGTTTCTCTACTTCATTTCTGAATTCTTTGAACCTTTCAAAGGCTTCAGACTTGTGTTTCATCAAGAACACATACCCAAACCGTGAGTGATCATCGATGAAGGTAATGAAGTAGCTATAGCCTCCTAATGCTTGAGTTGACATAGGTCCACATACATCAGTATGTATTAGACCTAGTAACTCTCCCACTCGTTCACCTTTTCCAGTAAAAGGTAACTTAGTCATCTTGCCTTTTAAGCATGATTCGCATGTATCGTATGAATCCAATTCAAACGATTCCAGAATTCCACATCGGTGTAATTCGGACATGCGTTTCTTGCTTATATGGCCAAGATGACAATGCTACATATGGGAGTCTAATTGATTATCCTTTTGAGCATGCTTGTTGCTCGCTTCGATATTGAAGATGTCACTTGATACGTCCAACGTATAAACACCATTGCTTAATGTTCCAATCCCATAAACAACTCCATTCAAAGTTATGTAACAACAATTGTTACTAAAAGTCAAATGGTACCGATTTCTATTTAAACAAGAAATAGAAATGATGTTCTTTATCAACGAAGGAACATAAAAGCAATTGTCCAGTTCTAAGACAAGTCCTATAGAGAGTTTCAACAAATGTGTTCCAATGGCGACTACAGCAACCTTTGCTCCATTCCCAACACGCAAATTTGACTCTCCCTTGACGAGTCTTCTTCTATTCCTTAGCCCATGTATGTCATTACATATATGTGAGCCACACCCAGTATCCAATACCCAAGTGTTTGAGGAAATAGAATGACAATCTATAACGAAGATATCTGAAGAAGATGGGGCATCCGATGCCTTATTCTTCTTCACAGACTCAAGATAAATCTTGCACTTTCTTCGCAAATGGCTCTCCTTGCCATAATGATGGCAAGTTTCCTTTTGTGCTAGTTCTACCTTCTTAGCCCTTCTCTTCTTTCCCTTCTGCTGTTCCTTTGACTTCCTCTTAGAACCTTTCTTCGAGAAATCAACTAACAATACTGTCCCCTGCTCATACTTCTCATAAGACTACACAGTCTTCAGCATATTGAGTAGTACCACAGATGAACCTTCTAGCATCTCAGAGGTGAAGAGGAGCTTTGAGACTTCGAACCTTTCGAATCTCACTTGCTCATCAACCAACTCACAAAGATGAAGGACTACGATATGAGCATCCATATACTCATGCTGCTTTCGTAGCTTGGGTTCCATCACGACTAGCATGATGCAACTCATTTGTTCAGAATCACTCACATGTTTCTGATAGGCCAACAATTGGTCCAGAGTTGCATCGTCACTAGGACGGGTGGGAAGAGGCACTTCGAGGACATTTGCAAGCTTTTCAACCTTGAGAACAATTCTCAAGCTTCTAAGCCAGTCCAAGAAGCTCGGCCCAGTCAATTTATTCGAATCCAAAATGGAACGCAAATTCAAAGACATCATGATCAATCTTAGAAATACAAAACGAGCATATATGAGAAAATGATTTTTAAAATGCATCAATATACATTTATAAATCCCATTCATTTTTTGAATTTCAAAAACCCCAAAATCACTTCGGGAGATCGTAGGTCCATCTCCGAATGGGTTGATATCCATCATAGTTATGAACAACCTTGGAGAGAGTCCAACAAGCCATTCATAACTACGACGGTAGGTATCAACTATACCGATTGCATAATCACGTATATGCAACTATCACAATGTGCTATCAACTCATTGAATGTTCACACATACATCAGGTTGTAACACATTAACAAGTATGCATCATATGTATAGCACCCAACTTCACCTCCCTTTACATCGACCTTGGAGAGAGTCCAACAAGTCGATGCTCCAGGTTAAAGCCAACCCATTAATCGGGAAATAGTTTTAATATGGTTAGAGCGCATTCAACCAATTAGCCCAGCTTGGAGAGAGTCCAACAACCAAAGCTAACGATTGACCTCTGACTCTTACCATATTAGTATTAAACTATTCCATGGTTTGAACATGTTCGGGTTCGAGCCGGGCTTGGAGAGAGTCCAACAACCCAAACAAGAAACGGAACTCTGGTTCTAACCATATTAATGGAAGGTGTAGGCTTTAATATTATTTAAGGGTTTTTATGTCTCATCCTCTTTGCATGCAAATAACTATTATCTACATGGCATGGCATACATGACATACATCTACATGTCACGACACGCATGACATAATGTTATGCATCTAATACAATTACATAACATACAATTATGTCATGTATATAATTTCCTTATATGTCATAACTATTTATGAAAATAAAATATGTTTAAGATTTAATTCTCCAAATCAAATCATAATTAAATTAGGAAACAAATTTCCAAATCTAATCACATATTTTATTCATGGAATTATTTGATTAAGGAAAATCTATTTAGGAAACCAATTTCCTAAATCATTAAAACTACTTATGGAAATAAAATATTTTAAGATTTGATTTCCCAAATCAAATCATGATTAAATTAGGAAACAAATTTCCAGAATCTAATCAAATATTTTATTTATGGAAAATATCAATTTCCAAAAATACTTCCAACTTTCCAAAAGTGGAAGATTTCCATAAATACTTCTAGACTTTCCAAAATTGAAAAATTTTCATAAATACTTCTAAATTTCCAAAATTAGAAAATTTCCAGAAATACATTATGACTATCGCAAAAACATTTTTATGATTATGTCAAAACACAACCTGGGCTCTAATACTACTGTTGGGTTTCCGGCACCGCGGCGTGTGTGTGTTCGATCACGTTTCGTAAACATGAACACAGCGGAAGCAATAAAAATAATAAATCTACATTTATTACAACACACACAACACACGCATGCATATTACAACAAGTGTAGAAATAACTGTAAATTTAAATTTGCAATAAAAAAAATTTATCTACGTTATACCTTTCGTATGACGTGTAGCGGAAACGGCATCAACCGGAACGATCTTCGCTAGAATCGTTTCTATCCGTATCCACGCCGAGTTCCTCAGGATGACTTCGCTAAGCCAGGTGCTTTGTCTTCATACGGGTTACTAGCCTCGTGTTGAAGACGACGTGAGCGAGAGATGATCACGATCCGAATCCAAATTCGGATCCTAATACGAGTTCTCAAAACTCGCTTCTCCGGAGAGGTATTCGTCAACCAATTGACGAATCCTTCATCCTCCACCTCAGAGGATTACCGGAGATCGAATCCCCGGTAAGTTAGCCACTGTCGGAGCTCTAACTGTCGTCCAAACGACGCTCTGACAAGAGGAGAACAAGCTGTCCAGAAAACTGGACAGCTTTGGTGGAGGTGATAGGCGCCGGCCAACCAAGGGAGATAGAGCTCACCTTGATGCCAAACTTGAAGGAGATCACCGGAGCACTAACCGGCAGTAGCTCGACGCCGGCGAGGGGGAAGGAAGCATCCTTCTAGACGCCGGTTGGAGGAGCTTTGGGCGGCGGCAATAGGTTGGCGCCGAGAGCTCCAAGGAGGAGGTGGGCGGCAAACTTAGGGCTAGGGGTTTATGGATTAGGGCTTAATTATCCCTTAAGCCCTCTTTTATAGAGAACTAATTCTCTTAATGGTTATTGGATCATAACCATTAGGCCTGTTAACCCGCTCCATTAAGATAAGTTAAAATAAACCAATCCATGATGGTTTATTTTAAGTTAAAACGAACCGAACCAACTTTTGGTTCATTCGTTTAAAATAAACCAAACCCTTTGGTTTATTCTCCTCCATTCGATTAGAACCAAACCATTTTGGTCCATCTATTATGTCTTCATAAGACACGACCCATCCACTCTTCCATTGCGACTGAAATGATTTCATGCTCGCTCCATGTTTGGTCCAACCAAACTTAGTTTCTCTCGGTCTGAGAATCTAATTCTCAAGCTCGTTTTAAATCCTTTGGATTACGCTCGTTGTGCGTGTGACCAAATAGGTTCTCGGTTTATGTTGGCCATCTATAATTAACCATTAATTATAGAACCATCATGAGTGGCACCTAGTAGTACATCTTGATCCCCAATCAACCGAAAAAATCAACGGTTGATCCAGAACTATTTCTGAAACCCTTCATCAGCTCGAATGATTCGTGCCCCATTCCCTTCACTCATCTTATACCCACTTGGTTCAGGACATGGTCTATTGTGTCAGTCCCCACTAGGCTGACTACTACACACCTAGCCCAAGTATCATTTCCTCGTCCTACAGATTCTAGTTACTCCACATGTATCGAAGAGTACCTTACTCTAAACATGTAATGCTTTGGCCAAAGACTTTAGTAACAATCCGACGAGAGGCCGTGGGTATACATCTCCTTGCAAGGAGTGGTGAATCCTTTATAGGCTATTCAAACACCTTCGATCACTTCGACTTATACCCATTCATCCCGGGTCCACATCTCCTTAGAGATGTTTGCTTAAGATGTCAAAGCATAAGTCTCCATGATCAAGATGACTTGAATACCGCAAGTCTAAGGAACATCGCACTTAAGCCACAGTAAGAACTTCATTGACATATCTATATATACAGAGAACCATATGAAGTCTTATGGCTGGTCACTCCAATGAACTAGTTACCATAACTAGCATCCACGATTAACTCCGGACATCACAATGTCTCCAGCCAGTGAGAATCAGCTGCTTGGATACACCAAGGAGTATACCTGTAGTCTCGGTAACTGATGGTGTCCAAATCCATCAATTCATCGACTAGGGATAATTCCGATACATCACAATTACACATGTAGAGATACTCACTAGTTGTGATCCAATCACAAATTCTCTCATGTTGTGAATCGTATCATGGACATTCAGTAAATGAGTTTAAGATCCAATCAAATACATAAAACATGTATACTCAAATAGTGAATCTTCATTGATCATATAAATGGTTCATACATAAGGCGATTGCCTTAGGACATCTCTCATATATTACTAACACTTAATTGGAAGTCATCTCACAAAAACACATAAGTATAACATGCTTGATCATATAGACACAGGTGAGATGTTAAGGATAATTGAAATATAGTTAAAACAACCTCTTCAAAATACTACTTATTTTCTCAACTATTGTACTTAACAACTCTTAGGCCAAAGTTTAGCGCCCCCTACATCTCTTATACTTCATATATTTGACTAAGGGGGAGAGCAAACTAACCCTAAAGGGTTATATTACAAACCTTTAGATTATTGGTGCAGAGGGACACACCTCGAACCAATCTATCTAATTGCTACTAGACGCAAGCTTGGACTCATAGCTGATTTATCTTGATGCATGCATATACCATATTGTTTTTAAACCCCTATTTCACATAACAAACCCCAACATTTATTTTGATTTATGGCAAAAGGGGGAGAAGAGCGAAAGTTAAGGGGGAGTAACACAAAATTTATTTAATTTTGGACTAAAGTATCTCTTTCAAAACTCACCTAGGGTTAAGGGGGAGTTTTAGTTAAGGGGGAGTTTTTGAAAATGACATTCATCATTTACTATACTTGGTTTATGCTTTAATTTCCCTTAACTTTGTGTTGGTTTGCCATAGATCAAAAAGGGGGAGATTGTTGGTGCAGGGGCACTAGATAATCGAACCTGTGTTTTGATTATGGCAAAGACACAAAGTTAAGTCTACATTGTTATCTCACGAGCTAAATCAAGTGTGCAGAAAAGTGTTAAAGCTGGAGCTGAAGGCTAGCGACACCCGGAGGAAGCCGCGATGGTCGGACGACACTCGAGTGACTTCGGAGGGAGCCTAAGGAATCGAGTGGAAGGCCGGAAGCGAGAGCTACTATCGAGGTAAGCTCGTGTGAGTGAGAGATTGTAAGGTCGTGTCCTCTTTACGGGGATGACCGTAGGCGGCGATCCGACTAAGACTTCCTGTGGAAGGTCTAGGTCGAGATCGGACGGTTAGAAACCATCGTATTTATCATTTTTCGAGCTAACCTCTTATTGCAGGGAAGTGGCCAAGCTGGCAGTCGACTGCTGGAAAATGGAGCAGTCGACTGATGCCCATCAGTCGACTGATGGGAGGCATCAGTCGACTGATGGCGACGATTCAGCTTTTGCGCTAGGTCAAAATGGATAACGTTTGATGCGGCCACTTCGCGATAAAATTTAGACAACTTCATGATCCATTCCGAAATAAGAGGAGACAAATTCAGAGGCCAAAGTCTATAAAAGGAGGGGAGGATTCCATCTCCAAATCACATCAAGTTTATTCATCAAGTGCTCCTACAACGCCAATGCTCCAACATCGTCATAACGCCGACGCGACGTCAAGTTTCGATCTTCTTCGTCGACAGCAGAATCAAGTAATATTTTTGATATTGTATTCTTTGTTTTTCTTCATAACGAGGTGAGGTAGGCTTGTTGCCTCATCCTCATATATTCGGTTTTGTGATCGTTGTCTCCTACCTCCAACGAGGAGGAGACGTTATAGTGCTTTGCCCTCCGTACGCGGACTAGGACCGATAGGGCCTTGGAGTAGCAACCGCTGGGTTGTGAACCAAGTAAAATAAACATTTTCATTTATTTTCCGCTGTGCTTACTTTGCGTATCGAACAAACGAAAAAGAAAAGATTTACGATCGCTATTCACCCCCCCTCTAGCGACGCTTCTCGATCCAACACTTCTCCTATCTAGCGCCGACCACCAAGCCACCAAACTTGTTGTTGACGCCGGCCAAGGAGAGGAAGAAGGAGATGGTGTGGGTGCCTGCCAAGAGCTCCAAGGGAAGAAACCCTAACACTTGTTGCCGTCGGCCAAAGAGCAAACCCTAGAATTCCAATTCTTTTTTTGCCGCCCAAGCCTTTGCCTCCTATTTATAGATTTTGCCCAAATCTCCCTTTAATCATGTCCGTTGGATCTAGGTTTCATGAGGATTTTAATAGGCTACAATAGGAACCATGAGGAGGAGTTGGATCTTAGCCACCCAATGGATCTGACCCACATAAAATCCGATTCATTAATGATAATCCATTCCACTAGAGGAGTATCATTGATCAACCTCACCAACCCCCATAAATAAATATGGGCTCCATATATTAATTGTACAAATATCTCCCCGTGTTTAAGATCTCGAATGTCCGTCAATTAATTAATTTACTGACGATTAATTAATCAACATCTAACTCCATGAGTAGTACCACTCAACCTCATCATCATGCCGGACCAAGTCCACCTGCAGGGTTTACATGATGATCCTTATGAGCTCCTCAAGGGGACATCATCATCCTAATACATAGGACACGGTTTCCTTCTATAATCAACGACACACCATGTAAATAATATCATTTCCCAACTTACCGAGCCTATCGATTTAATCTATAAATCTCACTCATTGGTAAATCAAAGAAATAAATACTAAGTACATGTGCCCGTTATTATATCGGGATTAAGAGCATGCACACCATAATATCCAAGGTCTGATTTAATTATGTAGTCAACAATAAATTGAATCAACTCTAAGTCAATCCTACTCAATACACACAAAGTGTACTAGTGTAATTCTTTGATTAAAACAAACCAATACCAAATTATACTACAACCATACCAATGGTTTGTCCAAAACCATCTCGGTTGTGAGCCTCAACTTATACTCTACAAGGAACTGATAACATAATCTTCCATGTGACACCACACACCATGTTATCTATAATGCACAGTATCAGACAATATGCATAACCATAAATATGCAAAAAATGATCTTGTGATTCTTATTTCAAAAATAAATATGTTCATATAAAAGATAGACTTTTCAGTATACATCCCAACAATCTCCCACTTATACTAAAAGACTATGCTATCCTCATACAGTCATACATCTGATTCCCATTTCCTCCACATGCCTATCAAAAGCTCTCACTGGAAGGGCCTTAGTGAAAGGATCTGCTAGGTTATTCTCTGATGCAATCTTGGCTACAACAACTTCTCCTCGCTTTACGATCTCTCGTATCAGGTGATACTTGCGCTCTATGTGTTTACTTGCCTTATGGGCTCGTGGTTCCTTTGAGTTTGCAACTGCATCACAGTTATCACAATAAATTATGATAGTTGTGGGCAAACCAGGAATCACATCCAAGTCCATCAAGAAGTTCCTGAGTCATACAGCTTCTTTGGATGCCTCAGAGGCTGCCACATACTCAGGTTCCATGGTAGAGTCTGTCATGCATTTCTGCTTGACACTCCTCCATACAATGTCTCCACCTCCAAAAGTAAACACAAAACCTGAGGTAGACTTATTGTTATCCCTATCTGATTGGAAGTCAAAATCTGTGTAACCCACAGGGAGTAATTGATTTGCCTGATATACCAGCATATAATCCCTAGTCCTTCTCAGGTATTTTAATATATGCTTTACACTAGTTTAATGTCCCTGTTCTGGATTACTCTGATATCTGCTAACCATGCCCATGGCAAAGCAGATATCCGACCTTGTACTTAACATAGCATACATGAGGCTTCCTACTACCGAAGCATAAGGAACCGCCTTCATCTCCTCTATCTCCTTAGATGTTCTAGGACACATCTCCTTAGATAAAGAAACTCCATGCCTGAAAGGTAGAAAACCTTTCTTGGAGTTCTACATGCTAAAATGAGCCAAAATAGTGTCTATGTATGAAGCTTGAGATAAGCACAACATCCTTTTCTTGCGATACCTTATAACCTTGATCCCAAGGATGTGTCCCACTTCTCTCAAGTCCTTCATATCAAACTGTTTGGACAACCATACCCTTATGTCTGATAACACCTTGACATTGTTGCCAATTAACAAAATGTCATCTACGTATAGTACAAGAAATACCACTACGTTTCCGTCACATCTCTTGTATAAACAAGACTCATCCAGACTTTGAATAAATCCATAAGACTGGATTTCCTCATCAAAGTGGATGTTCTAAGATCTCGAAGCTTGCTTCAATCCATAAATGGACCGATTAAGCTTGCACACAAGATGCTCTTTTCCCTTTGCAATGAATCCCTCTGGTTGCTCCATATAGATGTTTTCCTCAAGACTTTCATTAAGGAAAGTTGTCTTGACATCCATCTGCCACACCTCATAATCCATATGAGCAACAATAGATAAGAGAATTCGGATAGACTTAAGCATGGCTACCAGCGAAAAGGTCTCCTCTTAATCGATACCCTCTTTCTGAGTATACCCTTTCACAACAAGCCTTGCTTTGAAGGTCTCAACCTTCTCGTCTATTCCTCTCTTTCTTTTGTAGATCCACTTGCATCCAACGATTTTTACACCATTGGGTGGTTCTACTAGCTCCCAGACCTGATTTGAATCCATAGATTCTAGTTCAGAATTCATTGCACTTTGCGAAGATACCGCATCTTTATCTTGGATTGCCTCGTCATATGTCCAGGGATCAGGTTCATGTTCGCCAGGAACCAAATCAGAAGATTCTCCCAAGAACATAAATCTATCAGGTTATCTAACAACCCTCCCACTACGACGAGGTATCACCTGTGTATCCTTTGTGACACGCGGTGCAGTCACTTGTGGTATATTCTCTTGTACCAGTGATACTGAAGTAGTGACTTCCCCTCTCAATTCCTCCAGAACAATCTTACTCATAGGCTTGTGGTTCATCACATAGTCTTCCTCTAAAAATTTGGCATTCGTGCTAATGATCACCCTCTGATCTCTAGGACTATAGAATAAACCACCTTTCGTTCCTCTAGGATATGTAGGGGATCGATCGATGTGTATTGGCCGGCTAGAGGGGGGTGAATAGCCCTCTTTCGTTCGATGATGTAATTTGCTTGTCTACAAATAATATTAGCGCAACGGAAACAACAAGACAAGAAAATCAAAACAACAAGAATAAAACTAATGCTAACACAATATGTAACGTGGTTCACGGCTACGCCGCTAATCCACGGTCCCCGATTCGTCCTCGGTGAATCACTCCGCAACCAATCCACTATTGGTCTCTCCTTTGCACCAAGCTAGGTGGAGGTAACCCTTACAACTCAAGAACACTCCTTTTACAATTGATGTGAAAGAAACTAGAAGAAGGAGTTTATCACTTGTAGAGCACTTGGATGATGGTTTGGAATATAAGCATTAGCCATCCAAAAGCCCACACCCTCTCTTTTTATAGAGAGGGCTGATTTCTTCCCGTTGGCCACCACCAGTCGACTACTGCCCTTGGCAGTCGACTGCCGCTACTACAATGGCCTCCGAACACATCGGATACTGACCATTGTAGTCCAACGGATCCCTTGGCAGTAGACTGATGTATCCATCAGTCGACTGATGCCTCGTAGTCGACTGCCCAATTGGCTACAAGCGGTTCTGTGGCCCAAACCCTTTTGACCAGTCGACTGTTGCCTTCAACAGTCGACTGATGGTCTTGGCAGTGGACTGCCAACTTATGGCAGTCGACTGCTGGCCCAAAAATCACTCAGTCGGATACCAGTCAAACCCGTTTGACTTAGAGCAGTCGAATGCCATTCCATGGCAGTCGACTGATGTCGGGAAAACTCATCCGACACTTAGTTAAATGGCCAAGTTTCACATAGGAGCACTACCCATTCCCAGGTTACATTCGCTCACTCTCATCCCTCGGAGTCCCTCGCCTTTGAAGTTATCTTCGTCCAGCCACGTCCCTCGGATGCGCCAAGAGCACGACTCTACAACACCATCCTTTGTGTCTCGCCCTGAAGTCTACTTCCTCCGGCTTCACTCCAAGCACCTCGTCCGGCGGTCCCTTGGATGCTCCAAGTGCACGACTTCCACAAAGCCATCCTTCACCGACTCAAGGACCGAGTCATGAGAGGTGAAACTCGCCAAGGCTCCATGTGAGAATTACTATGTCCTGCAAGACTCCAATGCACATATCAAATCACAATAACAACCTAACTTAAACCCTTTGCCAATCACATCAAAACCATATCAAGGATTGATTGCACTAACAATCACCCCCTTTTTGATGTGTGGCAATCCGTTTAAGTTAGGTAAAAACATTTGATACAAAATTAAGAAAGGAAAGCATGTAAATAACATGATTAGCAACTCTCCCCCTTAATACATGAAACTCCCCCTAAATATAATTCCCCCTTACTTAAACATATATATTTCTCCCCCATTGACACCATAAAAATAATTAACAAAGTTTATACAGCATGACATCAAGTCTAGAGAGAAACATAAACCAAAAACATGCCTTAAAATCGTGTATCAAAAGTTGTTGGGCAATTTTTCAGGTGAGCAGTCGACTGCTATCAGTATGGCAGTTGACTAGCACAATGAAATCCGAATTTCTGATTTTCTGAACGAATTTCAAAAATGCACTATAAATTCCAAAAAATTTGAAAAATAGTGAAATTTGGGGAACACATTTATTTTAGGGTTCTTTATCAATGAAAAATAGTTTTCCTTGAAAAAACAATATATTTTCAAGGATTTTCCAAAAATCCAAAAGCTTTAAAAACAACTAGGTTTTTGATTAAGTTAGTATCACATTTAACACCTAGTTTTGGTTTGAATTGTTTCAAAACATGAACACACAGATTTTAAAGTAAGAAATTGTTTTGAAAACATATGAAATATCCAACCATGATCTTTGGGCAATATGTCTATGAATTAAACAT
This sequence comes from Wurfbainia villosa, assembly GCA_025175895.1. Classification (NCBI taxonomy): domain Eukaryota; kingdom Viridiplantae; phylum Streptophyta; class Magnoliopsida; order Zingiberales; family Zingiberaceae; genus Wurfbainia; species Wurfbainia villosa. The sequence continues at coordinate 45,025,672 of CM046004.1, read as the reverse complement.
AAGTCTTCCCCTTGATTGGTCTATTATTGCTATTTTGATACCTTAAATGACCATCTAAAGGTATAGGCATTAGTGGACATTTGTATCATCCTAACATCGCACTCATGCTAAGTTTTCAATCATGGTAGCCTATGGTGAGTGTGAGATGCATCCTAAAGGTATTTGCATATACTTAACCATTATTTTCATGCAATTCTATCAAAGTTAAGTATCATCCTATCATTCCACTTGATCATAAAGACATATATAGATAAATTTCACATTATGATCATGAAACAAATGTATTCATCAAATTGTGATCATGCATTCGGTATGAAACATGATAATAAGTCAAATATCACCTAAAGCATGATTTATCTCTTTATAGGTGCATTATCATCACCTAACACTATTTCAAAAATATTGTCCCGCCATCCTAAGTCAACCAAAATATGATATAGATAAATTCCATGTGGTTGACTATCTTAGGGTTTTCCTAACCCTTTAGGATGGATTTAGGAACCCAAAATAAGTTCTTTCCTATGGGGTTCACTAAATACTCCTTAGGGATCCATTTTCTAGCTATTACCTTCTTTTTATCTTGACCCCTAGCAATTAAACATTTATAGGCCTTTTCATTTTTATTTTCTTTATAACCTAGGCCTTTCTTGTTGAAGCTTGCCCTTTGGCTCCCTATGATCATGTTAAGGGTGTTGGAGCCTATGGTGAATTTTTCTAGGGCTTTGGTCAAATGATCTTCCTTTTCCCTTAAATCCCTATTTTCATCCATACATGCATCACTAACATTAAATGACATATATTCATGTGAGCATGCATCATTTAAGCTAGAAGAAATATTATCATTTACATTTAAGCATGCTTTTTCTAATTTTTCTTCTAAGTCCTTAATTTGATCAAGCATGCTTTTGTTTTTCTTTTTGGCCCTAAATAGATCCTTAGTAAGACTAGATATCATGGAAACTATTTTACTTGGTGAAAGGTTCGTTACCATAGTTTCCATGTCTTCTTCTTCTTTCGATGAGGATGGTGAAGAAGCTCCCCCTTCACTCGAGCTCTCCTCACTTGAGCTTGCTTCTTCATTTTCGGAGGAGGAAGAGTCTAGGTCGTCAAAGGCCATTAGGGCAAGGTTGGAGTAGACATGTTCTTCCTCTTCGGATGATGATGATGATGAAGAGGGATCATCCCATGTCCTTGCTTTGAGTGCTTTTGTTTTCCCTTTCTCCTTGGCTTTCTTCTCTTCTTCCTTCTTCTTACTCCCCTTCTTCTTCTTCTTTTCTTCTTTCTTTTTCCTTTCCTCTTTACTCTTGTTTAGGAGGGGACAATTATCTCTTATATGTCCCTCTCCTTGGCAATTGTAGCAAATCAACTTCCCCCTTGGTCTTCTCCTCCTATCATTAGATTTATTAAATTTAAAACCTATTAGTGCATGCCTTACCCTCCTTATCATATAAGCTTCTTCCGTGCTATCCATGGAGGAGGAGGAGGATGCTTCGTCGGAGGAGGAGGGAGTCTCCATCTTCTTCTTCCCTTTGTTAGCCATCAAGGCTACTCCTCTTGAAGGTTGAAACCTTGGCTCTTCTACTATTCCTTCGAGCCTTGTTCGTGGAGTTCCATAGTTGAGAAGAACTCCTCCAAGGTGCTCACTTCCAAATTCTTAGACATGTAGAAGGAGTCCACCATTGTAGAATACGAAAAAAAAAATATTAATTAACTCGTTAATTAATTAGGATTAATTAGGGGATTAATTAGGCTTAAATAGTGGGCTGAAATTGGGTTGAAATGGGCTTGGGCTGAAATGGGCTTGGGCTGAAATGGGGCTTGGGCTGAAATTTAGGTTTGGGTTTGGATTAGACTTGGGATGGTTTGGGCTGGGTTAACCGGATCATTTGAACGACCTTTAAAGGGGGCCGAACGAACTGATCACCTCATTCCATCACGATCCCCATTTTCGTTCTTCTCCACGCCGAACATCTCTTCGCCGTGCGTTTTCCCTCTCCGATCTCGTCGGCGATCCGGTGCGAGCAGCTCGACGGCGCCACCATTTGGTAGATCTCCGGCCGGGGATTAGGGGGGTTCTCGCCTGGAAAGAAATCGCGGCGACACTCCCAGCGGACAGCGACGTCGTTGTCGCGGCAGCGAGCTGCCATAGGAGGTAAGGATCGAATGTCAGTTTCCTTTTCGAGTAGAGATCTTGTTTTCGGGTCGTGCTTATTGAAATCTATGGGTTGACAGTGATCGGGAGTTGATTTGATTCGACGAGCAACTGGGATTGGGGGAGATATCGCCGCCGATGAAGTTTGGACTCGGTAAGTTGGACCTAACCCAGTATACCTATCTGTGGTATCCATTGATTGAGTTTTGTTATGCTGTGATTGTTGGATTTGAGTTGTCTTGGAAATTTGATTGCCGATGAGTATTTTGGTGTAATTCGGGTATTGGTGCTCGGGTAATTCCAATGATAGTTGATTTGTTTAGATTGTTAGGGATTTTTAGCTATGATTTCGGTAATCGATTGATAGGTTGTAGTTGGTATTCTGTGATTTCAAATGTTGTCGAAGGGTGGATTGTTCCTAACTAAGGAGGGTGACGGTTGTGGGTGTGTGGAAGGAGCGTTGGGATGATAGAGTCTTTCTACTGTGATTTAGGGATAAACAGTGGATTGAAGTTGTTAATTAGGTTTTCCTTGGATTAGTTCTGTGGGATGGTGGTGGTGGATGTAGATGGATTGTTGTTAATTGATTCGGGATAGTTGGAGTTGTAAAATGTATTTAGGAAAAGAATACGAATATAAAATAGTATTTCATTCGTATTATTATTGGAGTTTTATGCTTAATCCTAAGTTGTTATTATGTGCAGGTTTGGGATACGAAGCAGGCCCGTGGTCGTGAGGATTTTTTCGAGATTTGTATCAGGTGGGTAATATCTACCTGGTCCAGTAGTTTGATCAATTCTAGTGCGTGACATTGTATATATATTTATACCTGTTTACCTTAAATCCACTCTTATTAAATGATATACTTGTACTGCCTTTGACCTTTGAGAAATATAATCTGTTACATCATTGATTATCTAGCACGGATAGGAACTATAAAACCCTATTATGTGTTAGCTGATAGATGTTTAGTAAGTACAAGTGATTAGGGTTATTTTTATGACCTCAGACTGGGTTACTGGGTTGCATCGCTAGGTTAGGTGATGAGTCCAAATTATGAGGTCGGTCGTTGTATCGTATACATAGCAGTGTGTTAGTTTGACGGAGCTATTTATCTGTACATAGGTAAATAGGTTGTGATTACGGATTTGTCGTCCTTACATGGTTGACTAGGTCTCCCCGTGAGTTAGGGAGCGTTGAGAGGATTTGGGTGTGAGCTATGCATCATTTCATTTCATGCATGCTGACGACTGGGTCTGCCTTGTGGTTGAGACGAGTCGTCAGTCATCCTGCCTCCTCGGCAACTCGGGGTAGTGGTTGCAGGGTTGAGGGCAGAGCATTGTGTGTGTGTCGTTCTCGGCCACTAGGGATGGTGGTAGCTGGAGATGCGCACTTGGCCACTGTGCGGAGTGGTAGTTAGCGCACTCACCCACTATAGATGGTGGTCATGTGATGTGCAGTAGTCCTGGGTGCAGTGCTCGTCTACTCATGGGTAGGGATGGAGCGGCTAATAGCAGGGACCCCCGTGTGAGTAGCATATAGCTCTATGGCGGCTAGCTACTGTTTCATACTACCCAACTCGGTCACTCGAGAGTGGTGGCGGCTGGAGTCGGGATAGTTGTCATGTCGTGACACCTAGGCCACACTGGGGTCGTGGTAGCGAGTTGGGTGCACAGGCATGACCATGCATATGCATTGCTGATATATATATGTATACATGTTTTCGATATATGTTTTACCTATGCTTGTGAGATGTTGCATTTGGTTGCTGCATATGATGGTATATCATGCTACATGTCATCTGCATTTTATATACTGTTGTGTGTTGAGTATGAGTATGTTTTGGTTTAGACTGTCGCATGTTATTTGGATTATGCTATGATATACCTGTTCAGGATGTTATAGGTCATGTGGACGGCAGACCGTCAGGTATGTACATTATTTTAGGTCAGTTAGTAGTTTAGTGTATGCTATGAGTATGACCGTATCTGTAGTTACTGATTACTATGCTTAGTACTGTATGTCTGTTGGACTCATGCTGCATACCTGTAGATCTTCACATGTATACTTGTAGATCTCTTTACCCTGTATGTTGTTCATGCACTTCTATATATATTACCCCTGAGTTTTATACTCACCACCCTTGACCCTGGGTTTTCTGTCGCCCAGGTAGTAGATAGAAGACTTCGGCATGGACTTGGAGCATTGCCACCTGATCCCATCTCGCCGTTTTTCCGAGGGTTTTGCTTCCCATCGCATGTATTTTCATATGGACTCTTATTGTTTTGGAGATCATGTTGTATGTTTCTCTTTTGGATATTCAGTATGGATTTTGTTCTAGTATGGATGGATATACCGATGTACTTATGTTGTCGAGTTTGTATTTCCATTGTGTTTGGCTTCCGCTATTGATGTTATACGTTTTCGCTGTGATGTTATATATTTTCTATATGTGTTAGACTGGCTGCGACTTTTGTACCGAATTGGAATTGTCATAAGGGGGTGCCGTCCGTTGGCCAGACAGGGTCTACCTCGGGGCGTGACAATTTTATTGGTATCAGAGCTCTAGGTTGCGATGCCATGCAATAATGTTTTTGCCGGATTTTGGGACCTCAGAAATTGTTTTGATTTGATTTTATTTCGATTTTGGTAAGATGGGATTGACCGAGGCATGAGCTCCAAGTTGTCCGAAGTAAGAAATCTTAACACTTAGTATTTTCTGGTTAAATATTTATGTGAGTCGTTCAACAGGTGTGAACAGACGATATTATGGCACCTGTTCAGGCTCGTAAGAGAGGTCGACCATCTAAACAGCCTACTACCGGAGGACCGGTTGATCAGGAGGAGCCACGACATTCTCCTACAAGAGGTTCGAAACCTCAAGAGCCTGATGTACCCCTGACTATGCCGACTGCTATAGATTCCAGTTGGGTCAGAGTCAAGGCACGTATACCGGTGTTAGCACGGTCAGCCAAGGACCGATTTACGCTATTCCGAGGCGAGTCTAATCCCTGGATTGCACGGACTTGGTTAGACAATTTGGAGGATACGTTTGAGTTCATGAGTTGCACCGATGAGGAGAAGATGGGTCTAGCAGCTTATCACCTTCGGGAGCAGGCGACTACGTGGTGGAAAATGCAGAAGACATTGATGGGAGAGCAGGACATCAATTGGGCAGTTTTTCGAGATATATTTTGGAGGCAGAATTTTCCTTCTGCGTTCTCTACAGCACGCCGTCAGGAGTTCTTAACGCTTAAGCAGGGCAGCCGGTCAGTCATGTAGTATAATGCGGAGTTCACCCGACTCGCAGAATTTTGTCCACATTTGGTAGCACAGGATGGGGACAGAATGTTCCAATTTATGCAGGGTTTGGCTGCGTATATTCGGGCCAAACTATCGGGATCTTCCATTAATTCGTACCAAGAGGCACTGGATAGGGCACTGTCTATTGAGATGACTTCTCAACAAATTGCAAGGGAGAGAGAGTTGGAAAAATAGATAAACTAGGAAAAGCAGCGGAAATCTGATGCGACTCCTGAGACTCAAAGAAAGCAAGATCAGAGAGGGGCTTCTCATGGTACTTCAGAGGGATCATCTAGGGCACAGAAAGGGAAGCGACAAGCACGGGCGATCTGGAGGTTCTCAGAAGAACCGTAAGAGCGGACACATGGCTAGATGCTATAGATGCGGGTCAGGAACCCACCACATTTCAGAGTGTCCCTTGGACCGGAGTGTTTGTTATTACTGCAAGCATCCAAGGCACACTAGTCGAGAGTGTACTTTGAAGGCACAGCTAGAGGGTTCAGGAAATTCCAGCAAGGGAAAGAGATCTGATCAGCATCATCAGCAGAGGTCAGCACCTAGGACGCAGATGCATGGTCAGAGACATCCACCCCCTCCTACAGCTCAGATATATCATATACATGGGAGTGATTCTTCCGGGATGCCTGCGGCGATTCATTATACACCAGCTCCAGAGAGTTATTATTCCGGACCACCTACTCAGCGATATCTACGTGGCTCTGTGGATATATTATGCTCACAAGAAGCAGTCACCTCCAAAGAAACATCATCACATACCCAGATCCATCCGGAGTGGAGGCATTCTACTATTATACCTGGAGCGCAATCGTCGCATGTGGAGACTGGACGAGTTTATGCCATTACCCGAGAGGACGCTCAGCGGGCCGAGGGATCGTTCATTCGGGGTATGATTTTGGTTTATTCTATACCTGATGATACATTGATTGATACTGGTAGATCGCATTCCTTTATTTCTAGTGTATTTCTGAGTAAAATTGGGAGAATCCCTATGATTCGTTCTTGTGGATTAGCGGTATCATTACCATCAGGCGAGGTTTTGACCAGTCATCAAGTAATCAAAGGTTGTCCGTTGGATTTCGAGGGACATATACTTACGGTGGACCTTCAGGTGCTAGAGATGGTAGAATTCGATATCATACTCGGAATGGATTGGTTGGCTACATATTGTGCTACAGTGGATTGTAGAGCGAGAGTAGTGACCTTCCGACCACCAGATAAGCCTGCATGGGAATTCGTGGGTACCCGGGATGATGGAGTGTCCGTTATATCTGCACTTCAGGCTCGGAGATTATTGTCGCATGGTTGTCAGGGTTACTTATTCTCTTTGGTCAAAGTGGAGAGTGAGGAGATACCACCTCTTTCCAGCGTGCGGGTAGTTCGTGAGTATCCGGATGTATTTCCAGATGAACTTCCGGGCTTGCCACCTCCGAGGCAAGTGGAATTCGCGATAGAGGTGATTCCAGGAACCGCACCGGTGTCAAAGGCTCCATACCGGATGGCACCGAAAGAGTTAAGTGAGCTAAAGATACAACTGCAAGAATTATTGGATAGGGGTTTTGTTCGTCCTAGTGTTTCACCCTGGGGAGCTCCGGTGCTGTTCGTTAAAAAGAAAGATGGATCTCTGCGGTTATGTATTGATTACCGACAACTTAATGCAGTAACCGTTAAGAACAAATATCCACTGCCGAGGATAGAGGATTTGTTTGATCAGCTCAAGGATACTTGCGTGTATTCCAAGATTGATCTGCGATCAGGTTATCATCAGCTGAGGGTAAGAGACGGGGATGTTCAGAAGACAGCGTTCCGCACGCGTTATGGACATTACGAGTTTCTAGTGATGCCATTTGGTCTTACTAATGCTCCAGCTGCATTTATGGATTTGATGAACCGGGTATTCTTGAGGTACTTGGATCAGTTTGTCATCGTATTCATAGATGATATCTTGATATATTCTCGTTCTGAGGAGGAGCATAAGCACCATCTTCGGATTGTATTGGAGACATTGCGACGAGAGCATTTATATGCCAAATTCAGTAAGTGCGCTTTTTGGTTATCTTCTGTGGGATTTCTTGGACATGTGGTATCTAGCAGAGGTATTTCAGTTGATCCCCAGAAAATCGAAGCGATTACCAGTTGGGAGCAGCCCAAGTCAGTTCAGGAAGTCCGTAGTTTTCTTGGATTGGTCGGGTATTACCGTAGATTTGTGGAGGGATTTTCCCGTATAGCCACACCACTTACTCGCTTGACCCGGAAAGGGGTCAAGTTTGCTTGGTCAGAGGCGTGTGAGTCCAGTTTTCAGGAGCTTAAGCAGCGACTAGTTTCTGCACCTATATTAGTGATTCCTTCTTCTTGCGATGGGATGGTCCTGTATACTGATGCTTCTTTCCAAGGATTGGGAGCAGTTCTGATGCAGTTCGACCGTGTAGTATCCTATGCCTCCCGTTAGCTTAAGGACCATGAGCGGAATTATCCGGTGCATGATCTGGAGCTAGCAGCCATTATTTTTGCGCTAAAGATATGGAGACATTATCTGTATGGGATTACTTTTGAGATCTATACGGACCATAAGAGTTTGAAATATCTTTTCACTCAGAAGGAATTGAATCTTAGACAGAGACGATGGATGGAATACCTAAAGGATTATGATTGCACCATTCAGTATCATCCGGGTAAAGCTAATGTTGTAGCAGATGCACTGAGCAGGAAGTCCCGTGGGATTCTGGCTAGTCATTTGACCGCAGTGACTGATCTTGTTCGACAGTTCTCAGAGTTGGGGTTGTCTGAACAGGGTCAAACATCCCGGGGGATATTGGTATCTATGGTTGCCCAGTCTGATATTATTGAGAGGATCAAGGAGGCACAAGCTAGTGATCAGCATCTGCAGTTCATATGCAGCACTCTGGACTCAGGACGACAGACAGATTTCTCGTGTGACGAGACTGGAGTCCTCCGATTCCGAGGGAGATTATGTGTTCCAGACACACATCCGATTAAGGAGGAGTTATTACGAGAGGCACATCACTCGAGATTTGCTATACATCCGGGCGGTACTCGGATGTATCAGGATTTGAGACGTTCATATTGGTGGGACGGTATGAAGAGGGATATTGCGGATTTCGTCGCTCGGTGTTTGGTTTGCCAACAGGTAAAGGCTGAACATCAGAAACCCGCCGGATTGCTACAGAGAATCCCAATTCCGGAATGGAAGTGGGAACATATTACGATGGATTTTGTTACGGGGTTGCCCAGAACCCGTAAAGGACATGATGCAATTGGGTGATTGTGGATAGGTTAACCAAATCCGCTCATTTCCTTCCGATTCATGAGACTCATCCATTGGATCGACTAGCTGAGCTATACTGTAGAGAGATTGTCAGACTGCACGGAGTACCCTTGAGTATCATATCTGACAGAGATCCGCATTTTACTTCACGATTCTGGCAGAGTCTTCAGCATGCTATGGGCACCGAGCTTCGTCTCAGTACTGCATTTCACCTGCAGACGGATGGACAGTCGGAGCGTACTATTCAGACTTTGGAGGACTTATTGAGATCTTGCATCATGGATTTCGGAGGCAGCTGGGAGGATCACGTTCTCTTGGTGGAGTTAGCGTATAATAATAGCTATCACTCTTCCATTCAGATGGCTCCCTTTGAGGCTTTGTATGGTCGACCCTGCAGATCTCCGATATTGTGGGAGGATGTTGGGAAGCGACAGTTATTGGGCCCTCAGAGTATTCAGCATGATGCAGAGTTAGTTCGTATTATCAGACGACGATTATCAGAGGCTCAGGATAGACAGAAAAGTTATGTGGATCGGAGGCGAAGACCTCTGGAGTTTGTTATAGGAGATCATGTATTTTTGTGAGTATCGCCTACGAAAGGAGTCAAGAGATTCGGAATTAAAGGAAAGTTAGCACCACGCTACATTGGACCATTCGAGATATTGGAGCAGATTGGAGGTGTAGCATACAGGTTAGCTCTACCTCCGACGCTTGCGAGCATCCATAACGTATTCCATGTGTCTATGCTGAGGAAATACGTACCACATCCGGATCATGTTCTGACAGAGGTACCGGTTCCACTCCAGCCTAATGCGACATATGAGGAGATTCCCGTATGGAATCTTGGTCGCAGAGAGCGTCAGTTACGGAACAAAACCATCCGCCTTGTAAAGGTTGGATGGCAGCATCACACTGATGACGAGGCTACGTGGGAGCTGGAGGATATCATCCGAGCTCGATACCCTCACTTGTTCACATGAGGTATGTAGTAATTTAAGAAATTTCTTACGTTAATTACTGCATATAAGTACGGAAATTTGGGGACCAAATTTTATTAAGTGGGGAAGAATGTAGAATACGAAAAAAAAAATATTAATTAACTCGTTAATTAATTAGGATTAATTAGGGGATTAATTAGGCTTAAATAGTGGGCTGAAATTGGGTTGAAATGGGCTTGGGCTGAAATGGGCTTGGGCTGAGATTGGGCTTGGGCTGAAATTTAGGTTTGGGTTTGGATTAGACTTGGGCTGGTTTGGGCTGGGTTAACCGGATCATTTGAACGGCCTTTAAAGGGGGCCAAACGAACGGATCGCCTCATTCCATCGCGATCCCCATTTCCGTTCTTCTCTGTGCCGAACATCTCTTCGCCGTGCGTTTTCCCTCTCCGATCTCATCGACGATCCGGTGCGAGCAGCTCGACGGCGCCACCATTTGGTAGATCTCCGGCCGGAGATTAGGGGGGTTCTCGCCTGGAAAGAAATCGCGGCGACACTCCCAGCGGACAGCAGCGTCGTTGTTGCAGCAGCGAGCTGCCATCGGAGGTAAGGATCGAATGTCAATTTCCTTTTCGAGTAGAGATCTTGTTTTCGGGTCGTGCTTATTGAGATCTATGGGTTGACAATGATCGGGAGTTGATTTGATTCAGTGTGCAACTGGGATTGAGGGAGATATCGCCACCGGTGAAGTTTGGACTCGGTAAGTTGGACCTAACCCAGTATATCTATCTGTGGTATCCATTGATTGAGTTTTGTTATGCTGTGATTGTTGGATTTAAGTTGTCTTGGAAATTTGATTGTCGATGAGTATTTGGGTGTAATTCGGGTATTGGTGCTTGGGTAATTACAGTGATAGTTGATTTGTTTAGATTGTTAGGGATTTTTAGCTATGATTTCGGTAATCGATTGATAGGTTGTAGTTGGTATTCTGTGATTTCAAATGTTGTCGAAGGGTGGATTGTTCCTAACTGAGGAGGGTGACGGATGTGGGTGTGTGGAAGGAGCATTGGGATGATAGAGTCTTTCTACTGTGATTTAGGGATAAACAGTGGATTGAAGTTGTTAATTAGGTTTTCCTTGTATTAGTTCTGTGGGATGGTGGTGGTGGATGTAGATGGATTGTTGTTAATTGATTCGGGATAGTTGGAGTTGTAAAATGTATTTAGGAAAAGAATACGAATATAAAATAGTATTTCATTCGTATTATTATTGGAGTTTTATGCTTAATCCTAAGTTGTTATTATGTGCAGGTTTGGGATACGAAGCAGGCCCGCGGCCGTGAGAATTTTTTCGAGATTCGTATCAGGTGGGTAATATCTACCTGGTCCGGTAGTTTGATCAATTCTAGTGCGTGACATTGTATATATGTTTATACCTGTTTACCTTAAATCCACTCTTATTAAATGATATGCTTGTACTGCCTTTGACCTTTGAGAAATATAATCTGTTACATCATTGATTATCTAGCACGGATAGGAACTATAAAACCCTATTATGTGTTAGCTGATAGATGTTTAGTAAGTACATGTGGTTAGGGTTATTTTTATGACCTCAGATTGGGTTACTGGGTTGCATCGCTAGGTTAGGTGATGAGTCCAAATTATGAGGTCGGTCGTTGTATCGTATACATAGCAGTGTGTTAGTTTGACGGAGCTATTTATCTGTACATAGGTAAATAGGTTGTGATTACGGATTTGTCATCCTTACATGGTTGACTTTTGGTTGACTAGGTCTCCCCGTGAGTTAGGGAGCGTTGCGAGGATTTGGGTGTGAGCTATGCATCATTTCATTCCATGCATGCTGACGACTGGGTTTGCCTTGTGGTTGAGATGAGTCGTCAGTCATCCTACCTCCTCGGGCACTCGGGGTAGTGGTTGCAGGGTTGAGGGCAGAGCATTGTGTGCGTGCCGTTCTCGGCCACTAGGGATGGTGGTAGCTGGAGATGCGCACTTGGCCACTGTGCGGAGTGGTAGTTAGCGCACTCACCCACTATAGATGGTGGTCGTGTGATGTGCAGTAGTCATGGGTGCAGTGCTCGTCTAGTCATGGGTAGGGACGGAGCTGCTAGCAGCAGGGACCCCCGTGTGAGTAGCATATAGCTCTATGGCAGCTAGCTACTGTTTCATACTACCCAACTCGGTCACTCGAGAGTGGTGGCGGCTGGAGTCAGGATAGTTGTCATGTCGTGACACCTAGGTCACACTGGGGTCGTGGTAGCGAGTTTGGTGCACATGCATGACCATGCATATGCATTGCTGATATATATATGTATACATATATTCGATATATGTTTTACCTATGCTTGTGAGATGTTGCATTTGGTTGCTGCATATGATGGTATATCATGCTACATGTCATCTGCATTTTATATACTGCTGTGTGTTGAGTATGACTATGTTTTGGTTTAGACTGTCACATGTTATTTGGATTATGCTATGATATACCTGTTCAGGATGTTATAGGTCATGGATGTGAGCCGTCGGTATGTACATTATTTTAGGTCGCTTAGTAGTTTAGTGTATGCTAGTATGGCCGTATCGATTACTACGCTTAATCTTGTATATATTGGACTCATCTTTGTATACCTGTAGATCTTCACATGTATACTTGTAGATCTCTTTACCCTGTATGTTGTTCATGCACTTCTATATATATTACCCCTGAGTTTTATACTCACCACCCTGGATCCTGGACCCTGGGTTTCCTGTCGCCCAGGTAGTAGATAGAAGACTTCGGCATGGACTTGGAGCATTGCCACCTGATCTCATCTCGCCGTTTTTCTGAGGGTTTTGCTTCCCATCGCATGTATTTTCATATGGACTCTTATTGTTTTGGAGATCATGTTGTATGTTTCTCTTTTGGATATTCAGTATGGATTTTGTTCTAATATGGACGGATATACCGATGTACTTATGTTGTCGAGTTTGTATTTCCATTGTGTTTGTCTTCCGCTATTGATGTTATACGTTTTCGCTGTGATGTTATATATTTTCTATATGTGTTAGACTGGCTGCGACTTTTGTACCGAATTGGAATTGTCATAAGGGGGTGCCGTCCGTTGGCCGGACAGGGTCTACCTCGGGGCGTGACAATTTTATTGGTATCAGAGCTCTAGGTTGTGATGCCATGCAATAATGTTTTTGTCGGATTTTGGGACCTCGAAAATCGTTTTGATTTGATTTGATTTCGATTTTGGTAAGATTGGATTGACCGAGGCATGAGCTCCAAGTTGTCCGAAGTAAGAAATCTTAACACTTAGTATTTTCTGGTTAAATATTTATGTGAGTCGTTCAACAGGTGTGAACAGACGATATTATGGCACCTGTTCAGGCTCGTAGCAGAGGTCGACCATCTAAACATCCTACTATCGGAGGACCGGTTGATCAGGAGGAGCCACGACAGTCTCCTACCAGAGGTTCGGAACCTCAAGAGCCTGATGTACCCCTGACTATGCCGACTGCTACGGATTCCAGTTGGGTCAAAGTCAAGGAACGTATATCGGTGTTAGCACGGTCAGCCAAGGACCGATTTATGCTATTCCGAGGCGAGTCTGATCCCTTGATTGCACGGACTTGGTTAGACAATTTGGAGGATACCTTTGAGTTCATGAGTTGCACCGATGAGGAGAAGGTGGATCATGTAGCTTATCATCTTCGGGAGCAGGCGACTACGTGGTGGAAAATGCAGAAGACATTGATGGGAGAGCAGGACATCACTTGGGCAATTTTTCGAGATATATTTTGGAGGCAGTATTTTCCTTCTGCGTTCTCTACAGCACGCCGTCAGGAGTTCTTAACACTTAAGCAGGGCAGCCGGTCAGTCATGGAGTATAATGCGGAGTTCACCCGACTCGCGGAATTTTGTCCACATTTGGTAGCACAGGATGGGGACAGAATGTTCAAATTTATGCAGGGTTTGGCTGTGTATATTCGGGCCAAACTATCGGGATCTTCCATTAATTCGTACCGAGAGGCACTGGATAGGGCACTGTCTATTGAGATGACTTCTCAACAAATCGCAAAGGAGAGAGAGTTGGAAAAATAGATGAACCAGGGAAAGCAGTGGAAATATGATGCGACTCCTGAGACTCAGAGAAAGCAAGATCAGAGAGGGGCTTCTCATGGTACTTCAGAGGGATCATCTAGGGCACAGAAAGGGAAGCGACCAGCTTCTGGACAGTCTGGAGGTTCTCAGAAGAACCGTAAGAGTGGACACATGGCTAGATGCTATAGATGCGGGTCAGGAACCCACCACATTTCAGAGTGTCCCTTGGACCGGAGTGTTTGTTATTACTGCAAGCATCCAGGGCACACTAGTCGAGAGTGTACTCTGAAGGCACTAGAGGTTCGGAAATTCCGGCAAGGGAAAGAGATCGTCGGCATCATCGGTGAAATTCGGCACCTGGGGACGCAGATGCATGGTCGAGACGACCACCCCTCCTACACTTTCGGATATATCATATACATGGGAGTGATTCTTCCGGGATGCCAGTGGCGATTCATTATACACGGCTCGAGAGAGTTATTATTAGGACCACCTACTCCGATATCTACAAGGTATCGAGGATATATTATGCTCGCGTGAGAGTTAGCCTCGACAACATCATCGCAGACCAGATCCATCCGGAGTGGAGGCATTCTACGTCGCATGTGGAGACTGGACGAGTTTATGCCATTACCCGAGAGGATGCTCAGTGGGCCGAGGGATCGGTCATTCGGGGTATGATTTTGGTTTATTCTATACCTACTGATACATTGATTGATACTGGTAGCTCGCATTCCTTTATTTCTAGTGTATTTCTGAGTAAAATTGGGAGAATCCCTATGATTCGTTCATGTGGATTAGCGGTATCATTACCATCAGGCGAGGTTTTGACCTGTCATCAAGTAATCAAAGGTTGTCCATTGGATTTCGAGGGACATATAATTACGGTGAACCTTCAGGTGCTAGAGATGGTAGAATTTGATATCATACTCGAAATGGATTGGTTGGCTACATATTGTGCTACAGTGGATTGTAGAGCGAGAGTAGTGACCTTCCGACCACCAGATAAGCCTGCATGGGAATTCGTGGGTACCCGGGATGATGGAGTGTCCGTTATATCTGCACTTCAGGCTCGGAGATTATTGTCGCATGGTTGTCAGGGTTACTTATTCTCTTTGGTCAAAGTGGAGAGTGAGGAGATACCACCTCTTTCCAGCGTGCGGGTAGTTCATGAGTATCCGGATGTATTTCCAGATGAACTTCCGGGCTTGCCACCTCCTAGGCAAGTGGAATTCGCGATAGAGGTGATTCCAGGAACTGCACCGGTGTCAAAGGCTCCATACCGGATGGCACCGAAAGAGTTAAGTGAGCTAAAGATACAACTGCAAGAATTATTGGATAGGGGTTTTGTTCGTCCTAGTTTTTCACCCTGGGGAGCTCCGGTGCTGTTCGTTAAAAAGAAAGATGGATCTCTGCGGTTATGTATTGATTACCGACAACTTAATGCAGTAACCGTTAAGAACAAATATCCACTGCCGAGGATAGTGGATTTGTTTGATCAGCTCAAGGATACTTGCGTGTATTCCAAGATTGATCTGCGATCAGGTTATCATCAGCTGAGGGTAAGAGATGGGGATGTTGAAGGCGATGCGTTCATGCAGCGTTATGGACATTACAAGTTTCTAGTGATGCCATTTGGTCTGACTAATGCTCCAGCTGCATTTATGGATTTGATGAACCGGGTATTCTTGAGGTACTTGGATCAGTTTGTCATCGTATTCATAGATGATATCTTGATATATTCTCGTTCTGAGGAGGAGCATAAGCACCATCTTCGGATTGTATTGGAGACATTGCGACGAGAGCATTTATATGCCAAATTCAGTAAGTGCGCTTTTTGGTTATCTTCTGTGGGATTTCTTGGACATGTGGTATCTAGCAGAGGTATTTCAGTTGATCCCCAGAAAATCGAAGCGATTACCAGTTGGGAGCAGCCCAAGTCAGTTCAGGAAGTCCGTAGTTTTCTTGGATTGGCCGGGTATTACCGTAGATTTGTGGAGGGATTTTCCCGTATAGCCACACCACTTACTCGCTTGACCCGGAAAGGGGTCAAGTTTGCTTGGTCAGAGGCGTGTGAGTCCAGTTTTCAGGAGCTTAAGCAGCGACTAGTTTCTGCACCTGTATTAGTGATTCCTTCTTCTTGCGATGGGATGGTCCTGTATACTGATGCTTCTTTCCAAGGATTGGGAGCAGTTCTGATGCAGTTCGACCGTGTAGTATCCTATGCCTCCCGTCAGCTTAAGGACCATGAGAGGAATTATCCGGTGCACGATCTGGAGCTAGCAGCCATTATTTTTGCGCTAAAGATATGGAGACATTATCTGTATGGGATTACTTTTGAGATCTATACGGACCATAAGAGTTTGAAATATCTTTTCACTCAGAAGGAATTGAATCTTAGACAGAGACGATGGATGGAATACCTAAAGGATTATGATTGCACCATTCAGTATCATCCGGGTAAAGCTAACGTTGTAGCAGATGCACTGAGCAGGAAGTCTCGTGGGATTCTAGCTAGTCATTTGACCGCAGTGACTGATCTTGTTCGACAGTTCTCAGAGTTGGGGTTGTCCGAACAGGGTCAAACATCCCGGGGGATATTGGTATCTATGGTTGCCCAGTCTGATATTATTGAGAGGATCAAGGAGGCACAAGCTAGTGATCGGCGATCGCAATTCATATGCAAGACTCGACTCGGGGATGAGCATGCCTTTCTCGTGTGACGACCGAGTCCTCCGATTCGAGGGAGATTATGTGTTCCAGACACACATCCGATTAAGGAGGAGTTATTACGAGAGGCACATCACTCGAGATTTGCTATACATCCGGGCGGTACTCGGATGTATCAGGATTTGAGACGTTCATATTGGTGGGACGGTATGAAGAGGGATATTGCGGATTTCATCGCTCGATGTTTGGTTTGCCAGCAGGTAAAGGCTGAACATCAGAAACCCGCCGGATTGCTACAGAGAATCCCAATTCCGGAATGGAAGTGGGAACATATTACGATAGATTTTGTTACGGGGTTGCCCAAAACCCGTAAAGGACATGATGCAATTTGGGTGATTGTGGATAGGTTAACCAAATCCGCTCATTTCCTTCCGATTCGTGAAACTCATCCATTGGATTGACTAGCTGAGCTATACTATAGAGAGATTGTCAGACTGCACGGAGTACCCTTGAGTATCATATCTGACAGAGATCCGCGTTTTACTTCACGATTCTGGCAGAGTCTTCAGCATGCTATGGGCACCGAGCCGCCTCGATCGCATTTCACCCGCAGACGGATGGACAGTCGGAGCGTACTATTCAGACTTTGGAGGACTTATTGAGATCTTGCGTCATGGATTTCGAAGGCAGCTGGGAGGATCACGTTCTCTTGGAGGAGTTCGCGTATAATAATAGCTATCACTCTTCCATTCAGATGGCTCCCTTTGAGGCTTTGTATGGTCGACCCTGCAGATCTCCGATATTGTGGGAGGATGTTGGGGAGCGACAGTTATTGGGCCCTCAGAGTATTCAGCACGATGCAGAGTTAGTTCGTATTATCAGACGACGATTATCAGAGGCTCAGGATAGACAGAAAAGTTATGCGGATCGAAGGCGAAGACCTCTGGAGTTTGTTATAGGAGATCATGTATTTTTGCGAGTATCGCCTACGAAAGGAGTCAAGAGATTCGGAATTAAAGGAAAGTTAGCACCACGCTACATTGGACCATTCGAGATATTGGAGCGGATTGGAGGTGTAGCATACAGGTTAGCTCTACCTCCGACGCTTGCGAGCGTCCATAACGTATTCTATGTGTCTATGCTGTTGAAATACGTACCGCATCCGGATCATGTTCTGACAGAGGTATCGGTTCCACTCCAGCCTAATGCGACATATGAGGAGACTCCCGTACGGATTCTTGGTCGCAGAGAGCGTCAGTTACGGAACAAAATCATCCGCCTTGTAAAGGTTGGATGGCAGCATCACTCTGATGACGAGGCTACGTGGGAGCTGGAGGATATCATCCGAGCTCGATACCCTCACTTGTTCACATGAGGTATGTAGTAATTTAAGAAATTTCTTACGTTAATTACTGCATATAAGTACGGAAATTTGGGGGCCAAATTTTGTTAAGTGGGGGAGAATGTAGAATACGAAAAAAAAAATATTAATTAACTCGTTAATTAATTAGGATTAATTAGGGGATTAATTAGGCTTAAATAGTGGGCTGAAATTGGGTTGAAATGGGCTTGGGCTGAAATGGGCTTGGGCTGAGATTGGGCTTGGGCTGAAATTTAGGTTTGGGTTTGGATGGTTTGGGGTTATGGGATCATTTGAACGACCTTTAAAGGGGGCCGAACGAACGGATCGCCTCATTCCATCGTGATCCCCATTTCCGTTCTTCTCCGCGCCGAACATCTCTTCGTCGTGCGTTTTCCCTCTCCGATCTCGTCGGCGATCCGGTGCGAGCAGCTCGACGGCGCCACCATTTGGTAGATCTCTGGCTGGGGATTAGGGGGGTTCTCGCCTGGAAAGAAATTGCGGCGACACTCTCAGCGAACAGTGGCGTCGTTGTCGCGGCAGCGAGCTGCCATCGGAGGTAAGGATCGAATGTCAGTTTCCTTTTCGAGTAGAGATCTTGTTTTCGGGTCGTGCTTATTGAGATCTATGGGTTGACAGTGATCGGGAGTTGATTTGATTCGGCGAGCAACTGGGATTGGGGGAGATATCGCCGCCGGTGAAGTTTGGACTCGGTAAGTTGGACCTAACCCAGTATATCTATCTATGGTATCCATTGATTGAGTTTTGTTATGCTGTGATTGTTGGATTTGAGTTGTCTTGGAAATTTGATTGCCGATGAGTATTTGGGTGTATTTCGGGTATTGGTGCTCAGGTAATTCCAGTGATTGTTGATTTGTTTAGATTGTTAGAGATTTTTAGCTATGATTTCGGTAATCGATTGATAGGTTGTAGTTGGTATTCTGTGATTTCAAATGTTGTCGAAGGGTGGATTGTTCCTAACTGAGGAGGGTGACGGCTGTGGGTGTGTGGAAGGAGCGTTGGGATGATAGAGTCTTTCTACTGTGATTTAGGGATAAACAGTGGATTGAAGTTGTTAATTAGGTTTTCCTTGGATTAATTCTGTGGGATGGTGGTGGTTGATGTAGATGGATTGTTGTTAATTGATTCGGGATAGTTGGAGTTGTAAAATGTATTTAGGAAAAGAATACGAATATAAAATAGTATTTCATTCGTATTATTATTGGAGTTTTATGCTTAATCTTAAGTTGTTATTATGTGCAGGTTTGGGATACGAAGCAGGCCCGTGCCCGTGAGGATTTTTTCGAGATTCGTATCAGGTGAGTAATATCTACCTGGTCCGGTAGTTTGATCAATTCTAGTGCGTGACATTGTATATATGTTTATACATGTTTACCTTAAATCCACTCTTATTAAATCATATGCTTGTACTGCCTTTGACCTTTGAGAAATATAATCTGTTACATCATTGATTATCTAGCACGGATAGGAACTATAAAACCCTATTATGTGTTAGCTGATAGATGTTTAGTAAGTACATGTGGTTAGGGTTATTTTTATGACCTCAGACTGGGTTACTGGGTTGCATCGCTAGGTTAGGTGATGAGTCCAAATTATGAGATCGGTCGTTGTATCGTATACATAGCAGTGTGTTAGTTTGACGGAGCTATTTATCTGTACATAGGTAAATAGGTTGTGATTATGGATTTGTCGTCCTTACATGGTTAACTTTTGGTTGACTAGGTCTCCCAGTGAGTTAGGGAGCGTTGCGAGGATTTGGGTGTCAGCTATGCATCATTTCATTTCATGCATGCTGACGACTGGGTCTGCCTTGTGGTTGAGACGAGTCGTCAGTCATCCTGCCTCCTCGGCCACTCGGGTTAGTGGTTGCAGGGTTGAGGGCAGAGCATTGTGTGCGTGTCGTTCTCGGCCACTAGGGATGGTGCTAGCTGGAGATGCGCACTTGGCCACTATGCGGAGTGGTAGTTAGCGCACTCACCCACTATAGATGGTGGTCTTGTGATGTGCAGTAGTCCTGGGTGCAGTGCTCGTCTACTCATGGGTAGGGACGGAGCGGCTTGCAACAGGGACCCCCGTGTGAGTAGCATATAGCTCTATGGCGGCTAGCTACTGTTTCATACTACCCAACTCAGTCACTCGAGAGTGGTGGCGGCTGGAGTCGGGATAGTTGTCATGTCGTGACACCTAGGTCACACTGGGGTCGTGGTAGCGAGTTGGGTGCACAGGCATGCCCATGCATATGCATTGCTGATATATATATGTATACATGTATTCGATATATGTTTTACCTATGCTTGTGAGATGTTGCATTTGGTTGCTGCATATGATGGTATATCATGCTACATGTCATCTGCATTTTATATACTGCTGTGTGTTGAGTATGAGTATGTTTTGGTTTAGACTGTCGCATGTTATTTGGATTATGCTATGATATACCTGTTTAGGATGTTATAGGTCATGTGGATGGCAGACCGTCAAGTATGTACATTATTTTAGGTCAGTTAGTAGTTTAGTGTATGCTATGAGTATGACCGTATCTGTAGTTACTGATTACTATGCTTAGTACTGTATGTTTGTTGGACTCATGCTGCATACCTGTAGATCTTCACATGTATACTTGTAGATCTCTTTACCCGTTATGTTGTTAATGTACTTCTATATATATTACCCCTGAGTTTTATACTCACCACCCTGGACCCTGGGTTTCCTGTCGCCCAGGTAGTAGATAGAAGACTTCGGCATGGACTTGGAGCATTGCCACCTGATCCCATCTCGCCGTTTTTCTGAGGGTTTTGCTTCCCATCGCATGTATTTTCATATGGACTCTTATTGTTTTGGAGATCATGTTGTATGTTTCTCTTTTGGATATTCAGTATGGATTTTGTTCTAGTATGGACGGATATACCGATGTACTTATGTTGTCGAGTTTGTATTTCCATTGTGTTTGGCTTCCGCTATTGATGTTATACGTTTTCGCTGTGATGTTATATATTTTCTATATGTGTTAGACTGGCTGCGACTTTTGTACCGAATTGGAATTGTCATAAGGGGGTGTCGTCCGTTGGCCGGACAGGGTCTACCTCGGGGCGTGACAACCATTGAGCTCCATTTTGATGACCGGGGAAAAGCATCAATTGCTTTCATGAGCATGTCCCGGTTCGAAAGTCTTTCTCCTACACTCGTTAGCCCAATTAAATATTCTTTGAATCTAGAATGTAAGGAGGTTACCTTTTCTCCCTTTTCAAGCTTAATATTTGTTAGTTGGGAGTAGAGGAGGTCTCTTCTTGCAAGTTTGGCCTCCGAGGTACCTTCATGAAGCTCTACTAGCTTCTCCCACATCTCCTTGGCACTTGCACACTCCCCTATCCTATTCACTTCTTGTTGGGGGAGTGCATTGTAGAGGTGGTGCTTGGCCTTTGAATTCACCAAGTACTCCTCTCTTTGTCTTTTATTCCATCTTGATTTCTCCAATAGCTCCCCTTCTTCATTCCTAGGCCTCTCGAAACCATTTTCCATAATTAATAAAATTTCAAAGTCGGTTTCGAAGAATACCTCCATTCTCTTTTTCCACCAAGAGAATTCTCCTTCAAACTTTGGTGGGTGAATATTTGAGTTGGCCATTCTTGAATTTGCTTGTTGTGGCGGTTAGTCCTTGACAAGCTTTCCTTGGCTCTGATACCACTTGTAGGGGATCGATCGATGTGTATTGGCTGGCTAGAGGGGGGTGAATAGCCCTCTTTCGTTTGATAACGTAATTTTCTTGTCTACAAATAAGTGCAACGGAAACAACAAGATGAGCAAATCAAAACAACAAGAATAAAACCAATGCTAACAAAATATGTAATGTGGTTCACGGCTACGCCGCTAATCCACGGTCCCCGATTCGTCCTCGGTGAATCACTCAGCAACCAATCCACTATTGGTCTCTCCTTTGCACCAAGCTAGGTGGAGGTAACCCTTACAACTCAAGAACACTCCTTTTACAATTGATGTGAAAGAAACTAAAAGAAGGATTTTATCACTTGTAGAGCACTTGGATGATGGTTTGGAATATAAGCATTTGCCATCCAAAAGCCCACACCCTTTCTTTTTATAGAGAGGGCTAATTTCTTCCCATTGGCCGCCACCAGTTGACTGCTGCCCTTGGCAGTCGACTGCCGCCACTACAACGACCTCCGAACACGTCAGATCCCGACCATTGTAGTCCAACGGATCCCTTGGCAGTCGACTGATGTATCCATCGATCGGCCCGATGCCTCGTAATCGCCCGCGATTGGCTATGGCGTTCTATGCCCAAACCCTCTTGACGATCATCTCACGCCTTGGCGATGACGATGTCTGCGATCGGCTGGCGGCCCAAAAACCACTCAGTCGGATACCAGTCGAACCCGTTCAACTCAGAGCAGTCGACTTCCATTTCATGGCAGTCGACTGATGTCGGGAAAACTCATCCGACATTTAGCCAAATGGCCAAGTTTCACATAGGAGCACTACCCCTTCCCGGGTTATATTCGCTCACTCTCATCCCTCGGAGTCCCTCTCCTTTGAAATTATCTTCGTCTGGCCACGTCCCTCGGATGCGCCAAGCGCACGGCTCTGCAGTGCCATCCTTCGCATCTCGCCCTGAAGTCAACTTCCTCCGGCTTCACTCCAAGCTCCTCGTCCAATGGTCCCTCGGATCCTCTAAGTGCACGGCTTCCGAAAAGCCATCCTTCACCGACTCAAGGACCGAGTCATGAGAGGTGAAACTCGCTAAGGCTCCATGTGCGAATTACTAAGTCCTACAAGACTCCAACGCATATATCAAATCAAAATAACAACCTAACTTAAACCCTTTGTCACACACAACAAAACCATATCAAGGATTGTTTGCACTAACAGGATAGCCTACAAACAAGCGCACTTTTGTATGAGGTTCAAACTTACCAGCATCTGCCTTAAGCACATTTGCTAGACTCCCCCAAATCTGAATATGTCTCAGACTAGGCTTTCGCCAAGTCCACATTTCTTTGGGAGTAGAAGACACTGATTTAGATGGTACTAAGTTCAGAATATGTTGGTGCAGGGGCACCAGATAATCGAACCTATATTTTGATTATGGCAAAGACACAAAGTTAAGTTTACATCGTTATCTCATGAGCTAAATCGAGTGTGTAGAAAAGTACTAAAGCTGGAGATGAAGGCTAGCGACACCCGGAGGAAGCCACGGTGGTCGGGCAACACTCAGTGACTTCGGAGGGAGCCGAAGGAATCAAGTGGAAGACTGGAAGCGAGAGCTAAGTATAGAGGTAAGCTCGTGTGAGTGAGAGATGGTAAGGTCATGTCCTCTGTACGAGGATGACCGTAGGCGGCGAACCGACTAAGACTTCCTGTGGAAGGTCTAGGTCGAGATCAGACGGTTAGAAACCGTCGCATTTACCATTTTCCATGCTAACCTCTTACTGCAGGGAAGTGGCCAGGCTGGCAGTCGACTGCTGGACATTGGGCAATCGACTGATGCTCATCAGTGGACTGATGGGAGGCATCAGTCGACTGATGGCGACGAATAAGCCTTTGCACTAGGTCAAAACAGATAAGGTTTGACGTTGCCACTTCGCGATAAAATTTGGTACAACTTCGTGATCTATTCCAAAAGATGAGGAGACATATTCAGAGGCCAAACTCTATAAAAGGAGGGGAGGATTCCAACTCCAAACATCATCAAGATTATTCTCAAGTGTTCCTACAACGCCAAAGCTCCAACATCGTCATAATGCCGATGCGACGATAAGTTCTAATCCTCTTTGTCGGCAGCAGCAACAAGTAACATATTTTGTTATTGTACTCTTTGTTTTTATTCGTAACGAGGTGAGGTAGGCTTGTTGCCTCATCCTCGTACTTTCGGTTTTGTGATCGTTGTCTCCTACCTCCAACGAGGAGGAGGCATTATAGTGTTTTGCCCTCCATACGCGGTCTAGGACTACTAGGGCCTTGGAGTAGCAACCGCTGAGTTGTGAACCAAGTAAAAATAAATGTGTCTTTTTATTTTTCCTCTGTGCTTACTCGTGTATCGAACGAACGAATGAAAAGATTTACGCTCGCTATTCACCCCCCCCTCTAGCAACACTTCTCGATCCAACAATATGTATCAGAGCAGGGGCGCTAAGATTTGGTGAAACCACCAATCTAGCACTTTTTGATTTTCTTTTCATATTTTTCGAGTCACATTTTTTTTTTGTTTTTTTTCCTCCCACACTACTAATCCAAGATGAAGTCTTGGTACGCTTCTTTTGGTTGTGTGTTTGCAAGTATTCGCTTTTGGAGTAGTCGACGGTAAAATGGCCATAACTTTTCGCACAAGTGGACTCAAAAAATGATCTACCTACCAAATCGAAGCTCTCTGAGAGATCTACATTTCTTAACTAGGGTTTACTCTCGTAACAATCTGTTTCCAGCCCCAAAAACCAATGTCTAATACCCTTTCGGGGACATCGAAGGTTGTAAGTTGTTAGTTTCTTATTCTTCTCGTTTATTTCTGTTTATTTCCTATTATTTCCCACACTACTAATCCAAGACCAAGTCTTGGAATTCCCTTTGGTTTTTATTCGTGTTTTGCAAGATACTTAATGGTTCACATTGAGGGGTATAGCACCACCCGACCTCCGTTCTTTAATGTAAATGATTTCCATTATTGGAAAGGTCGGATGGAGTGTTTCTTAAAAACACAAGTCGAGACTTGGATAATAATCCAAACCGGCTTTGCTCTACCCACCAATGATCAAGGGGAGCCCTTGGATTTTAACAAGTGGAAAAATGCAACCAAGAGGCAAATCGAAGCCGATGCAAGAGCAACCCAAATATTGCAATGCGGCTTGTCCAAGGAGGAACTCAACCGCATCGGACCATTTATTAGCGCCAAGGACTAGTGGAATAAATTAATCGAGCTACACGAAGGAACGTCCGATGCTAAGGTATGTAAACATGACCTTCTTTTCAATAAGTTGTATAACCTTAAGATGCAGGAACACGAGACGGCGACACAACTACACACCCGCGTCCAGGACATTGTCAACGGCCTGCACACCATCGGACACAAGGTCGAAAACCGTGACCTCCTAAGGTACGTTCTTAATTCATTTCCTAGGACTACCTTGTGGGCATCCATGGTCGATGCCTACAAGGTCTCTAAGGACCTTTCGAAGCTTAGGTTAGATGAATTATTTTCCGAGTTTGAACTTCACGAGCAGACTAATGTGGTTCGGGCCGAGAGAGGTATTGCTCTACTTGCAGGACAAAGAAACAAGCCACCTACTAGGCAAGAAGATGGACTCGAACCCGAAGACAAATCAGAGTCCGAATCTAAAGAGGTGGAGGCAATAGTGAACGTAGTGCGGAAGATCGTTCGGAGGGAAACGAGGCTACTAAAGAACCAAAAAAGGGCACAATTCAAATCAAATCAAAAGAAGGCTTTCCATGCAACTTGGGACAACAAAGAAGACATAGCTTACATGGCAAGACCGGAGGAGTCCGAGTCAGAATCCGAAGCTGAGCCCAACTACAACTCCGACTCCGACCCCGAAGAATACTTCGAGAGGAAACTCAAAGCCGGACCAAAAGGGAAAGTCAAGGTTCTCCGATCTTTAATTAGTACACTTTACCTTACAATTAAAATGCTTACTAGGAAATTAACTAAGTCTGAGTCTAGGGTTGAGTCATTACTTGAGGAGCTTGAAACTCTCAAGAAAGAGGCTACTCTAACCTCTTCAACTTGTCAAGTTCAAGAGGGAAACTCAGCCCAAGTTGAAAAACTTGAGGAGGAGAATTCTCTCTTGAAAGATCGAGTTCAAGAGGTCAAGGCTAGGTTGGAAAGGTTCACATTGAGATCTAAGAATCTTAACTAACTACTTGGAACCCAAAGAGCCGTGTACAACAAAGCCGGACTCGGGTTTAGTCCAAAGACTACGAATAAATCATATATGTCTATCGTAAATCGTAGTCATCAAAGAGTCCAAGCTTGGGTCCCAAAGGTTTTATTGTACTCACATATAAGGACTAATAAGTTTTTGATTCCCCAGGATCAAGTTCATTATTTGAATAGACCATATTGGTTCAATGGTCCAAGGGGAGCTAACACTAAAATAGTATACCCGCTTACTTAGCAAAACCATTGCATATTTTATTTTAATTTTTAGAATGGCTAGATAGGGAAAATAGTTAGTCAACTCTTGATAACATAGTATCAGGACGCAGCGAGATGATAGTACGTTAGGGAAACAAAGTCTCATGTATTCAAGCTAGATAAGGCGTATCTAGCTTGGTGCACTTGACCGAGTGGAACTAGCTGAAGCTACCTCACTATATCCTAAACTAGTTAGACTAGGAAGCAACCCTAAGTGACTTAAGTGATATTTTCTTGAATTTGGCTTTGTCTAAGGAAGTGGTCATTATTCCGATCAAAGAAATCCCCTGTGCCTCGCCATGACCTTGAAGCCAGTTTCACGAAAAGTTACTTAATGATTTAAAGGTTAAATCTGAATCTAACCCAAGGTTGACTATCTCTAATTAACCTAAAATCATCTCAAAAAACATATAAGGTGAACAAATTCTGAGACACATAGAATGGGTGAGATGTTAAGGACAATTGAAATATACTTAAAATACCACCTCTTCAAAATGCTACATATTTTCTCAACTATTGTACTTAATGACTATTTACAATCCTTTAGGCCAAAGTTTAGCACCCCCTACATCTCTTATACTTCATATATTTAACTAAGGGGGAGAGAAAACTAACCCTAAGGGTTATATTACAAACCTTTAGATTATTGGTGCAGAGGGACACACCTCGAACCAATCTATATAATTACTGCTAGACGCATGCTTGGACTCATATTTGATTTATCTAGATGCATGCATATACGATATTGTTTTTAAACCCCTATTTTATACAAAAACCCCAATGTTTTTTTTATTTATGGCAAAAGAGGGAGAAGAGAGAAAGTTAAGGGGGAGTAACACAAAATTTAATTTTGAAAACTAAAGTATCTCTTTCAAAACTCACCTAGGGTTAAGGGGGAATTTTTGGAAATGGCATTCATAATTTACTATACTTATTTTATGCTTTAATTTCCCTTAACTTTGTGTTGGTTTTCCATAGATCAAAAAGGGGGAGATTGTTGGTGCAGGGGCACCAGATAATCGAACCTGTGTTTCGATTATGGCAAAGACACAAAGTTAAGTTTACATCGTTATCTCACGAGCTAAATCGAGTGTGTAAAAAAGTATTAAAGCTGGAGCCAAAGGCTAGCCACACTCGGAGGAAGCCGCGGTGGTCGGGCGACACTCGAGTGACTTCGGAGGGAGACGAAGGAATTGAGTGTAAGGCTGGAAGCGAGAGCTAAGTATCGAGGTAAGCTCATGTGAGTGAGAGATGGTAAGGTCGTGTCCTCTGTATGGGGATGACCGTAGGTGGCGATCCGACTAAGACTTCCTGTGGAAGGTCTAGTTCGAGATTGGACGGCTAGAAATCGTCGCATTTACCATTTTCCATGCTAACCTCTTACTGCAGGGAAGTAGCTAGGCTGGAAGTCGACTGATGCTCATCAGTAGACTGATGGGAGGCATCAGTCGACTGATGACGATGAATCAGCCATTGCGCTAGGTCAAAATGGATAAGGTTTGACGCGGCCACTTCGCGATAAAATTTGGTACAACTTCATTATATGTTCCAAAAGATGAGGAGACATATTCAAAGGCCAAACTGTATTAAAGGAGGGGAGGATTCCAACTCCAAACATCATCAAGATTATTCTCAAGTGTTCCTACAATGCCAAAGCTCCAACACCATCATAACGCCGACTCGACGACAAGTTCTAATCCTCTTCGTCGGCAGCAGCAACAAGTAACATATTTTGTTATTGTATTCTTTGTTTTTATTCGTAACGAGGTGAGGTAGGCTTGTTGTCTCATCCTCGTACTTTTGATTTTGTGATCGTTGTTTCCTACCTCCAATAAGGAGGAGATGTTATAGTGCTTTGCCCTCCGTACGCGGTCTAGGACCGTTAGGGCCTTTGAGTAGCAACCTCTGGGTTGTGAACCAAGTAAAAATAAACATGTTTTATTATTTTTCCGTTGTGCTTCTCGTGTATCGAACGAACGAACGAAAAGATTTACGCTGGCTATTCACCCCCCCCCCTCCCCTCTAGCGACACTTCTCGATCCAACAGAATATACACTGTCATATTCAGAGCATACCCCCAGAACGAATCTGGTAACTCAGAATAACTCATCATCGATCTAACCATCTCCTTAAGAGTCATATTCCTTCGCTCCGCTGCACCATTCTATTGGGGTGTGCCAGGTGTAGACAATTGGGATTGAATCTCTGCCTTTGATAAGTAATTCCTAAACTCTCTCAAGAAGTGCTCACCACCACGATCAGATCGTAGTGTCTTGATATTTTTACCTTGATGTTTCTCCACATCAACCTTGAATTTTTTGAACCTGTCAAAGCATTCAGACTTGCAGCACATCAAGTAAATGTATCCATATCTTGGATAATCATCTATAAAAGAGATGAAATATTCAAAACCACCTTTAGCCTGGATAGACATAGGATCACACAAATCAGAATGAACCAATTCCAACACATCTTTGGCTCTATACCCCTTAGCCTTAAAAGGCCTCTTGGTTATTTTACCTTCCAAGCAAGATTCGTAGGTTGGAAAATCTTCCACCACTAATGAATCCAGAGGTCCATCAGCTATCAACCTTTGAATTCTACTCAGGTTAATATGACCTAACCTTAGATGCCAAAGATATGTTTGGTTCTTTTTTCTTATTAGATTTAGAAGATGAGTTATTTACTTCTATTTGCATCGTGGGATCTTTTGGTTCAAGGGTATATAAATTTCCTATCAATGCACCAGAATAGATAATCTCGCTATTCTTTTTTATAACAACTTTATCATTAAAAGAAATAGAATATCCATCCAAAAACAATTTAGAAATTGAAATCAATTTTTTTCTAAATAAAGGTACATAAAGGCAATTTTTCAGAACCAAAGTTTTATTCCTATCAAAAGATAAATAAACATCTCCCACTACAATAGCCGCCACCTTCGTAGCATCGCCCAAGTAAACGGTAATCTCCCCCTCAGTTAGTCGTCTGGTTTCCTAGAACCCCTACAAAGTACTGCAGACATGATCAGTGGCTCCTATATCTACACACCAGGTGTCGGTAGATAGCATCGCTAAACATGTTTCAACGACTAGACCAAAAGATATACCTTTGTTCTGCTTTCAGTTGGGGCAGTCCTTCTTCCAATGTCCAGTTTGTTTGCAAGTGAAGCACTTGCCTTTTGGCTTCTTCAATCCTCCATGAGATCCTCCCGCTACCTTTGCTCCACCTTGTTTCTTCTTCTTCATGTCTTTCGGCTTAGAAGTAGAAACCTTCTGAGCAACCAAGGACTGAGCCTGAGCACTCTCACGAAAAATCCCCTCTGCCGCCTAGAGTTCTGTCAGAAGCTCTGCTAACGAATACAACCTCTTATTCATGTTGTAGTTTAGGCGAAACTTCTCAAAACTCTTAGGTAGAGATTGAAGAATGATATCGACCTGGGTTTCCCCATCGATCTCAGCTCCAAGGACTTTCAGCTCATTCAAATGAGCCATCATCTTGAGAACAAGATCACTCACGGGTGTTCTCTCAACCATGATGGTCATCATCAAGTTCCTCATGGCTTCTTGCCTAGCAGGCCGATTCTGGTGTCCGAAAAGTTCCTTGAGATTGAGCATCATATCATAAGCAGTAGGCATGACTTGATGCTGATGTTGCAATACATTTGACATTGAAGCCCAAATGTAACACCGCGTCATCTCATCATCCTTTATCCACTTCTTATAACTCTCTTTCTCCTTTTCCCTAGAATCATCCATAGGCTTAGGAGGACACTCTTCAAGAAGTACATACTTGTACTCCTCAGCAGTCAAGACTATATCCAAATTCCTTTTCCAATCCACATAGTTAGGTCCAGTAAGTTTAATTTCCTTTAGTATCACAGCAAGTGAGTTGAAAGTCATTTTTGAAAAACCTAATAATCACATAGATCAAAACATTAGATTTCAAAAATTTATTGATTCCTCAAACAATAAAATTTTAAAATCAACCAACACCTCAAAACACCGAGAATATCGTATGCCACGATAGTGTGGACGTATACGAATTCTACATTTGTAAGAGGAGGTTTTACCCATTAATTTTATTATCCTGTCAACCTTACTTTTTGAAAAATAAAATTAATAGTTGGTTCCTCTTTGGCCCTACAAATAAAAGCAATGACTCCGATGGGGAGGATACTCTTATTTGCATCTAAGTGTTCACCATTACCCGATACTAATGCAATTATCTCGGATTATTTGCCTTCCGATGGGGAAGTACACACGCTCTTAAATAATTTCCTATAACCATATTTGACCTAGTGATCCATAAAACAAACTCATCCGATGGAGAGGAAGGCACTCAGAGCCAATGCGCAAGTTTGTTTTCATCACATGTCAAATTGTAATGGAGGCCATGGGAATTTAAAAAAATATTCCTCTCCCACTTAGTAATTTAAAATGAGGAATTTTCCAAGCACACACCATGCATATCAAACAAGAAGCAATAAATATGAAAAAAAATATTTTCCAACTATTATGGCTTTTGTTCTTCAATATGCCTCCTGTCGTGTCGCCATCTCATCCGCTCCTCCATACACCATGTACAAGCCATCTGGAGATCCAAGCCGAGAATAATTATTTTAATTTACATCCATCGATCCTATACTTTACAAAGGAGTGTACATGAAATCTAGATCGAAAGTAAACTAAAATAAAAGTGTGGCTAAACAATGGCGTACTTAATTACAAAAATTAAATACTAGCCTCATCAACCCCGAGGATTCAAATAATATTATAATTACACACATCCAATCACATACACACACATATGGCCATAATAGTTGGATCTTATGCCTGTAACCAAAAAGTTAGCCTACGTACATCCTACTATTATCCGACACACATAATATATGATAAGTGCATAAAAGTAACCGAATCCTAAACACACAATACCAGAAACCTAGCTCTGATATCACTTGAAAGACGAAGCTTCACTTCCCTCTTCGACTTGGTCGCTTATGCATGGTAATCCTATCTACGTCCCGGGATTAAAAAAATTAATCCTTGACGAAGACGGATTACCCAAGCAACTGATCCATCATCGTGCTATTCGATTCGAGTGGTCTCTTGAACAAACTTGTTGTTCAAGCAACCTAACTCTTATCCTCGATTAGCCACGGAATAGATGATGTACGGATCGTCGGTTTTTGTGTTTATCTTCGGGGTCCAAGTAAATTAGCCACATACAATTACATACAAATTGCATAGAACAAGAAAGAAACCTAAACAAGAATTATACCTCTTGTTTACCTCTTGGTCTTCTATTGTATGACCTATCCTCCTCTTGGACGTTGTGTGGGCAACGATCCTCCAAGAGTTGAAACTTCCTAGATCTCTTTCTTCCCTTCCTTGTTCGCTCCGAACAAAGAGAAGAATACTCAACACTTCTTCTCCTATCTAGCGCCGACCACTAAGCCACCAAACTTGTTGTTGCCATCGGCCAAGGAGAGGAAGAAGGAGATGGTGTGGGTGCCAGCCAAGAGCTCCAAGGGAAGAAACCCTAATACTTGTTGCTGTCAACCAAAGAGCAAACCCTAGAATTCCAATTCTTTTTTTGTCGCCCAAGTCTTTGCCTCCTATTTATAGATTTTGCCCAAACCTCCTTTTAATCGTGTCCGTTGGATCTAGGTTTCATGAGGGTTTTAATAGGCTACAATAGGGACCATGAGGAGGAGTTGGATATTGGCCACCCAATGGATCTGACCCACATAAAATCCGATCCATTAATGATAATCCATTCCACTAGAGGATTATCATTGATCTACCTCACCAACCCCCATAAATAAATATGAGATCCATATATTAATTGTACAAACATCTCCCCGTGCTTAAGATCTCGAATTTCCATCAATTAATTAATTTACTGACAATTAATTAATCAACATCTAACTCCATGAGTAGTACCACTCAACCTCATCATCATGCCGAACCAAGTCCACCTACAGGGTTTACATGATGATCCTTATGAGCTTCTCAAGGAGACATCATCATCCTAATACATAGGACACGGTTTTCTCCTATAATCAATGGCACACCATGTAAATAATATCATTTCCCAACTTACCGAGACTATCGATTTAATCTATAAATCTCGTCCATTGGTAAATCAAAGAAATAAATACTAAGTACATGTGCCCGTTATTATATTGGGATTAAGAGCATGTACACCATAATATATGAGGTCCGATTCAATTATGTCGTCAGAAATAAATTGAATCACCTCTAAGTCGGTCCTGCTCAATACACACATAGTGTACTAGTGTAATTCTTTGTTCAAGACAAACCAATACCAAATTACACTACAACCATACCAATGGTTTGTCCAAGACCATCTCGGTTGTGAGCCTCTACTTATACTCTACAAGGAACTGATAACATGATCTTCTGGGTAACACCACACATCATGTTATCTACAATGTCCAGTATCAGACAATATGCATAACCATAAATATGCAAACAATGATCATGTGATTCTTATTTCAAAAATAAAGATGTTCATACAAAAGATAGACTTTTCAGTATACATCCCAACAGGAACATGTAGGAGGTAGTTGTGTGGAGGAGTTTGTTGGGAATCTACTAGCACACGGAAACATTTTACAAGAACATAAGCAACGGAAAAATAAGATCCCTCGAGAGATCCATGCAAAAACCATACTCGTTTGATCGATTCTATCCTATGAGAATCGTAGTTACCTTCGATGCGAGCCCTTTGCAATCCTGTCAGCAACACTTGTGTTCAAGGTGTCTGGATCTCAGGGCGGTCAAGATGTTCATGCCTCCATGGTAACCACATGAACAGTGAGATGAAGAGAAACCAAACTATGGTGCTAGCCACAAGGTTGGTTTGTCCAAGAAGGTAGAAGAAGAAGGAGAAGAAGATCACACGAAAAAAACTACCTCAAAGTCTCATTCAATCCTCTTTTTATATTCAACCATTGAATATGAAGGGTTTGTGACTCTTGGTTTCCATGGAATTAATAACTCATTAATTCCATCTTAATGATCATGCAATCCTTCTTAATGGGGAGTCTCACTCAATCCAAATTTGACTTGAGTCTAACTCGAGCCAAATTCATTGGGTATACCTTGAGTCCTACTCAATCCGAATTTGACTTGAGTCTAACTCGAGTCAAATTCATGTGGTATATCTTGAGTCCAACTCATTGAGTCTAATATACATTAGACTCAACCCGATGGCCCAATGGCTCATCACATGAGTCATCTCCAACTCACATGTCCCAAGTGTGTGACCCAATAGGTTCTCGTAATGTTGGCAATGTTTCTAAAACTCTTTTAGAGACATAAGCAATGAGCAGCATCTAGCAATACATCATTTCTACCCAAGTGATGAGAATGTCGAGATTCGACATAACCTTTTCGTGACTACTATCGTGTATGACTCAGTCCTTCTATCCTTGATATTTAGATTGATCAATGAGACATAGACTGTCATCCTCTTATCAATCAAGATTTTCTCGATCTCCAAGTAGACTACTCAACCAAATAAGCTCAATATCTCATATTGACTTATTTGAGCATGACCATGCATTTTTGCAGTCCTACTCTATCAAGGGGCCCATAGATATCACTTTTGTTATATGGAAGGGATAGATCTCATCTACATCACTCACATCCCTCCACATAACTTATTACAAACCCAGTTATCACCCTTATAGTCACCGTGTTACGGGTGACATTTGACGAAGCCAAAGTATACAACTCATTATGTAGGGGACCGTAGTGACTTCAGGTCTAAGGATTATTCGTACTAATAGTCACATGAGAATGTTTATGACACTCATATAACGATCCATGAAATATTCTCATGATGGGTCAATTCACTACATATTCTCTAATATATACCCATGTGTCAACTTGATATCACATATCCATGACTTGTGAGATTAAGTCATCAATTAACCTACATGCTAGTCTCTATGGATTAATATTGTCCTTGCATATTAATACTTGACTAGGAATAATTAAGAGTAGTTTTCTATATATATATATATGTGTGTGTGTGTGTGTGTATGTGTGTGTGTGTGTGTGTGTGTGTGTATGTTTACAGACTCTCATTATCAATTCAACCAATTGATGTGTTGTAAACCTGAACCTACTATTCAAGGACACTTATATTATTCATATAGCACAGAAAAGAAATAATATAATAAGCAAACCTTGCCTGTTATTAATGAAATATGATACATATGATTCCTAATCAATCATCTCATGATTGGCACAAAGGGTTGCCACTAACAGAGTTACCCAGTATTTTATGGTCTTTCCGAACTACTTCCAGAAGAGCTACAGGAGCTACTCCTTTTAGTATAGTGTACGGTTCAGAAATTGTGTTACCTGTAGAAGTTGGAGTGGAGTCTGCTCGGGTAATGAGTTATTCCCCGAGCGATAATAGTGTGGCTCAGAGTATGGAACTGAACTTGATTCAAGAGAAAAGAGATGTTGCCGCATATAATGCTGAAAAATATAGGTCACGGGTAATGAAATCTTATAATAAAAAGGTAGTGCCTCGTTCTTTTCAGGTGAGAGATTTGGTGCTAAGGAAGGTGTTACCTGAAGGATGTAAAGGCAAGCTGGGATCTAAGTGGAAAGGACCTTTTCAGGTGGAGAGCCGAGCGAGAATGGGGGCTTACTATTTGAAGGATGCTCAAGGAAGACTTTTATCAAGGCCCTGAAATGTATATCATTTACGACCTTATTTTAGTGGATAAGATGTTGTAAAAACTATGTTCTTATTTTTGTAAAGTTGATTGTTGATAATAGTGTCTTGTCGAGAGTTTACGGTATTGTAAGAGGGGGTGTCTTGTTGGCTTTGTTATTCTATCATTCAATTAAGGAAAGGAGAGGGGTTTTTTTTTATCTTTGTCCGGATGCATCAACTCACTTCATCAATTATTGCATGGGATATTGAATTCTTGTGGGTATTTTGGGTTGTTTGCGGATATATTGATGGTATTGCACAATGTGGATTTAGACAGCTATTACTTTGGTTCAGATGTTTCTACGTTAAAATTATTTTTGGCCACTCATAATATTCAGCATGCATACAAGGAGAATAGAGGTTTTTTATTAGAAATCAACTGAAAGAATAGATGGAGACATCTCTATTTGTAAAAAAAACTAAGGGGTGAAGGAATCCACTGAAGATTCTTTTTCCACAACTAGTGGATATGTTAGTTGAAGACTGGCAAGAAAAAGATGGGGAACTGGTTGGGGTTGTTGTTGGGGTGCTGGAGGGCACCATAAATGGTTGTCGAAGGAAGGAAAGGGAGAGTGGAAGGGTCCCGTGAGGGGCAGGGGTGATACGCAAAGGTTGTCGTAGATTGAGTCTCTAAGTCGACAGTGGAGTTTGTATCAGAGCTTATGAGAATAGGTTGGGATGGAGAAGCCATGGAAGAAGGAAAGTCAGGATGAAGGAATATAGAGAGTTCAACTTTTATAGAAGGAATAGGGGGAAAATGAAGAGACAAGTATGAATTCCCTAGGAGTGGAGTTGGTACCGAGGGGTTTTAAAGTAATAAGGGTGAGAAATCATTTTATTGACCTGGGTGGTAGTGGCCAGAGAAAGAAGGGTTGTTTTTGGATAAAAAAATAGTGTTTGAATGATAACTCATCTCCGAGCAATAATCATATGAATAGAATGTAAATCATTGGTGACCTTGTTTCAAAAGATAAAACATTATGAAATATGTTGGATCGAAAGTGTCGCTAGAGGGGGGAGGTGAATAGCGATACGGTGTCGTTAAAAAATAAACTTTTGCAATAAGTAAAAAGCAAGTAGAGAGTGCACAGCGGAAATATAAAGTAGACAAGATATTTTTACGTGGTTCACAATCTTTCGATTGCTAATCCACGGCCCTAGTGATCCTTGATCACGTACGGAGGGCAATTCACTAAAACCACTCCTCCTCGTTGGAAGTAGGAGCAACGATCACAAAAAGAAATCAAGGCAAAGGGACACTCCCCCTTTCCTTGTTACGATTAAAGCACAAAGACAATTTAAAGAAGTAGAACTTAAATAAATATACCGACAACTCTTATAAGTAGAAGATGTAGCTTTCGTTGTCGGCGGCACTTCGTCGTAGCAAATGTGAGTAGTAGTAGCGGCGTTACGACGGCGTGTTGAGAGCTCTTGATTTCTTATATTTTGCTTGGCGTGAACATGTCTATTTATGGATATTGATCTATGAATTTAGACATAGGTAGTGTCCAAGGTGAGGTTCTTATCCCCCAAGTCTTGCTCATCCACATCCTTTGCGCCAACTCAAGGATGAGGTGCTTCATCCAACCACCTTGTGCCACAACTCAAGGATGAGGTGCTCATCCAACCACCTTGTGCCACCTCAAGGAGGCCTTCACGCCAACTTGTTGGAGCCATCCAACTTGTGCCACATCATGGGAGCCAACCATCTTGTGCCAACTCTCCTCATTTTGGGCGTCCAAGTTGATGATGGTTTTGGATGTCCACCTTGATGCCACATCACCTAATTTTGGGGGTCCAAGCTTGGTGATGGTTTGGATGTCCACCTTGATGCCACATCACCCTTTGTACCAAAACACGAGTCAAGTCCAAATTCACCCCCTTGAAATTCGAGCTCTTCTCGAGGCTGGAACTAGACCAGCAGTTGACTGTAGTAGACGACTGGTCAAAGGGTTTTGGACTGCAGTACAAGTTAGCTTAAAATATAAAGTACGATGGTTCTAACCATCTGATCTCGACCTAGACCTTCCATTGGAGGTATTGGGTCGGATCTACGCTTAACGTCCTTGCCGCTTTCACACGAGCTTACCTTGTAGCCTCGCTTCCGGTCTTCACCCGAGTACCTCGGCTTCCTCCGAAATCCCTCTGGCGTTGCCCGACCACCTCGGTTCCCACCGGGTGTCGCAGACCTTCCGCTCAACTTTAGCATTTCTGCACACTTAATTGAGCTCGTAAGATAACAAATATACCCTTAACTATTGAGCCTTTTGCCATAATCAAAATACTGGTTCGACTTTGGTGCCCACTGCACCAACAATCTCCCCCTTTTTGATTCATGGCAAACCGACACAAAAGTTAAGGAAAAATTAAGCTAGCATAATGATTAAGCATGAATGAGCTAGCATAAAGATTAAATATGAATGAGCTAGCATAATGATTAAATATGAATGAGAAATATTATTGTTTCAAGTTCTCCCCTTTGAGGTAACCTCCCCCTTGACCGAAGGTGAGTTCTTGAAAAATAATTTTTACTCCCCCTTAATAGTTGCTTAAGTAATCGGAATTACTTAATATAAAAGGTAATAATTTTGTTTACTTTCTTCCTATTTAATTTTGGTTAATTTTGGTTACTTTTGTGACTTTCTCCCCCTTTTGCCTTAACTCAAAAAGTTTGTAAATATATTTTAGGGTTTGTAAGTCCAAGCAAGTTCCCAATATATATATATATATATATATATATATATATATATATATATATATATATTTTTTAAATAATAATAAGCTTGAAAATATGTTCATCTAAAATGTACAACTCCGGTTGGACTTGATTGATATAGAATGATCAATAAGTCTTGAAGGAGTTGATTAATTTTAAATAATTATACTCCATGGTTCATATCGATGCACTGAATCTACATCTGGAACCAGGAGTAAGGTCCTAACATCTCACGCCCGTCTACGTGGCTAAGTACACAAACACATTAGTCCTATGTGTTGTGAGATGTGTTGGCTCCTTAAATCTATAGGTATATGATTTCTAAGGTAAGACTTAGGCTAATTTCATAAAAAGAAGCAAAAATAGAGTACATATATAGAAAAATTTAAATCCTACTCTATTACGCACATACCTAACTTTCGTCTTAATAAACTAAATTCGGCTTCGGGTAGTGGTTTGGTGAAGATGTCCGCTAGGTTTGATTTGGACTCAACATACTCTAGTTGTATAGTTCCATTAGTTACATGTGCCCTAATGAAGTGGTGTTTAACTTCTATATGTTTTGTCCTAGAATGACATATTGGATTTTTAGTTAAGTTAATTGAACTAATGTTATCTATGTAGGTTTTAATGTTGTTAAAGATTAAGCTAAAGTCTTGGAGAGTGTGCTTCATCCACAGGAGCTGAGAGACACACTCACCCATCGCAACGTATTCGGCTTCGGTGGTAGATAAGGCAACGCAATGCTGGTTCATACTGCACAAACTTACTAGACTCGAGCCGAGGATTTGACAACAACCACTCGTGCTCTTTCTATCGAGTTTACTACCGCATAGTCGGAGTCGAGTAGCCGATTAGATTAAACTCGTAGATCTAGGGTACCAAATACCTACGTTTAGCGTGCCCTTTAGATATCTAAGGATACGCTTG
Organism: Wurfbainia villosa; assembly: GCA_025175895.1. NCBI lineage: Eukaryota > Viridiplantae > Streptophyta > Magnoliopsida > Zingiberales > Zingiberaceae > Wurfbainia > Wurfbainia villosa. The sequence goes on along the minus strand of CM046004.1, from coordinate 44,987,256 downwards.
ACTAGGGTTAGGTGAGACTCCTTGGCACACGTTTGTAACCTTGCGCACATACTTACCGCGAATAAAATGTCGGGTCGGCTCGCGGTTAAGTATAGGAGACTTCCTATTGCGCTCCTATAGTATTTTAGGTCAACGGGTTTTCCTTCTACATCTTCGTTTATATTAACATTAGTTGCTATAGGTGTATTAATTATTTTAGCATCTTGCATTCCAAATCGATTTATTAAGTCCTTAGTATATTTTTGTTGATGTAAATATATTCCATCTTTAGTTTGTTTAATTTGTAAACCTAAGAAGAAACTTAACTCTCCTACTAAATTCATTTCAAATTCACTTTCCATAAGTGAGATGAATTCGTTTAGCAGGATCGAGTTGGTAGTTCCAAAAATTATATCATCTACATAGATTTGGGCTATAAAGATTTCTTTTCCTACGGTTTTTACGAATAAGGTTGGGTCGACTAAACCTTGGTTGAATCCTTTGGACTTAAGATAGATCGAAGCCTTCGCATCAAGCTCTTGGGGCTTGTTTGAGTCCATATAGGGCTTTCTTAAGTCTAAGGACATGGTCAGTTTATCTAGATTTTGAATCCGGAGGTTGACGTAAACTTCTTCCTTAATGTATCCATTCAAAAATGTTGACTTGACATCCATTTGAAACAATTTAAAACCTCGATGTGCAGATATGCTAACAACATTCGGATGGACTCTAGTCTTGCTACGGGGCGTAGGTCTCATCGTAATCTAAACCTTCGACTTGACTAAACCCTTTGCGACTAACCTAGCTTTATTTCTAACTACTTCACCTTTATCATCAAGTTTATTTCAAAATACCCACCTTGTTCCAATAATTGATTTTTCTTTAGGTGGTGGTACTAATTCCCAGACTTCATTTCTAGTGAATTGAGCTAGCTCTTCTTGCATAGCAATAATCCATCGGGATCAAGAAGTGCTTGTTCAATAGTTTTGGGTTCGATTTTGGAAATTAACGAGATTTGACTAATGTTTCGTATGAAGCTCTAGTTCGAACCTTTAAATTTGGATCACCTATAACTTGATTGATAGGATGACTTGGGTTAGGGTCATCTATCACTTGGTCGATAGGATGACTTGGGTTAGGACGAGATTCAAGTTCAAGATCAGAGTCGGGTTTGCTATAAGTTGATTTGCTAGTTGGTTTTGTTAAGGATTGAACGGGTTCGTGTCCTTCGTCGAAAACTATATTAATGGTTTCTTCGACTCTAAGAGTGTCGTGATTGTATACCCTATAAGCTCTCTGGTTGAGTATCCTAGAAAGGTTCCAGAGAGGTTTTGGATTTGAATTTCCCTAGGTAATCCTTAGTGTTTAAGATATGTACCTTGCATCCAAATACCCTAAAGTATGTGATGTTCGGTATTTTATCGTGATAAATCTCGTACGAGGACTTTTGGTGCCTCTTTACCATAAGGATCCTATTTTGGACATAGCAACTACCTCCTCTCGCCCAAAATCTATCGGGTAGGTTATACTCGTTTAACATTGTCCTAGCGGCTTCTTGTAGGGTTCTATTTTTCCGTTCGACTAACCCATTTTGTTGTGGGGTTCTAGGACCTGAAAACTCATGGTGGTATCCGTTTAGGTTACAGAAATCTGTAAACCTGTGGTTTTCGAATTCACCACCATGATCGCTTCTAAGTCTTTTAATCTTAAGGTTCTTTTGATTTTCGATTAACCTACAAAGATTGATTAGTTGGTCTAGAGTATCATTTTTATGTTTGATAAACCTAACCCAAGTAAATCTAGAATAGTCGTCAATTATGACTAAGCAAAATTGACTACCATTGAGTGACTTAGCTCCATGTGAATCAAATAGATCCATGTGTAGGAGCTCAAGAACACTTTTGGTTCGTTCTTGATTAGTTAATTGATGTTGTGTCCTAGATTGTTTACCTTGTTGACAAGCATTACATATTTTATTATCCAAGTTTTTTAGTTTAGGCAAACCTATAACCAAGCCACTCTGACTCATCTTGTGGACGAGTCTTGGGTGCAGTGTCCGAAGTCTTGTGCCATAACCAAGATTCCTCTTGCTGTGTCATAAGACACTTGGTTGAGGAGTTGGGTAAATTTATTGTGTAGATGTTGCTATTCCTAGTTCCTTTAAGTATTATTTTAGATGTTGCATTTATCTTGATTACGCATTCATTTTCTAGAAATATGACCTTATAATTGTTATCACACAATTGGCTTACACTAAGTAAATTATATTGAAAGTTTTCTACTAATAAGACATTTTGAATTGTAAAGTTAGAGTTGAGCTCAATATCACCTGATCCGATGATTTTGAGCTTGCTGCTATTTCAAGGCCACCCGATCCTTGTCGCTTGAATCGTAATCTCAAAATCTGAGTTGATCCCCTGGTCCATGTGCTCGGGAGTAACCAGCATCCAACATCCATTGATCCTACATATAAGGTAGTTGGATCGGATATTGGAATTACTAAAGGGTTGTTTGTAAGTTTTAACCTAAATCATCTCACCAATATCTACATGATCAAAACATGTTATTCCTATGTGTTATTGTGAGATGACTTTCAATTTTACTTGATTAATTTTAATGAATTTAAATTAACCAACATTAGGTTAGATTCGGATTTAGTCTAAGCTCATCAAGTAATCTTTTCAAGAGATTAGCTTCCAGGTCGTGGCGAGGCACAGAGGCCTTCTTTGATCGGAACAACGACCACTTCCTTAGACAAAGCTAATTTCAAGAAATTGATAACTCGACTCACTTGAGACTACATCTTGGTCTAACTAGTTATTTTTGAAAAGAGGCTCCCCGAGGCTCAATCTTTTCGTAGGATTTTAGTTGATTATGAGTCCTATCTAACCATTCTAAAAATAAAGGAAAAACTAAGCATGCAATTTCTAAGACTTAACAAAAATACATTTTGTATTGGCTCCCCCTGGACCATTGAATCGAGTGGGTCTATTCACATAGTGAATTTGGTCCTTGGGAACCCAATACATGTTAGATCCTAAAGTTGAAATCAAAGTGATCTTAGGGACCCATGCTTGGACATTTTTCTTATGTTGGTTTACTATAGACATATATGACTTATTGGTTGTATTTGAGTTAAACCCGAGTCCGGCCTTGTTGTACACGGCCCTTTGTGATCCAAGTAAGAGGTCAAATCCCTTGGATCCCAAAGTGAACCTTTCCAACGTGTTCCTAAGGTCTTCGACTTGTGTTTTCAAAAGCGAGTTCTCAACTTCAAGCTTTTCAACTTGAGTTGAGTCCTCCTCTTGAATACGAGTAGTCGAAGAGGTTAGGGAGACCTCATGTTTGAGGAGGTTAACCTCCTCAATTAGGGTCTCGACCTTGGACTCGGACTTAGCTAGTTTCTTATTTAAAAATTTAATTGCACCATACAAAGTATTAAGTAACGACCGACTTACCCTTAATGATTCTTTTGAACCGGATACGGATCCGTGGCTTGTCTTGAATGGAAGCTCATCATCGGATTCAAACTCGGACTCTTCTTCGGTTTCGGAGTCGTGCTCGGTCGGCTTGGCCATTAGAGCTTGGATATCGTCTTCTTCCTCTGACAACTCCTCCCAAGTAGCGTTTAGCGCTTTCTTGGTCTTTGATGCGTTATTCTTTAGCTTTGGGCACTCGGACTTGATGTGACCGAACCTGTTGCACTCATAGCATCTAAAATTAGAAGTATTTGAATTAGGTTTAGGCTTACCTTGAGTTGTTGGTCGTTTTCGTCTCTTGATCATCTTCCGAACTAGATTGACTAGTTCGGATTCTATTTCGGAGTCTACTTCCGATTCGGACTCGTCTTCTTCCTTCGGGGGTGGCTTGCTTGCGGGCTTCTTCTTCTTGGAACCTGCAACTAACGCAATACTCTTCTCAGCCTGGACCACGTTAGTTTGCTCATGTAATTCAAGTTCAAAACAATTGCCTAACCTAATTTTAGAAAGGTCCTTGGAGACCTTGTAGGCATCGACCATGGATGCCCACAAGGTGGTCCTAGGAAACGAGTTAAGAGAATACCTGATAAGGTCGCGATTCTCGACCTTTTGTCCAATGGCATGGAGTTGGTTGACGATGTCTTGGATACGAGCATGTAGTTGAGTTGCGGTCTCGTTTTCCTGCATTTTCAAGTTATACAATTTATTTAAAAGTAAATCTCTTTTACATACCTTCGTGTCGTCGGTGCCTTCGTGTAGTTCCACTAGCTTGGTCCATAAGTCCTTTGCACTAATGAAGGGGCCGACGGTTGAGCTCTTCCTTGGACAACCCACATTGCAAGATTTGAGTTGCCTTGGCATCGGCTTCTACTTGTTTTTTCATGGAATTTGACCATTGATCGTAACCCAAAGATTCACCATCTTCATTGATAGGAAGTGTGAAACCGGTTTGGATTACGATCCACATCTCGATTTGGGTTTTAAGAAAGCATTCCATCCGACCCTTCCAATAACGAAAGTCATTACCGTTGTAAAACGGGGGTCGGGCGGTTCTTAACCCTTCTAGATGGGCCATTTAAAATCAAGTAGAAGAACGTCGAAAAGAATATTGCAAAACACACACGAAGAATATTCCAAGACTTTCGCCTTGGATTAGTAGATTAGTAGGAAGTAAAAAAATATATATAAAATGTAACTTGCAAAAGAAATAAACAATCAAATGCGAATGTCGCTGAAGTTCCGGAGGACAACCTTACTCGGGATCTAACCCGAAGGACAACCTTATCCGGATCCTAAAGCCTCTAATGCAATTCTATATGTAGGAGAAGATAAGCAAGTGAAATAATTATACGAAAACAGAAATAAATAAATAAAAATCTGTGAAAAAAGAAAACAAAGCTAGATTGGTGGTTTCTCGAATCTTAGCGCCTTACTCGATACCAATTGTTGGATCGAAAGTGTCGCTAGAGGGGGGGGGTGAATAGCGATACGGTGTCGTTAAAAATAAACTTTTGCAATAAGTAAAAAGCAAGTAGAGAGTGCACAGCGGAAATATAAAGTAGACAAGATATTTTTACGTGGTTCACAATCTTTCGATTGCTAATCCACGGCCCTAGTGATCCTTGATCACGTACGGAGGGCAATTCACTAAAACCACTCCTCCTCGTTGGAAGTAGGAGCAACGATCACAAAAGAAATCAAGGCAAAGGACACTCCCTTTCCTTGTTACGATTAAAGCACAAAGACAATTTAAAGAAGTAGAACTTAAATAAATATACCGACAACTCTTATAAGTAGAAGATGTAGCTTTGTTGTCGTGCACTTCGTCGTAGCAAATGTGAGTAGTAGTAGTAGCGGCATGACGGCGTGTTGAGAGCTCTTGATTTCTTATATTTTTTGCTTGGCGTGAACATGTCTATTTATGGATATTGATCTATGAATTTAGACATAGGTAGTGTCCAAGGTGAGGTTCTTATCCCCCAAGTCTTGCTCATCCACATCCTTTGCGACAACTCAAGGATGAGGTGCTTCATCCAACCACCTTGTGCCACAACTCAAGGATGAGGTGCTCATCCAACCACCTTGTGCCACCTCAAGGAGGCCTTCACGCCAACTTGTTGGAGCCATCCAACTTGTGCCACATCATGGGAGCCAACCATCTTGTGCCAACTCACCTCATTTTTGGCGTCCAACCTTGATGATGGTTTTGGATGTCCACCTTGATGCCACATCACCTAATTTTGTGGGTCCAAGCTTGGTGATGGTTTGGATGTCCACCTTGATGCCACATCACCCTTTGTACCAAAACACGAGTCAAGTCCAAATTCACCCCCTTGAAATTCGAGCTCTTCTCGAGGCTGGAACTAGACTAGCAGTTGACTGTAGTAGACGACTGGTCAAAGGGTTTTGGACTGCAGTACAAGTTAGCTTAAAATATAAAGTACGATGGTTCTAACCAACTGATCTCGACCTAGACCTTCCATTGGAGGTATTGGGTCGGATCTACGCTTAACGTCCTTGCTTCGCTTTCACACGAGCTTACCTTGTAGCCTCGCTTCCGGTCTTCACCCGAGTACCTCGGCTTCCTCCGAAATCCCTCTGGCGTTGCCCGACCACCTCGGTTCCCACCGGGTGTCGCAGACCTTCCGCTCAACTTTAGCATTTCTGCACACTTAATTGAGCTCGTAAGATAACAAATATACCCTTAACTATTGAGCCTTTTGCCATAATCAAAATACCGGTTCGACTTTGGTGCCCACTGCACCAACAAAATACATGATTTGTTTTCAAGAAAAATGGGTAATAAAGACAAGTCGAGCATCATATTTCAAGTATGATAAAAATACAAGTTACATTTTTTCAGGAGGGAACGTAAAAGATAGTAAATCGGGGGGAATTCGGTCAATGGTATTGCCTATGTCTAAAAAGTTAGAAGAGTGTCCTGGAGGAGGATAACCAGCTGCCTTGAATTGGGCGATACAGTCTTGGAAGCCCCAGTGAAGGAATGCAAAACCTCTGTCCATGAATATCTCATTGATGGTAGCAGAGGTCTAGGAGTTTTTATGAGAAGTGTTGGTTCCTTCTAGAAGTGGTCGGGACTTTAAAATGTCTAAGGTAATTTGCAGATAAGTGGTCTAGAATTGGAGGGTTGATAATTCTGCTCGGTCAGCTTGTGCTTTTATGAAAGAAGCTTGCAATTCTCTTTCGAATCGTTGTCAGGCTTGTTGTAGTGATAATTCTCTAGCATGATACTCCTGTAGTTCCTTTATAAGAATGTTAGTGTACTGAATCCATTGGTTGTTCAGGTAATGGATGCCGATGATCCCCTAAGAAAGAAGGTATCAGTATTAAGAAAAAGGAAAACAGGAAAATAATGTGCTAACCTCATTAATGATAGATAACAGGGAATCTTGTGGATCGAGTATTGAGGAGGATGAGATACGTGTTGGTGGAGTCTGACAAACAGGAGGGGGTTGAAGAGTAAGTGTTAGCTGGTGGGGGTGAGGTGGAATAGGATTGATATGGGATGATTAGGGGGGGGGGTCAGCAGCTTGTAGTAGAAGCGACTCTGGAAAGGGAGATGTAAGTTAAAATTTACAAGTTTGATAACAATATACGGAAATATAGTGGAGGAGAGAAGCCTTACTAAGCGTATCAGTCGACTGTAGGGGTTAGCTATTTCTGACTAGCGACATTGCGAATTTATTTAATAGCTGGCTTAAGTCAAACTATTCTTCTGAAAGTAATAAGGTCATAATTTGGTATTATTCATTATCTCAATAGGAGCCTAAGGAGGGCTGGGGAGGAAGGATTGTTAACCATGTAGAGGGGAAAGGAAACGAAGAAGTAAAGTGCACGAAAAAGTAATGTTCCTTCTAGCCTTTGTGAGAGGAAGGGATACCGGTAAGGAATTGAAAGTCCGATCAGGCTTGGAAATAAAATATGCCTATTTCTGACGATTGTATTTGAAAAAAGCAGTGAAAGAGAAAGGTTGAAGGAATAATTGATAAGAAAGAAGTAATAAGGTAAAAGTCTAGCATAAAACGGAAAGAGTTGGGGCTTAGCTAATTTAGAGGGATGGAAAAGTATTCTGATATTTCGAGAAGGAAAGGGTGAATAGGAAAAAAACAAACCAGCTTCTATTTGTTCTAAGAAGAAGGCCTTGGTGCGTCCAGGAGGAAGATGGGGGCATTCGACGGAAATAGCTGCAATAAGGTGGTAGCCTGAGGGAAGTTGTATATGAGAAGAAAGGGATCAGCATTGTTCTCCTGTCATTTTGGAGCGTGTGGAAGCAAACCATGGATGAGGAATTAAGGCAAGGGGCTGCATTTTTTTGGAGGTAGGAGGTAGGGATTAATTTTGATAAAGTTTTTGTCAATTTGGGGAAAAGGGGTTTGCTTCTGCATTTATAGGGGAGAAGAAGGTGGGATTAGCGGGAAATAACAATTTTTCCCGCATAGCTTTGTAAGGAAGTGTCGTAGAGAGGCACGACATGGGTTGTTAGGGTAAAAATGGGGGGTAGGTAAGGAATTCAGTTTTTGATAGGGTAAGATGGGGTATAACAGTTTCTATTAGGAGATGATTTGGGGAGCAATTTTTTGTATGACAAGTGATGTGTTGGTCTTGAGGAGTGTGTGTAGGTGTTTTTGGTGTTATTAGTTGGAATATTTTTTGTTAAAGGGTTTTTTTTAGTGGCAGAAGAATTCTGAAAGGAAATGTTCTATTTGATATATCTATGCAGGTAAAGTAAAAAAACAAAAGGAAATGCTTCTTTATACACGGATTGACAATAAGAGTAGTATGGAGTGTTTTTTTTTTTGCAAAAGGAACTAGGGAGCCTGTGTTGGGCAATACAAAAAAGTATAGGAATGAACACAGTTTAAGACTATAGGTATTCATTTAAAGAGAAATTCAAGTACAAAATTTATTACATAGATTAAAATATAGCTATTAAGAAAGTTACAGGGATAAGACTGGAAGATTTACTATTGTAAGTCGGTATCAAAGTCAGTTTGGAAAGCCTCCGGGGGAAATTTTTTTAAGCCTCTTTAATGTTTAGCTTGTGGTTGGGCAGACCAAGTGCAAAGTACTTCTCAATGGTTGTTTGTAGAACACCCTGAAAACCTCTTTGGAAATACCTGCCGCACTTTTTGGCTGCTCTGGTTAAAATTTTAGTCTTTTCGGTGGCCCATCTTTCAGCTTCTACCTATTTTAATTAAGACAATTCTTGATGCAGCTTGTTAGCTCTGATAATCTGTTCATGGGCAGTGTTGGCCAACATATTGAAGTGTTGCTTTAATACGTTAAACTTGAAGTGGAATTCATCTAGACTGAGGAGGATAGTTTCTTTGAGGGTGAGATGAGCATCTATGAGGTCCTCCAAGGCTTGAAAACATTTGCTTGCTTGAAGGTGCCAGTAGCATGCTTGTTGTTTTTGTTTGGCAAGTTTAGATTTCGGATGGCTATGATTTTTTCTGATTCTTTAACCTGCTCTTGTAGCCATCTTATTTGTGCATCATTAAGGTAGAGGTTTGTCTGTTCTACTTGGATGCATGCTCGGTCAGTAGAGAAAGATTCAACTTGAAGTTGTAGCCAGTGTACTTCTTGTTGAAGTTCATTTTCTTTGGCTACTCGATCAGGGAAAGGGGGAGGTCAGTTTGTACGCTTGTATTGTTTGTGATTTATTTAGAGTCAGTCTGTATGCCTTTGGAGGATGTAGAGGGTACAGTGGGTGTGGTGAAAATGGTAGCGGCTCTATGGAGGAGGTGGAGAGCTGGCAAAGTTGATTCTGGTGTTCGGTGTACCATTGCTCGAAAGATTGAAGTTTCAAAGTGCTCTGAAAATTAAGAATAAATATGTAAGACAAGGTATTAGTGTATGAGATTAATGTTGGTGCAGTAGGCACCAGATAATCGAACCTAAGTTTTGATTATAGTAAAGACCCGAAGCTAAGGTCATATTGTTATCTAACGAATTGAACCAAGTGTGCAGGAATGGTTAGGCTAAGCTAAAGGTCTGCGACACCCGAAGAATCTAGGATGGAGAAACCACAGTGGTCGAGCGACACCGGGAGAATTTCGGAGGAAGCCGAATAACTCAGATGGAGACTGGAAGCAAAGCTACAAGTCACAAAGGACCTAAGGTAAGCTCGTGTGTGTGAGAGAATGCAAGGTCAGGTCCTCTGTACGAGGACGTCCTTAGGCGACGATCCGACCAAGACTTCCCGTGGAAGGTCTAGGTCAAGATCGGACTGCAAGTGGCCATCAAATTCACTTATATTACTTTCATTTTCGAGCTAACTTTTTGTTGTAGCTAGAAACCCTAGCAACAGTCGACTGCAGGTGGCATCAATCGACTGATAGGGTTGATCAGTCGACTAACATTTAAATTCCAACTTCGAGGAGAGTCAAACTTCATCCCCTTATCTTAGGGTGAGGTACCCTTTGTTGATAGAACTTGATCTCAACATCTAGGGGGTTGGAAGGCTATAAAAGAAGAGGGGTTTCACCCCTTTAGGTCATCATTCAAGCTTCTGAAACACTCCCACAACACCGCTCCTCTATGACGACAAAGCACTATCAGAACACCGACGACACGACCTCGAGCTCAAGATCAGTTTGTCGTTGGTATCTCTTTTACTTTTCACTTCAGATCATTCGAGTGTAATCAATCTTTTAATCGTCACATTTTTCTTTAAGAGGAGAGGTGGGATTGTCCATCTTCCTCAAGCTTTGATTTCTTTGTATTCGTTGTCTCCTACCTCCAACAAGGAGGAGATGTTTTAGTGCATTGCCGTTCATACGTGATCTCGAATCATAAGGGCCTTGGATTAGCAGCCATTAGGCTGTGAACCAAGTAAAAATAAATGTGTGTTTGTTTACTTTTCCATTGCTATCTTGTGTTATCGAATCGTATGAAAAGATTTGTCGAGCGCTATTCACCCCCCCCCTCTAACGCACTCTTTCGATCCAACAATTGGTATCAGAGTGGGGGAACTAAGATTTGGTGCAACCACCAATCTAGCATTTTTTGGTTTTCTTTTCGTATTTATTGTCTTAATTTTTTCTCCCGCACTACTAATCCAAGATGAAGCCTTGGTAACCTTTTTTGGTTGTGTTTGCAAGTATCTCTTCACTTCTGGAGAAGCTCACGGTAAAATGGGCATAACTTTTTATACAAGTGGACCCACAAAATGTGCTACCTATCAAATCGAAGCTCCCTCAGAGATCTACACTTCTTATGAGGGTTTACCTTTGTAACAAGCTGTTTTCATTGTTAGACTCTCCGAGATGCAAAAACCACTTTTTGCATTGCGGAAACCTCGGAAGTCAGCCACGAATCCGTGCGAAGATAAATAAAATAAATTCATGTACATGTTTAGAAATACTAGATTGTAGGGGATCGATCGGTGTGTATTGGCCGACTAGAGGGGGTGAATAGCCCTCTTTCGTTGGATGGTAGAATTTGCTCGTCTACAAATAATATTAGCACAACGGAAACAACAAGACAAGCAAATCAAAACAACAAGAATAAAACCAATGCTAACAAAAGAAATATAACGTGGTTCACGGCTACGCCGCTAATCCACGGTCCGATTCGTCCACGGTGAATCACTTTGCAAGCTTCCACTAGATCTCTCCTTTGCACAAAGCTAGGTGGAGGTAACCTTTTTTACACAAGGATCACTCTTCTATAATAGAATGAAGTTTAGCACTAGTAGAAGAGTGGAAAACGTTTAAGGCACTATGGGAGCTGTTTGGAGTTCAAGCATTAGCCTCCCAAAGCCCAACACCCTCTCTTTTTATAGAGAAAGCAGATTTCTTCCCGTTGCCTGCCACCAGTCTGTTGGGAGATCGGTTGGCCGGCTAGAGGGGGGTGAATAGCCCTCGTTCGTTGGACGTCGTAATTCGCTCGTTCTTCTTGCGTCGCTTGTCTACGATTGTTGTTAGCGCAGCGGAATACTAATACAAATAACAATACTAACAACAAATACAATCACACGCAATACACAAGATATACGTGGTTCGGAACCGAATGGTTCCTACTCCACGGGTGAGCTCCTCGAGCTCGTGTTATGCGCACGGCACTAACAATACTCCTTATCGACTATACGTCGGAGGTGGAGAAACCTCTCACAAGCAATTACAAAGTAATATAGAAATACAAACAAGAATACAAATACAATACAAAAGAAACTCTTTTCACCGATTGCTTTTGATCACTTGTTTGTTGCTTGCTTTGATTGGCTCTTGAAGGACTGGAATGCAACAGCAAATCCCCTCCAATAGCTTCCTTAAAGTCTTGGGCGAAATCCTCCTCTTGAGCTCCTTTTATAACTCATCAATGATCTCGCGCCATCGATCAGATCGTGACCATCACCGATCGGTGATATCGCTCGTTGTCTCACAACGGCCGGATCCACGGTGGTTAAGTTCCAACGGATCACACATCCATCGATGGCACCTATCGACCGATCATCCATCGGTCATCATCACGATCCGCCCTCCAATGATCGGTCATCCCATCACCGATCGCTCTCCTCAATGATCGATCACCAGACTTGGTTCAATGAACACCGGTCGAACCTATACGATTTAGAGCAGATCCGACCGGCACCTATGCTACCGACCGATGTCGGCTAAAACCTCAAACATAACGATGTTTGAGCCTCCGACACTCCATCTTAGCCACTTGGCCAAGTCCACCTTATCCTCATGGAGTTCCCCACCGGCTCTTCCTGCCACGCCCCTGATGCGCTAAGCGCACGGCCGCAACGCCATCCTTCGCCCTCATGCCCTAGAAGTATGCTTCCTTTGGGCTCACTCCATTCGCCTCCCGTCCGGCGGTCCCTGATGCACCAAGCGCACGGCCGCAATGCCATCCTTCACCGACTCAAGGACCCCGAGCCTAGTGAACTTACCAAGTCCTCAAGACTTCGCAATGCATTTCTCACTAAGCACCGAGCGCACGGCAATGCTTTTCTCACCAAGCTCCATGCTTGATTTTCCATGCACCAAGCCGCAATGCTTGACTTTCCCATGCCAATGCTTGACTTCCATGCCAACCCCATGTTGACTTTTCCACACCAAGCTCCATGCTTGGATTTACCATGTCAATCCATGTTGTGAGTTTTGTCTATCATCAAAATACCATCGAGTCTACCCGGGACGCATTGCACCAACAATCTTCCAACAATCTCCCTTTGATGATTGACAAAACTACCATCTCAAGTCTACCAATTCTCCCATATTGGCAATTCTCATATCCCAATGAGAATTCCAACGAACCCTAATTGGTAACTTGGTAACTTCTCCCCTTTTGACATTACATCAAAAGGTCCTCCCCAAGGGTATGAATGTCTCATATCCCAATGAGATCTTACAATCTCTCCTTGAGGAACACATGCCTACAATCTTCTAGTGATCCCATATCACTTAAAGAGAGGCAACCCAATTTTCCTCCCATGAGGAAATACACATCCATCCTCCCATGATGGATTCCTCCCAGAGGCTTGCTCCTCGACCATCATGCACCAACAATGTCCTTGGAGAGTCCCTAAGCCAATAGGAACATTTACCAATCAAAATTAAGGCAAAGTTCAACAATGAACTTTCTTCCACCTTAAAATTGATACTCACCTCAACCCAACTCCTAATCCATATCCAATGGATTTCCACCTCTCTAATGCTATCCCAAGCATATCCTAGGGTTAGGAGTGGTTAGGGACCTTAACCTAGCTGAACATGGGCCTAATTATCAAGATTTACCCGAAATCAATTTGTGCTACCGACTGGCGGATAACGATCATTACTATCACCGATCGTCGCCTGGCAATGATCGATAATCGATTTTCAGCTTTTCGATTTCGTAAATGAATTTCAAATCCATAAGTAAATATACATACATAGATAAATCTTGAAATTTGGTATGCATAATACTTATTACAATCATTATGGGTGAAAATTATTGGAAAATTATTTTACCCATTAAATTAGGAGATTGATACAAAGTTCAAAAGTTTAGAAAAGCTTCAATAAAGAGCCCTCTTTGTATCATCCCATTCAATGGTGATAGCTATCACAAGATAGTCTTCACCAAGGTTTTGCAAAATGTTTTCAAAATGTTTTCAAAACCTTTAATTTCATTTCCTAAACATCTCACTAATATCTAGATTTGTAAAACACATTCAAGACAATTAACATAGTGAGATGTGGGTTTTTGTTCTTTCTTGGTCTCATGCATATATCTAGGCAATATTTATTTGATTCCCATCAAATTGTGCCATAGTCCTTGAATTCATTTTATTATGCATGATGATTATGGCATAGATATGATTTAGATAAAAACATATGCCAATATCATGATGTCATGGCATGTAAATGAAACTTAAGCATACATGACATCTAAAAATAACATTAAACATGATCATGACATTTTTATAAATAAAAATGAGAATGATGTCATGGCAAGGCAAATAAAACATGGCAAGAAAAATATACTAAGGTCTAGAATACCTAAGTGTTAAAATCAATTTGCCATTTCTAGGATTAAATCAATTTGCCTTAAAGCCATTCATCTCCTAGTGTGCCAAAAACCCAAAATGGCACACCAATACCTCTAAGACCTAATTGTGCCAATTTAAATCATTTTAAACTTCTCCATATTGGCACCCTAATGTGTCAACTCTACTATGGTTAGGTTAACTACCCATCCACCTATGGTTGAAACACCCTATCCCATTTAGCTTGAATCGATCACGCTTTTATGAACCAAATACCTATTGGAGCTCCTTGGTTTAACAAGGTATTCCCTATGGATAACTTCCCTAGATACCTTCCTAATGACCCTTTTAGGCTTTGAAGCCTTAGTCAAATGGGTCTTACTTGGGTCAACTCTAGAGGTGACTCCTCCATTGACCTTCTTAGTGGCTTTCTTGGTTTTTCTTAAGTCCTTGGCCACTAAACACATACCATGACTAGACTTAGGATAACTTCCTATTAGCCTTGGTTTGTCTAGACCTAGAAATAGTTCCATAATCAAATGGAACATTATGGTAGGACATAGGTTTGTGACCCAAACCCTTCTTGCCCTTAGACATTTCTTGTTTTCTAGGTTTTGATTTTTGTATGTTAGGCCCTTTAACCGAATTTGATATTAATGCTAGGTCTTCTCCAATTTTTCAAGCCTTGACCTTAAGGCTTGGTTTTCTAACTCCAACTTCTCAATTTTGAATTTTCATTAGATTTAGGGAAATATTTTTCTTTTAGGCATGTGCCTAGATTTCTTGGGATTAATACCCAAGTTTTCTTCAACTCTCCTAATTGACTCTTTAGGTAAAATTGATCTAGAATTGTGAGTCCTAGGTTTGTTCTTAGAGAAACTAACATGCTTAGCACTTAAACAAACATGTTTATTCCTACTAGCATGCTTTTGATTAATCATAGCAAGAGAGCTAAAATAATTCCTTTTGGCATGCTTTTTGACTTTAGGAATTAAAGGTGCATTAAATAAATGTACCTTAGGGTTAGCTTTAGGAGCTCCCCCTACATGAGTTGCACCTTCTTGCCCTTTCTTCCTCCCCCTAGGGCATTGGCTTCGGTAGTGTCCCTTTTGATTGCATTTGAAGCACACAATGTGCTCTTTGCTCTTGATTTTGGGAACACCGGCATCCTTTGACTTTGGGTTGACTTTTGGTCTTGATGCCTTTTCCTTAGCCAATTTAGGGCATTTGCTCTTGTAATGCCCTTTCTCCCTACACTCAAAGCATATTATGTGTTTTTTATTTAAAATAATAACACTTGAGTTACCTAGGGAGGTGGTGGAGGCCTCTTCATGATCTTCACTTCTCCCGAAAGTGGATGCTTCTTGTTCTTGCTCCGGGATGGAAGATTGCCTTTCCTCCCCCTCAATGCTAGAGGTGGAGGTCTCCACCAAATCATCAACATCTTCAAATGTTGTGGGTGCTTCTTCTTCGGCATTCTCCTCTACTTGTGCCGATTGGGAATTTTCTTGGAATTTCATTATTTTCTCCCATAATTCCTTAGCATCCCTATAGTTACCCAATCTAGACCAAATAGTGTTAGGTAATAAATCACTAAGTAATTTTATTACCTCAAGATTTGTCTTGAAGTCCTTAATTTGGTCTTGGGTCCACCTTGACTTTTCAATTGGCTTGTTGTATTTGTCCCTAGGCATCTTAAAACCATTTTCTACAATTAACATAGAATCAAAATCGGTTTCAAGATATACCTCCATTTTTCTTCTCCACCATAAAAAATCTCCTTCGAACTTTGGTGGATAGATGTTGTAGCCGGCCATTTTGTAGTGCTCTCGCGGCGGTTAGTCCTTGAAGAGCGACCTCGCTCTGATACCACTTGTTGGGAGATCGGTTGGCCGGCTAGAGGGGGGTGAATAGCCCTCGTTCGTTGGACGTCGTAATTCGCTCGTTCTTCTTGCGTCGCTTGTCTACGATTGTTGTTAGCGCAGCGGAATACTAATACAAATAACAATACTAACAACAAATACAATCACACGCAATACACAAGATATACGTGGTTCGGAACCGAATGGTTCCTACTCCACGGGTGAGCTCCTCGAGCTCGTGTTATGCGCACGGCACTAACAATACTCCTTATCGACTATACGTCGGAGGTGGAGAAACCTCTCACAAGCAATTACAAAGTAATATAGAAATACAAACAAGAATACAAATACAATACAAAAGAAACTCTTTTCACCGATTGCTTTTGATCACTTGTTTGTTGCTTGCTTTGATTGGCTCTTGAAGGACTGGAATGCAACAGCAAATCCCCTCCAATAGCTTCCTTAAAGTCTTGGGCGAAATCCTCCTCTTGAGCTCCTTTTATAACCTGCATCAAGCTGATCTCGCCCATCCATTGATCGTGACCATCACCGATCGTGATATCGCTGTCCGTTGTCTCACAACGGCCGGATCCACGCGGACAAGTTCCAACGGATCACACATCACCGATCGATGGCACCCATCACCGACCGATCATCCATCACCGAGTCTTTGGCGAGCTCGACTCCATTCCCGTGCCCGTGCCGCAGTGTCATCACCGATTGCCGTCCTTGGCAATGATCATCCCATCATCGATCGCCCTCCTCGGCGATCGATCGATCACACCGGTTCAATCGAACACCGGTCGAACCTATTCGACGACCTAGAGCAATGATCGCACCTATGCGATCCGGTGATGTCGGCTAAAACCTCAAACATTACCATGTTTGAGCCTCCGACATTCAGTCTTAGCCACTTGGCCAAGTCCACACGGAGTTCCCCACCGAAGCTCTCTTCCCTCGGCCTACGTCCCTCGGATGCGCCAAGCGCACGGCTTCGCAACGCCATCCTTGTCCCTCGGATGCACCAAGCGCACGGCTTCGCAATGCCATCCTTCACCGACTCAAGGACCCCGAGCCTAGTGAACTTACCAAGTCCTCAAGACTTCCCAAATGCACCAAGCGCACGGCTTCGCAATGCATTTCTCACCAAGCACCGAGCGCACGGCTCCGCAATGCTTTTCTCACCAAGCTCCATGCTTGGATTTTCCATGCTACACCAGCGACGGGCTCATGAATGCTTTGGACTTCCCATGCCAACCCCATGTTGGACTTTCCCACACCAAGCTCCATGCTTGGATTTACCATGTCAACCCCATGTTGTGAGTTTTGTCTATCATCAAAATACCAGATGTGTCCATCAATGATCGTGATGCCTCATAGTCGCCCGTGTAACTCTTGATCGACTCACCGCCATCGAACATCACGCCCAAAAGCCACTCGATCGGACCATCGAACCCGTTCGACTCGGGCGATCCAACTTCCATTCCATGGCGGTGTCGATGGTAAAACTCATCCGACATTTAGCCAAATAGCCAAGTTTCACCTAGGAGCACTACCCCTTCCCGGGTTACATTCGCTTACTCTCATCCCTCAAAGTTCCTCGCCTTTGAAGTTGTCATTGTCCGGCCACGTCCCTCGGATACGCCAAGCCCATGGGTCTACAGCGCCATCCTTCGCGTCTCGCCCTGAAGTCTACTTCCTCCGGCTTCACTCCAAGCTCCTCGTCTGGCGGTCCCTCGGATGCTCCAAGCACAAGACTTCCGTAAAGTCATCCTTCACCGACTCAAGGACCGAGTCATGAGAGGTGAAACTCGCCAAGGCTCCATGTGTGAATTACTAAGTCCTGCAAGACTCCAATGCATATATCAAATCACACTAACAATCTAACTTAAACCCTTTGCACACACATCAAAACCATATCACGGGTTGATTGCCCTAACAATCTCCCCCTTTTTGATGTGTGGCAATCTGTTTAAGTTAGGTAAAAATATTTGATAAAATATTAAGAAAGGAAAGCATGTAAATAACATGATTAGCAACTGTCCCCCTTAATACATGAAACTCCCCCTAAATATAATTCCCCCTTACTTAAACATATATATTTCTCCCCCTTTGACACCATAAAAAATAATTCACAAAGTTTATACAGTATGGCATCAAGTCTAGAGAGAAACATAAACCAAAAACATGTCTTAAAACCATGTATCAGAAGTTGCTGGGCAATTTTTCAAGTGAGCAGTCGACTGGCACAATGAAATCTGAATTTCTGATTTTCTGGACGAATTTCATAAATGCACTATAAATTCCAAAAAATTCGAAAAATAGTGAAATTTGGGGAACACATTTCTTTTAGGGTTCTTTATCATGTGAGCATGCATGATAATAGGACGCGGTGAGATAATAGCATGTTAGGGAAACGAAGTCCTGTGTGTCCAAGTTAGATAAGTGATGTGAGCAAAACATATAGGGTTTTAGAATTAGTTTTCGCTCGCATCTCATTACATTTTTATGTTAGTTTCATGCATATGTAACTCTATTTTGCATGCATTTTCTATTTTATGGTTCGGAGGTCTGCTCTATGTACTTTTGTGTGTAGGGAAAAGGTGAACTTTCGGAGAAAAAGAAAGACATTTTGCAGCTAGATGGAGAATGAGACACAGCCAGGGTGTGTGGCTACACACGGCCGTGTCCAATGGGCGAGATCAGCCACCCCAGGGCCGCACACGACCTGGGCATGTGTTTCCACACGGTCGTGTGGCGGCCCTCCATATTTGCACGACTAGGGTTTTTCCAAATTTTGCTGCGGTCCGAGGTGATGTCTATATAAGGATGGCTCCACCCAAACTCGAGGGGGAGGCACGCCGGCTAGGACACCACGCCGAAGCCCTAAAAAGCTTCAAGAACTCGCAACAGGGAGGAGGAACACCGCCGGAGGACCACGCCTTGCACTTCAATGCCGGAGAGAAGACCACAAAAGCATTATAACCCTTTGTTCCTGCATTTTATTCCTTATGTATTCAAACATAAACATGCTTTGTGATTCTTCCTTCATATACATGGAGTAGTACTTTCGATTCTAGGATTAGAGAGTAGCTTGTGTGCACATTACAATGTTGGTTCATGTTAAATTCTTCCTTTGAGTTTGATTTGACAATTGGTAGTTGTTTTTACTATATCTATGCGTGTTTGGTTTTCTATCTGCTGTGCTTAGGCGATACGAGGTGTGACAGCCCTCGTATTTAAGATTTAGGGGATTTTATACAAGGAACCTAGGGGTAAACCTGATCTCCTGTAACTGTGGATAGAAGGGTGCGGTGGAATCGGAAACGGTTCATCGTAGGGATTGATTTGTCATCCTCGTACCGTCTATTCCGTCCTTTTAGGCGGAGATAGCTCCCGGTAGATGCGACGGCTCATCGGGAGAGTGTATGATGTCGCTTCTACAAAACCATAGATAAACATCTAGACAACACCAATTGACAGCATTGTTTTGTGATACATAAACGAAACCGAAGTCTTAGAATCACCTTTGAAGACCTCGGCACACTCCCTTCCTCCTCCGTGTGACACCGTATAGAGTAAAGTTCACCGACAGCCCTCACCCATCGAAACCTCTTAGAGTTATGTCTGAACAATTACAACCACTCTTAGAGGACCAATCATGTAGCACCTCGATCCAATGCCTCGGAGCGACGAACAAGGAGAGCTGATGCCCCTCAAGCTCCAGAGGAGGGTAACGCCTTACCCACTCTTCTTTTTCACAACAATAAACATAGAGATAGATATAATATGCTTTCTACTCATAAACTCACTGCTACTAGGTACTTAGATGAAGATTTGCTAGAGTCTTTAGTGTTGTTGGGTGATATTCAAGCCCTATTTGCAAAAGTGGGGTGGGAAGAGATGATGAGAATAAGGCACCCAACCTACCCTAGGATAGTTCTAGAGTTTTTGAGTTCCTTAGAGGCAGAAATTTTAACGGGTAGAGAGAGCGAAGAGGGTAGGATAACTTTTAGGATATTTAACATTGAGCATGAATGGACCCTTCACCAATGGAATTCATGTTTTGGCTTGCCAAGTGGGGGAGAGAGAAGAATCCCTATTGGGTTTAACTCTCGGATAGTTTAGACTGAGTTGACGGGGGAGCATGCTTATGACCCATCTAGGGCCAAAGCGTCGCACCTCCAAAACTCGATTTTCCGATACCTTCACCGCATCATGGCTAGTACTATATTTGGTCGTGGGGAGAGTGACGGTGTAGTTAGAGCTAGCGAGTTGCTTTTCCTCTGGGACATGCTACAAGAAAGTAGTAGCATCGATGTAGGGTCCCATTTCATCAGACACTTAGTGAAGATGGGCAAAGCAGCACGAGGAGAGATTAATGTGGGAGACCTACTTACCCACATTTTCCATAGGATGGGGTACGATTACACTGCATTAGAGAATATAGAGGGGAGCCCTAGGATCGACCTAGAAGTGTGCATGGCCATGAAAATGATTGTGAGAGAAGGAGACTCCTTATGCTTTGTAAGGAAAAATCTGACAACCCTTAGGCTCCCCGACTCGGATCGTACCACCATCGCTATATGCGCCAACTGGCGTTTGGACCTGATAGTGGAGTTCACTCCACATGAGGGACCATCCACATCGGCGCCCATCTCTCCACCTTTATATCACTCTCCCTCTAGTCCTCATATGCATAAAAGCCCACCTAGTCCATGCCGACATGAGCCTGCACCTGCACCACCACCTTTTTCTACTTTTGAGCAGGATGCAGGTATGTCGGCCTATGATTTCTCAGAGTTATGATCGTGCCTCGATGATATATACGCCGAGCAGCAGACGTAGAGGCAGCGATGGGAGGAGCAGAGTGCCTACACGCAGGCGGAGTTCTAGGGTTTCCAGGAGCACTTCCAGCGGGCTGAGGAGTTCTACGACGAGGCCCACATATACTTCCAGGAGGAGGTTGTTCATCGCCAGGATGAAGCCACCTACCACAGGGAGATGCGGTAGCACATGCATGCCCAGTTGGCGTAGTGGGTAGGGAGGAAGAGCACCAGCAACCCGGCTCGTCCACCGGCTCAGTTGACCACATGTACATGTGTGGCATCGTGCTTTCGGCGAGTTCTCCCAGGATCCAGAGATGTCGAGGCTCCCAGACTTTCCACCTCGTCCACCATACTAGAGGTATATTTTTATTTAAGTCTGGGGTGGCCAAAGTCTATTTTATTTTGTTTCCTAGCAGTAGTTTCTTTTCTCGTGTATTCATTCATTTATTCATGCATGGGTTGTTGAGTTTCTTTCAGTACTTAGTTTTTGTTATCTGTAAAGCTGCCTCAGTAGTATTTTTAAAAGTCTTCTTCATGAGTTGTTTCCATGAGTAGTGTAACTTCATTTATCTCATGATATTTTATTTTATTTGCTCTAATGAATGTTCTAGACTTAGACTGGTTAGCTTCTATTTTTACACCTACACATGTCGAACACTCTGAAAGGGAAAATCTAGTACATACCTAGTTATGATTCATCTCAGTAGTCCAATGCTTTGGAATCCATAGGTGACTCTAGGTTTAGCATTTTAGTTACTAGAGATGCTCGGATTGTGTAAGCCCATTCGAAAAAATCAAAATCTCGGTGAGTAGAAAAAAAAGAGATAAAAAGAAATGAAAAAGAAAAAAAAAGAGAAAGGAAAGAAGGAAAAAAGATTATGAGGGATAAAAAAAACAGTTGTCGTGGGTGGAAATGGTTAGGTGCCCCTTTGAGACCGAGTTAGGTTACTGGGGAAACACCTACTAATTTCTCTTAATACCGAGCACGCCTTTGAGACTTTGTGCTAGATCTAGGGAACGACCCTCGCTTTGGGCAGGTAAGTGCCTAAGAGCCAGAGACCTTAGGAAAGCTATAGGATGATGATTTAACTTACCATGGAATGAGTATCCCCTAAGAAGATTCGCTTAGAACGTGCACGAGAAGCTAACTTAGTAAATTTCATAGAACATATCTATTTTTCTTTGATTAATAATACCACTTGATAAATTTAGTTAGCATGCTAAGTATGGAACAATATCTTTTTAAAATTTCATGGCACTGAGGTTTGCTTGAGGACAAGCAAAGATTTAAGTCTAGGGGAAGTGATGTGAGCAAAACATATAGGGTTTTAGGAGTATTTTTCGCTCACATCTCATTACATTTTTATGTTAGTTTCATGTATATGTCACTCTATTTTGCATGCATTTCCTATTTTCTAGTTCGGAGGTCTGCTCTTTTTACTTTTGTGTGCAGGATAGCATTTCGGGAGAAAAGGCACACTTTCGGAGCAAAAGGACATTTTACAGCTAGATGCAGAATGAGACATGGCTAGGGCGTGTGGATACACACGGCCGTGTCCAATGGGCGAGATCAGCCACCCCAAGGCCGCACACAGCCTGGCCGTGTGTTTCCACACGGTCATGTGGCGACCCACCAGATTTTGCAGCGTTCCGAGGTGATGTCTATATAAGGATGGCTCCGCCCAAACCCTAGGGGGAGGCACGATGGCTAGGATGGCATGTCAAAACCCTAAAAAGCTTCGGGAACTCACAACGGGGAGGAGGAACACCGCCGGAGGTCCACGCCTTGCACTTCAACGCTGGAGAGAAGACCACGAAAGCATTGTAATCCTTTGTTCCTGAGTTTTATTCCTTATGTATTCCAATATAAATATGCTTTGTGATTCTTCCTTCATATACATGGAGTAGTACTTTCGATTCTAGGATTAAGGAGTAGCTTGTGTGCACATTACAATGTGGGTTCATGTTAAATTCTGCCTTTGAGTTTGATTTGATAATTGGTAGTTGTGTTTACTATATCTATGCGTGTTTGGTTTTCTATCTCTTGTGCTTAGGCGATACAAGGTGTGACAGCCCTCGTATTTAAGATTTAGGGGATTTTATATAAGGAACCTAGGGGTAAACCTGATCTCCTATAACTGTGGGTATAAGGGTGCGGTGGAATCAGAAATGGTTCATCGTAGGGATTGATTTGGCATCCTCGTACCATCTATCCCGTCCTTTTAGGCGGAGATAGCTCCCGGTAGATGCGGCGACTGATCGGGAGAGTGTATGATGTCCCTTCCACAAAACCATAGATAAACGTCTAGACAACACCAATTGACAGCATTGTTTTGTGATACACAAGCGAAACTGAAGTCCTAGAATCACCTTTGAAGACCTCGGCACACTCCCTTCCTCCTCCATGTGACACTGTATAGAGTAAAGTCCACCGACATCCCTCACCCATCGAAACCTCTTAGAGTTACGTCCGAACAATAACAACCACTGAATTGTTGGGTTTCCGACACCGCAGCGAGTGTGTATTCGAACATGTTTCATAAACATGTGAGCAGTGGAATAAATAAAAAGCAATAAATCTAATTTATTACATCACACACACCACACGCATGCATAGTACAACATGTGTAGACATAACTACAGTTTCAAATTTTGCAACAAAAGAAAATTATTCTACATATATCTGATGTATCACGTGTAGCGGGAAAGGCATCAACCGGAGCGACCCTCGCTAGAATCGCCTCTATCCGTAACCACGCCGAGTATCTTCGGGAAGACTTCACAAAGTCATGATCCTTATCTTCATATGAGTCACTAACCTCGTGTCAAAGACGATGTGATCGAGAGAAGATCACAATCCGAATCAAAATTCGGATTCAAAACCGAGTCCCCAAAACTCGCTTCTCCAGAGAGGTATTCATCAATGGTTTGACGAATCCTTAGTCCTCCACCTATGAGGATTACCGGAGATCGAATCCCCGTAATGCCGTCCAAAAAATGCTCCGACAAGAAGGAAACAAGCTGTCCAGAAAACTGGACAGCTTTGGTGGAGGATGTTGCGCCGGCCAAATAAGAAAAGCTAGATGCTCACCTTGTCGCCGGAGACAAGGAAGATCACCGGAAGGTCGCCAGAGGATCGCCGGCAGGAGCTTGGACACCGGCAACAACTTGGACGGTGGCACAAGGCTGGGCGACAGCAAAGGCTTGGGCGCCGGCTAGAAGAGGAGAAGAGAGGGAGGGGCGGCACATTTAGGGTTGGATTAGGTTTTCACAAAAGCCTTAAGCCCTATTTTTATAGAGAACAAATTCTCCTAACGGTTATTGGTTCATAACCAAAAACCCGTTAACCCGCTCCATTAATTTAAGTTATAATAAACCAAACCGATTTGGTCTATTTTAAGTTAAAACGAATCGAACCAACTTTTGGTTCATTCGTTTAAAACAAACCAAACCCCTTTGGTTTATTCTCCACCATTGGATTAGAACCAAACCAATTTGGTTCATCCATCATGTCTTCATAAGACATAGCCCATCCACGCTTCCATTGCGACTGAAAAAATTTCATGCTCGCTCCTTGTTTGGTCCAACCAAACCTAGTTTCTCTCGGTCTGAGAATCTCATTCTCAAGCTCATTTTAAATCCTTCGGATTATGCTCATTGTGCGTGTGACCAAATAGGTTCTCGGTTTTTGTTGGGCGTCTATAATTAACCATTAATTATAGAACGATCATGAGTGGCACCTAGTAGTACATCATGATTCCCAATTAACCGAAAAAATCAACGGTTGATCCAGAACTATTTCTGAAACCCTTCAGCAACTACAATGAATCGTGTCCCATTCTTTTCACTCATCTTATACCCACTTGGTTCAAGACATGGTCTATAGTGTCAGTCCCCACTAGGTTGACTACGTCACACCTAGCCCAAGTATCATTTCCTCATCCTACGGATTCTAGTTACTGCACATGTATCCAAAAGTACCTTACTCTAAACATGTAATGCTTTGGCCAAAGACTTTAGTAACAATCCGACGAGAGACCATGGGTATACATCTCCTCGCAAGGAGTGGTGAATCCTTTATAGGCTATTCAAACACCTTCGATCACTTCGACTTATGCTCAATCATCCCGGGTCCACATCTCCTCAGAGATGCTTGCTTAAGATGTCAAAGCATAGGTCTTCATGATCAAGATGACTTGAATACCGCAAGTCAAAGGAACATCGCACTTAAGTTGCAGTAAGAACTTCATTGACATATCTATATATGCTTAGAACCATATGAAGTCTTACGACTGGTCACTCCAATGAACTAGTTACCATAACTAGCTTCCACGATTAACTCCGGACATCACAATGTCTCCAGCCAATGAGAATCAGCTGCTTGGATACACCAAGGAGTATACCTCGTGCTAGTCTCGACAGAATTGATGGTGTCGAAATCCATCAATTCATCGACCAGGGATAATTCCGATACATCACAATTATACATATAGAGATACTCACTAGTTGTGATCCAATCACAAATTCTCTCATGTTGTGAATCGTATCGTGGACATTCAATAAATGAGTTTAAGATCTAATCAAATACATGTAAACATGTATACTCAAATAGTGAATCCTCATTTATCATATAAATGGTTCAAACATAAGGTAATTGCCTTAGGACATCTCTCATATATTACTAACAAACTCCCACTTGTCCTAATGCCAATCGCTTTGGTATCCAATACCATAGGCTCTAACATGACCCTCAAACTTACTTTGACGTAATGTCTTAGTCAAAGGATCCGCTAAGTTTCTTTCAGTAGGGATTTTCTCGATTTGTATTTCCTTCCTACTAATGATCTCTCTGATCAGATGATAGCGGCGAAGCACATGTTTGGATCGTTGATGAGACCTTAGCTCTTTTGCTTGTGCAATTGCTCCATTGTTATCGCAGTAGATCGGTATTGCTTCAACAATGGCTGGAACCACACCAAGTTCATAAATGAACTTCTTGATCCAAACCGCTTCCTTTGCTGCTTCCGAAGCTACAATGTATTCTGCCTCAGTGGTAGAATCCGCTACAGTGTCTTGTTTGGAACTTTTCCAACTCACTGCGCCCCCATTCAAGGTGAACACATATCCAGATTGAGACCTGGAATCATCCTTGTCTATCTAGAAGCTGGCATCCGTATACCCGCGTATCACCTTGTCCCCTTCTCCATATATTAGGAACACATCCTTAGTTCTTCTCAAGTACTTAAGAATTATCTTAACAGCCGCCCAATGATCCATTCCTGGATCAGACTGGTATCTACTCGTGACACTCAGAGCATATGATACATCGGGCCTCGTACATAACATAGTATACATGATAGATCCTATTGCAGATGCATAGGGAATCTTACTCATGCAAATCCTCTCGTCTTCTGTGTGTGGACACATAGACTTCGAAAGGTGTATCCCATGCCTGATGGGTAGGAAACCTTTCTTGGATTCCGACATGCTAAACCTCTTTAGCACTCGGTCTATATATGTAGACTGTGAAAGACCAAGCAACCATTTCGATCTATCTCTATAGATCTTAATCCCGAGGATGTAGGTTGCTTCTCCCAGGTCTTTCATGGAGAATGTCTTGGACAACCAAATCTTAACTGACTGTAAGACTGAAACATCGTTTCCTATAAGTAATATGTCATCGAAATACAATACTAGGAACACGACTGCACTCCAACTAACCTTCTTGTACACACAAGGTTCATCTGGATTTTGTGAGAAATCAAACTTTTTGATTGTCTCATCAAAACGGATATTCCAGCTCCTGGATGCTTGCTTCAATCCATATATGGACCGTCGTAATTTGCATACCTTGGTTTTATCAATCGATATGAAACCCTCAGGATGTATCATATACACATCCTCGAGCAGGTTTCCATTAAGGAAAGCAATTTTCACATCCATCTGCCATAACTCATAATCATAATGAGCCGCTATGGCCAGGAGCATCCGAATAGATTTAAGCATAGCAATAGGCGAATAGGTTTCGTCATAATCAACACCTTGCTTTTGACGATATCCTTTCGCCACCAGTCTAGCCTTATTGATAATCACATTACCATCCATGTCGGTTTTCTTCTTGAAAACCCACTTGCACCCTATAGGCTTTATGCCTTCAGGTGGGTCAACCAAGTTCCAAACTTGGTTTTCATACATGGAATCCATTTCCGACTTCATGGCTTCAAGCCACTTATCCCTTTCTGAACTTGTCAGAACTTCTTCATAACTGGTAGGCTCCTCATCATCAATGAGTAACATGTCATTCGATTCACTTACGAGAAATCCATATCTCTCGGGAATATTGCGTGTTCTACCAGATCTACGAAGATGTGGTGTCACAATAGGTCCAGTCGATGGCTCATCACTATGAGTTATTGGCTGTTGTGCTTCACCAGGTATCTCATCAATGTCTATTTGAGTTTCTCGAGCCTCCTCAAGCTCGACGACACTCCCACTATTTTCTTGTAAGAGAAACTCTTTCTCTAGAAACACAGCATGCCTTGAAACAAACACCTTTTGTTCCACAAGATGATGGAATTGGTAACCTATTTTTCCTTAGGGTATCCAATAAATAGATATTTATTAGACTTAGCATCCAATTTGTCTGATACAGTCCACTTCACATAAGCAGGACAACCTCATATCTTCAAGTAAGGTACATGAGGTTTCTTACTATTCCATATCTCATATGGAGTAGTAGAGACTACCTTGGTTGGCATTCTGTTTAACAAGTAAACAGATGTCTGAAGTGAATAGCCCCAAAAGGACTTGGGAAGATTTGCATGATTCATCATTGACCTGACCATATCCAACAAGGTCCGGTTATGCCTCTCAGATACACCATTATGTTGTGGTGTGTATGGCGGAGTCCATTGAGACAATATACCATTGTCTCTTAGATAATCTAGAAACTCTTGACTCAAGTATTCACCACCTCGATCCGATTGAAGTATTTTAATACTCTTGTCATGTTGTTTATCTACTTCATTTCTGAATTCTTTGAACCTTTCAAAGGCTTCAGACTTGTGTTTCATCAAGAACACATACCCAAACCATGAGTAATCATCGGTGAAGGTAATGAAGTAGCTATAGCCTCCCAAAGCTTGAGTTGACATAGGTCCACACACATCAGTATGTATTAGACCTAGCAACTCTCCCACTCGTTCACCTTTTCCTGTAAAAGGTAACTTAGTCATCTTGCCTTTTAACCATGATTCGCATGTATCGTATGAATCCAATTCAAACGATTCCAGAATTCCACATCGGTGTAATTCGGACATGCGTTTCTTGCTCACATGGCCAAGATGACAATGCCACATGTAGGAGTCTAATTGATTATCTTTTCAAACACGCTTGTTGCTCGCTTCGATATTGAAAATGTCATTGCATATGTCTAACATATAAATACCATTGCTTAAAGTTCCAGTCCCATAAAGAATGTCATTAAAAGTTATGTAACAACAATTGTTACTAAAAGTTAAATGGTACCCATTTCTATTTAAACAAGAAATAGAAATGATGTTCTTTATCAATGAAGGAACATAAAAGTATTTGTCCAGTTCTAAGACAAGTCCTGTAGGGAGTTTCAATAAATACGTTCCGATGGCGAGTGCAGCAACTTTTGCTCCATTCCCAACACGTAAATTTGACTCTCCCTTGACGAGTCTTCTTCTATTTCTTAGCCCATGTATGTCATTACATATATGTGAGCCACACCCAGTATCCAATACCCAAGTATTTGAGGAAATAGAATGACAATCAATAACGAAGATATCTGAAGAAGTTGGGGCATCCGATGCCTTATTCTTCTTCACAGACTCAAGATAAATCTTGCAATTTCTTCGCCAATGGCCCTCCTTGCCATAATGATGGCAAGTGCCCTTTTGAGCTGGTTCTGCCTTTTTAACCTTTTTCTTCCCCTTCTGCTATTCCTTTGACTTCCTCTTAGAACCTTTCTTCGAGGAATCAACTTACAGCACCGTCCCTTACTCATGCTTCATAGAAGGCTCCACAGTCTTCAGCATGTTGAGCAGTACCACAGATGAACTTTCTTGCATCTCAGAGGTGAAGTGGAGCTTGGAGACTTCGAACCTTTCGAATCTCACTTGCTCATCAACCAACTCATAAAGATGAAAAGACTATGGTATGAGCATCCATATGCTCATGTTGCTTCCGCAGCTCAGGTACCATCGCGGCTAGCATGATGCAACTCACCATTTCAAAATTAGTCACATGTTTCTGATAGGCCAACAATTGGTCAAGAGTTACATTATCACTAGGACGGGAGGGATGAGGCATTTCGAGGACATTCGTAAGCTTTTCAACCTTGAGAACAATTCTCAAGTTTCTAAGTCAGTCCAAGAAGTTTGACCCAGTCAATTTATTTGAATCTATAATATAGTGCAAATACAAAGACATCATGATCAATCAATTAACATAGAAATACAAATCGAGCATATATGAGAAAGATGATTTAAAATGCATTAACATACATTTATAAATCCCATTCATTTTTCGAATTTCAAAAACCCCAAAATCACTTCGGGAGATCGTAGGTCCATCTCCGAATGGGCTGATATCCAACATAAATATGAACAACCTTGGAGAGAGTCCAACAAGCCATTCATAGCTACGATGGTAGGTATCAAATATACCGATTGCATATCATATATATGCAATTATCACAATATGCTATCAATTAATTGAATATTCACACATACATCGGGTTGTTAACTTATTAACAAGTATGCATCATATGCATAGCACCCAACTTCACCTCCCTTCACATCGACCTTGGAGAGAGTCCAACAAGTCGATGCTCCAGGTTAAAGCCAACCCATTAATCGAGAAATAGTTTTAATATGGTTAGAGTGCATTCAACCAATTAGCCCGGCTTGGAGAGAGTCCAACAACCAAAGCTAATGATTGACCTCTGACTCTTACCATATTAGTATTAAACTATTTCATGGTTTGAATATGTTCGGGTTCGAGCCGGGCTTGGAGAGAGTCCAACAACCCAAACAAGAAACAGAACTCTGGTTCTAACTATATTAATGGAAGGTGTAGGCTTTAATATTGAGTAAGGATTTTATGTCTCATCCTCTTTGCATGCAAATAACTATTATATACATGGTATGTCATACATGACATACATCTAAATGTCACAACACGTATGGCATAATGATATGCATCTAATGCAATTACATGGCATACAATTATGACATATACTTAATTTCCTTATATGTCATAACTATTTATGAAAATAAAATATATTTAAAATTTGATTCCCAAAATTAAATCATGATTAAATTAGGAAATAAATTTCCAAATCTAATCACATATTTTATTTATGGAATGTCTCAATTAAGGAAAGTCAAATTTAATTTAGGAAATAAATTTCCTAAATTGTCAAAACTATTTATGGAAATAAAATATATTTAAGATTTTATTTCCCAAATCAAATCATGATTAAATTAGGAAACAAATTTCCAAATCTAATCAAATATTTTATTTATGGAAAATGTCAATTTCCATAAATACTTCTAACTTTTCTAAAGTAGAAGATTTCCATAAATACTTCTAGACTTTCTTAAACTAAAAATTTCCATAAATACTTCTAACTTTCCAATAGTAGAAAATTTTCATAAATACAATTACGACTATCACAAAATAATTTTATAATTATGTCGAAATACAACCTGGGCTCTGATACCACTGTTGGGTTTCCGGCACCGCGGCGAGTGTGTATTCGAACATGTTTCATAAACATGTGCACAGCGGAATAAATAAAAAGCAATAAATCTAATTTATTACATCACACACACCACACGCATGCATAGTACAATATGTGTAGACATAACCGTAGTTTCAAATTTTACAATAAAAGAAAATTATTCTATGTATACATAATGTATCACATGTAGCGGGAAAGGCATCAACCGGAGCGAACCTCGCTAGAATCACCTCTATCCGTATCCACGCCGAGTATCTTCGGGATGACTTCACAAAGTCATGAGCCTCGTCTTCGTATGAGTCACTAGCCTCATGTCAAATAGGATGTGATCGAGGGAAGATCACAATCCGAATCAAAATTCGGATTCAAAACCGAGTCTCCAAAACTCGCTTCTCTAGAGAGGTATTCGTCAACGGTTTGACAAAACCTTCGTCCTCCACCTATGAGGATTACCGGAGATCGAATCCCCGGCAAGGAAGTCACTGTCGGAGCTCCAAACGTCGTCCAAACGATGCTCCGACAAGAAGGAAACAAGCTATCCAGAAAACTGGACAGCTTTGGTGGAGGATGTTGCGCTGGCCAAATAAGGAAAGCTAGATGTCACCTTGTCGCCGGAGCCAAGGAAGATCACCGGAGGGTCGCCGGAGGATTGCCGGCAGGAGCTTGAATGCCGGCAACAACTTGGATGGCAGCACAAGGTTGGGCGGCGGCAAGGGGTTGGGCGCCGACTAGAAGAGGAGAAGAGAGGGAGGGGCAGAACAATTAGGGTTGGATTAGGTTGTCACAAAACCCTTAAGCCCTATTTTTATAGAGAACAAATTCTCCTAATGGTAATTGGTTCATAACCA
Source organism: Wurfbainia villosa (assembly GCA_025175895.1). Classification (NCBI taxonomy): domain Eukaryota; kingdom Viridiplantae; phylum Streptophyta; class Magnoliopsida; order Zingiberales; family Zingiberaceae; genus Wurfbainia; species Wurfbainia villosa. The sequence continues at coordinate 44,955,986 of CM046004.1, read as the reverse complement.
AAAATTCGTTAACCCACTCCATTAATTTAAGTTAAAATAAACCAAACCGATTTGGTCTATTTTAAGTTAAAACGAACCGAACCAACTTTTGGTTCATTTGTTTAAAACAAACCAAACCACTTTGGTTTATTCTCCACCATTAGATTAGAACCAAACCAATTTGGTTCATCCATCATGTCTTCATAAGACATAGCCCATCCATGCTTCCATTGCGACTGAAATGATTTCATGCTCACTCCTTGTTTGGTCCAACCAAACCTAGTTTCTCTCGGTCTGAGAATCTCATTCTCAAGCTCATTTTAAATCCTTCGGATTACGCTCATTGTGCGTGTGGCAAAATAGGTTCTCGATTTATGTTGAGCGTCTATAATTAACCATTAATTATAGAATGATCATGAGTGGCACCTAGTAGTACATCATGATCCCCAATTAACCGAAAAGATCAACGGTTGATCCAGAACTATTTCTGAAACCCTTCAGCAGCTACAATGAATCGTGCCCCATTCCTTTCACTCATCTTATACCCACTTGGTTCAGGACATGGTCTATAGTGTCAGTCCCCACTAGGTTGACTACGTTACACCTAGCCCAAGTATCATTTCCTCGTCCTACGGATTCTACTTACTGCACATGTATCCAAGAGTACCTTACTCAAAACATGTAATGCTTTGGCCAAAGACTTTAGTAACAATCCGACGAGAGGTCATGGGTAAACATCTCCTCTCAAGGAGTGGTGAATCCTTTATAGGCTATTCAAACACCTTCGATCACTTCGACTTATGCCCAATCATTCCGGGTCCAAATCTCCTCAGAGATGCTTGCTTAAGATGTCAAAGCATAGGTCTTCATGATCAAGATGACTTGAATACCACAAGTCAAAGGAACATCTCACTTAAGCTGCAGTAAGAACTTCATTGATATATCTATATATGCAGAGAATCATATGAAGTCTTATGGCTGGTCACTCCAATGAACTACTTACCATAACTAGCATCCACGATTAACTCCGGACATCACAATGTCTCCAACCAGTGAGAATCAACTGCTTGGATACACTAAGGAGTATACCTCGTGCTAGTCTCGACAGAATTGATGGTGTCCAAATCAATTAATTCATCGACCAGGGATAATTCTAATACATCACAATTACACATGTAATGATACTCACTAGTTGTGATCCAATCACAAATTCTCTTATGCTGTGAATCGTATCATGGACATTCTGTAAATGAGTTTAAGATCTAATCAAATATATGTGAACATGTATACTCAAATAGTGAATCCTCATTTATCATATAAATGGTTCAAACATAAGGCGATTGCCTTAGGACATCTCTCATATATTACTAACATGAATATATTGATATTTGAATCCCAGTTCCTATGAGATCGATAATCTTTATTACTTGATGACATCCGTGCACTAGCGGGCATTGAGCGCGAGCGCGCACTTTGAGTCCTCGACGGTCTCCATCACAAGATTTGAGGTTGCATTCGTGCGCATCAATAAGGTGTATCTAGCTCAGTGCACTCATCTAAGTGGAGCTAGCAGAAGCTACCTCACTGTATCCTAAACTAGTTAGACCAGAAAGTAATCTTAAGTGACTCAAGTAATCGATTTCTTGAATTTGGCTTTGTCTAAAGAAGTGGTCGTTGTTCTGATCAAGGAAGGCCTCTGTGCCTCGCCACAACCTGGAAGCCAACTTCTCGAAAAAGTTACTTGACGAGCTTAGGGTTAAATCCAAATCTAACCCAAGGTTAATTAGTTTCAATTCACTAAATCTAAACAAGTAAAATTGAAGTCATCTCACAAAACACGTAAGGATAACATGCTTGATCATGTATAAAGGGTGAGATGATTCCTAGGTTTAATAAACTTCAACCAACCTTTAAAATTCCAATATCCGATCCAACTACTATATGTGTAGGATCAATGGATGTTGGACAGTGAGTGCTCCCGACACATGACCAGAGACCAGCTGAAATTTTCAAAGCTTAGATTCAAAAGTCAAGGATTGGTAGCTTTCGGAAAAAAATGGCAAGCTCAAAATCATCGAATCAGGTGATATTGAGCTAAACTCTAACTTTACAATTTGAAATGTTATATTAGTCGAAAATTTTCAGTATAATTTACTTAGTGTAAGTCAATTGTGTGACAACAACTGTAAGGTTATATTCTTAGAAAATGAATTCTTAATTAAAACTAATAAAACCTCTAAAACAATGCTTAAAGGAACTAGGAATAGCAACATCTATACAATTAATTTACCCAACTCCTCAACTAAGTGTCTTATGACACAGCAAGAGGAATCCTGGTTGTGGCACCGACGACTCAGCCACTCGCACCCAAGACTCATTCACAAGGTGAGTCAAAGGCTAGGCTAACCTTAACAACTTGGATAATAAAATTTGTAATGCATGTCAACAAGGTAAATAAACTAGGGCACAACATCAACTAACTAACCAAGAACGAACCAAGAGTGTGCTTGAGCTCCTACACTTGGATCTATTCGATTCTCATGGAGCCAAGTCACTAAATGGGAGTCAATTTTGCTTAGTCATAATTGACGACTACTCTAGGTTTACCTGGGTTAGGTTCCTTAAACACAAAAGCGATACCTTAGACCAACTTACTAACCTATGTAAATTAATAGAAAATGAAAAGAACCTTAAGATTAAAAGACTAAGAAGAAATCATGATGGTGAATTCGAAAACCATAGGTTCACCGACTTTTGTATCCTAAATGGATACCACCATGACTTCTCCTGTCCTAGAACCCCACAATAAAATGGTCTAGTCGAGCAAAAGAATAGAACCCTACAAGAAACCACTAGAACCATGTTAAACGAGTACAACCTACCTGATAGGTTTTGAGCAAAAGCTGTTAGTATGACTTGTTATGTTCAAAACAAAAATCCTACTAGTCAAGAGGCACATTAAGACCTCATACGAAATCTACCATGATAAAGTGCCTAACATTAAATACTTTAGGGTATTTGGATATAGGGTACATATCTTAAATACTAAAGACTACTTAGGCAAATTCACCTCTAAAACAAATACCAGAATATTCCTAGGATACTCAACCACAAGTAGAGCCTATAGAGTCTACAATAATAAAACCCTAAAAATCAAAGAAATCATTAATGTAGTATTCGATGAAGGAGATAAAACCATAAAACCCATAGTAAAATCAATTGATGAACCGATTAATACTAGACCCAAATCTGGCCATGAAAATGAGTCTAGTATAAATCCTAACTCGAGTCAGTCTAGGTTACAATTGAATCACCCTATTGATCAAGTGATAGGTGATCCAACCTTGGGGTTTGAACTAGAGCATCATATAGAAACCTTAGTCAAATCTCTTTAATCTCAAAAATCGAACCCAAATCAATTGAACAAGCCCTTATTGATCCCGATTGGATTATTGCTATGCAAGAAGTGTTGATGCAATAAGCATCACTCCTTAATTTTGATGTATGAACCACAGTTAAGAGTTAGGATCCACTTGTGATCTAATATAAGTGTTAAGTGTGCAAGATTAACAAAAAGTCCTAGTAGGTCGTGTTGACTAGATACTAGGCACGTATCTTGACAGATCAGGAGGACCGGACACCAGGCATGAAGTCTAGATGGGTCGTGTGGACCGGACATTTAGCATGAAGACCGATTGGGTCAGGAGACTGGGCAATCGGCAAAAAGTCCAGCTAGGTCAGGCAGACGGGACAGCTAATGGAAGCCCTGGTGGGTCAAATCGGATGTCATGAATGGTAAGTCCGACATGTAGCCGACAGGTAAGCCTCGAGTGAAGTGGTGAGGCTGAGTTCTCTTTAGGGGGACAAAGTTAGGTGTCGATTTGATGAAAAGTCTGCGTGGGGCATAGTAGTCGAGATCGAGCAGTATTACTACTGCTATCATATTTCATATCTTGTACTAATCCTATTTTGCAGAGAACAGTCGATTGAATGGATTTAAGTCGATTGAACTCCAGTCGACTGGAGTTGTATCAGTCGACTGGATTCCTATTTAGCAAGATCAGCTGGTGATCGATCGGAGATCATGCAACGCAGATGGAAAGGGCTTGAGTCAACTGAAGAGGGAAAATTCCCGATGTAGAGCCGAGTGACGTGGAGTCGACTGGAGAGGATTCAGTCGACTGGAAGACCATGAATTCCATAACGACAGGCTGATGTGGAGTCGACTAGAAGGAATTCCAGTCGATTGGAAAGAGTTTATAAAAGTTGTGCTCGATCAGATCCAATCATCGAATTCAATAAACTTCGAAGTGCTACCGAAATATTTGCTCGTCCACTAAATTTTCATTCCACAACAAGGCAACCATTCCGACACACTGTAACTACTTCTACAATCTCTTAGTGTCAGTATAAAGTCTTGTATTTTAATTTAGTTTATTATTTCGCTTCTGCACTTAATTTTAAGAAGAGTGGGTAGTGTGTTACCCTCCTTCATCATTTGTAAAAAGTGAAACCCTCCGAAGTCGAGAGTTCTCGAGTCAGAGGGTATTTAGTGAATTGCCCATCGAGGTAGCTCGCGGGAGAGCTACGAACCTTGGAGTAGCAACCCAGTCAAGGCTGTGAACCAAGTAAACTGTTGTGTCTATAATTGTTTTTAATTTCTACTACGTACTGCTATTAGATAATTAATAATAATAATTAGATAAAATTGTTAAACACCGAGATTCACCCCCCTCTCTCGGCTTACTCAATCTTACAATTGGTATAAGAGCAGGGGTGCTCCGACTTGGTGAAACCACCATCGTGAGCTTTAGATTAGCTTTAGATAATTTTTTATTGCTTTAGATAATTTATTATAGCTTTAGATAATTTTTTATTTCTTTAGATAATTTTTTATTGCATTAGATAAATTTTTATTAATTAAAATAATTTTTTGCATATTTAAATTCATTAAAATAATTTTTTGCATATTTAAATTTATTAAAATAATTTTTTGCATATTTAAATTCATTAAAATAATTTTTTGCATATTTAAATTCATTAAAATAATTTTTTGCATATCTAAATTATTAAAATAATTTTTTGCATATTTAAATTCATTAAAATAATTTTTTGCATTTAATATAATTTTCTTCATTTAAAAAAAAAACATTTTTTGTCATTTAAAAAATATTTTCTACACTTAAAAACATTTTCTGCACTTAAAATCATTTACTGCACATTAAATTTATTTTATTTAATTTACTGCTCATTAAATTTATTTAATTCAATTTCCTGCACATTAAATTTACTTAATTTAATTTTCTATGCATTTGAGTTATTTAATTTATTTTTCTTCATTTAGAGTACATTTCCTTATTAATGTCACACTTAGAGGGATACAACACCGTTCGCCCTCCTCTCTTTAATGGAGAGGACTTTTCCTATTGAAAAAGACAAATGGAGTGTTACTTGAAGACCAACCTAGAGGTCTGGTTTTCAATTAGGAAAGGGTTCACAGCTTCGGTAGACGACTCAGCTGAGTTGTTAGAACCGGAGAAATGGACCTCAGATATTAGGAAGAGAGCTCAAGTTGATTGCAATGCAGACTTACAAAAGAAGAGCTCAATAGGGTAGGACCATTCGAAAATTCTAAGGAATTATGGGAAAAATTAATTGAACTGCATGAGAGTACAAATGACACTAGGATAGCCAAACGGAACATGCTATTAAATAAATTATTTAATTATAAAATGAGCGAAAACGAAAATGCTAGTCAACTTCATACTAGAATTAAAGACATATTAAATGGATTGCATTTAATAGGACATCAAATAGAGAATAGGGACTTAATTAGGTATACCCTTAAGGCATCCCCAAGAAATGCCTTATGGAGATCGATTGTCGATGCCTATAAGGTATCTAGGGATCTCTCCACAATTAGGTTGGACAAACTATTTTGTGAACTCAAACTACACGAACAAGCTAACTCAGGTCAAACCAAGAATGGTATAGCTTTGATGGAAGGTTCAACTAAAAAGGAAAGAAAAGTGAAGAGTGAATCCGAAGACGAGTCAGAGTTGGAGACAAATGGAGAAGAGGAGATCGTAAATATGGTTGATGTGCACTGATGCATCCTCAAATCGCACGATGGATATCGTCGTGGACTCAAAGTGCGCGCTAACGCTCAACGCCCGCAAGTGCACAGATGTCATCAAGTAATTAAGATTATCGATCCCACAGGGACTGGGATTCGAGTACCAATACACTAAGTGGTTGTGATTGTTCGGATGTGATCTCTAAGAGAGAGTCGGTTGGTGAGAACTATCGGTAGACACTACTCCATACGGTGTCACACGGAGGAGGAAAAGAGGGTGCCGGGGTCTTAAAAGACAATCCTAGGACTTCGGTTTTACTTGTGTACTACAGAACAATGTTGTCAATTGGTGTCGTCTAAACGTCTACCTATGGTTTTCGGGAAGGGACATTATACACTCTCCCGCAGAGCCGCCGCATTCACTGGGAGCTATCCTCGCCCAAATAGGATGGGATAGAGGGTATGAGGATGCCAAATCAATCCTTACGGTGGACCATTTTCGATTCCACCGCTCCCTTCTCCTCGCAGTTACGGGAGGTCGGGTTTACCTCCAGGTTCCTTGATCAAACCTCCTAAACCTAGATTGCGAGGGGTGTCACCACCTTGTATCGCCTAAGTACAGTGGAAAGAAAGCCAAATACATGTGGATATAATAAAGAGCAACTACCAATTATCAAATTAAACTTATGGCCAAAATTTAATGTGAACCAACATTATCTATGTACACAAGCTACTCCCTAATCCTAGAATCGAAAGTTTTACTCCATAAACACGAAGGAAGAATCACGAAATATGTTTAAGTTTGATTACAATAGAAAGAGAGCGCAGAAATAGAGATTACAATGCTTCATGATCCTCTCTCCGGCATTGTATTGCAAGTTGTGGACCTCCGGCAGCGTTCCTCCTCCCCGCTGCGAGTTATCGAAGCTTTTTAGGGCTTCGACATGCCGTCCTAGCTGTCGTGCCTCCCCCCTAGGGTTTGGGTGGAGCCATCCTTATATATACATCGCCTCGGACCACTGCATAATCTGGAAAAAGCCCTAGTCGCGTAAATCCGTCAAGTCACCACATGGTCGTGTGTTTCCACACGGCCAGGCCATGTGCGACCCTGGGGTGTTTTTCTTCGCCCATCGGACACGGCCGTGTGAATCCACACACCCTAGTCGTGTCCCACTCTGCGTCTAGCTACGAAAGTCCTTCTTTTGCTCTGAAAATACATCTTTATCACTAGAAAAGCTAACCTGCACACAAAAGTACAAGAATAGAGTAACATGTGCATGAAACTAACACAAAATGTAACAAGATCTGAGCGAAAACTACTCCTAAAACCCTATATGTTCTGCTCACATCACTTCCCCCAGACTTAAATCTTTGCTTGTCCTCAAGCAAACCTCAGCGCCATAAAATTTTAAAAAGATATTGTTTAATAATGAGCATACTAACTAAATTTATCAGTTGGTATTTGCAATCAAAGCAAAACAGATATGTTCTAAAAATTCACTAAGTTAGCTCCTCGTGCTTGTGCTAGGCGAATCATTCTTAGGGGATGCCCATTCCATGGTGAGTTAAGTCGTCACCCCATAGTTTTCCTGAGGTTTCTGGCTCTTAGGCACTTACCTGCCCAAAGCGAGAGTTGTTCCCTAGATCTAGCATAAAGTCTCAAATGCATGCTCGGTATTGAGAGAAATTGAAAGGTGTTTCCCCAGTAACCTAACTCAGTCTCAAAGGGGCACCTAGCCATTTCCACCCACGACAACTGTTTTTTATCCCTCATAATCTTTTTTTTTTCATCTCACAGGGATTTTGATTTTTCCGAATGGGCTTACACAATCCAAGCATCTCCAGTAACTAAAATGCTAAACCTAGAGTCACCTATGGATTCCAAAGTACTAGACTATTGAAATGAATCATAACTAGGTATGTACTAGATTCTCCCTGTCAGACTGTTCGACATGTGTAAGTGCAAAAACAAAGCTACCCAGTGTAAGTCTAGAACATTCAATAGAGCACATAGAATAAAATACCACAAGATAAATAGAGTTAAGCTACCTATGGGAACAATTCATGCAAGCAATTTTCAAAAATACTACTGAGATAGCTTTTAAGACACCAAAAATTAAGTACTGAAAGGAACTAAACAACTCATGCATGCATGAATAAATGAAAATACCAGAAAAGAAACTACTACTAAGGAAACAAAACAAAATAGATTTTGGGGTCCCCCCCTCCCCCCGACTTAAACAAAAATATACCGTTAATATGGTGGACGAGGTGGAAAGTCTGGGAGCCTAGGCATCTCTAGATCCTGAGAGAACCTATTGCTGAGCCGCTGATGCCACATATACATGTGGTCGATCTAAGAGCTAGTGGATGCAGCGACTGCTCAGTGCTTCTCCTCCCTAGCCCACTGTGTCTGCTGGGCGTGCATATGTTGCCGCATCTCCCTGCGATAAGCTGCCTCATCCTGGCGACTAGCAGCCTCCTCCTGGAAGTATATGCGGGCCTCATCATAGAACTTTTCTGCCCACTGAAAATGCTCCCAGAATCTCTGGAACTCCACCTATTGGTAGGCGCTATGCTCCTCCCATTGCTACCCCTGTGTCTGCTGCTCAGTGTAAATGTCGTCGAGGCACGATCGGAACTTTGAGAAATCATATGCTGACATACCTGCATCCTGCTCAAAAGTAGAAAAAGATGGTGGTACAGGTGTAGGCTCATGTCGGCGTGGACTAGGTGGGCTCCTATGTATGTGTGGACTGGAGGGAGAGTGGTACAAAGGTGGAGAGATGGGTGTTGATGTGGATGGTCCCTCATGAGGAGGGGACTCCACTATTAGGTCTAAACGCCAATTGGTGTGTATAGCGATGGTGGTACGATATGGGTCAGGGAGCATAAGGGTCGTAAGATTTTTCCTTACAAAGCATAAGGAGTCTCCTTCTCTTACAATCATCTTCATGGCCATGCATACTCCTAGGTCGATCCTAGGGCTCCCCTCTATACTCTCCAATGCTGTGTAATCATACCCCATCCTATAGCAAATGTGGGTAAGTAGGCCTCCCACATTGATCTCTCCGCGTGCTGCTTTGCCCATCTTCACTAAGTGTCTGATGAAGTGGGACCCTACATCTATGCTACTCCTTTCTTGTAGCATGTCCCATAGGCAAAGCAGCTCACTGGCTCTCACTACACCGTTAATCTCCCCACGACCAAATATAGTACTGGCCATGACATGGTGAAGGTATCGAAAGATGGGGTTTTGGAGGTGTGACGCTTTGGCCCTTGAAGGGTCATAAACGTGCTCCCCTATAAACTCAGTCCAAATCAAACGAGAGTTGTACCCATTAGGGGTTCTTCTCTCTCCCCCACTTAGCAAGCCAAAGCATGAGTTCCATTGGTGAAGGGTCCACTCATGCTTAATATTAAAAAGTCTAAAAGTTATCCTACCCTCCTCGCTCTCTCTACCCATTAAAACTTCCGCCTCTAAAGAACTCAAAAATTCCAAAACTATCCTAGGGTAAGTTAGGTGTCTTATTCCCATAATCTCATCCCACCCCATTTTTGCAAATAGGGTTTACATGTCACCCAACAAACCTAAAGATCCTAGTAAATCCTCATCTAAGTACCTAGTAGCAGTAAGTTTACGAGTAGAGAGCATATTGAACCTATCTCTATGTTCATTATTGCGAAAGAGTAGAGGGGGTAGGGTGTTACCCTCATTCGGAGCTTGAGGAGCATCGGCTCTTCTTGTTCGTCGCTGCGAGGCACCGGATCGGGATGCTACGGACTTTGTCCTCCTCATCCTTGCTCTTTTTAGCTTCTAAAGAGGTTGAAAATGCTTCTAGAGGAAGGGGAAAGCGAAATCACACGGCTAGGGCAAGAACTTTTGAAGCATACGACGCAAATGAGGTGAAAACACACGGCTCGCCCCTTTTAACCTCGCACGCCATAGCCGTGTGAAAACACACGGCCAGGCCATGTGCGCCTCTGGTCAAGCGGGCACGACCGTGGGAAAACACACGGCCAGGCCGTGTGCCCCCATTTTTCGCCCCTTTCATACACCATGGCCCGAATTTGTTCATACACTTCGCCGTGTAGACTAATTTGGGTTTCATTTTCACCTAGCAAAGTTCTTTTCTACTCTGAACTCTAAATGTGATGGAAATCAAAACTAAAATCTAACAAATGTATGCAATGCAATAAAAAGGGAAATCTACAACTAAACTTGGGTTGCCCCCCAAGAAGCACTTTGTTTAAGGTCATTTAGCTCGACCGCACTCTTCTATCAACTCGGCTTTGGTGGTTCAGTGAACCTCCATTCATCTGTCTCAGGATCCGCATCTGGAGGTTCCGGCTTCAATCTGCTAATCGTGAAGCCATCAAAGTAGGAAGCTCTTTGCTCTGAAAGACTGAAAAGGATGATCTCCCCGTCTACCTCCAGGGAGATCCGATGTGCCTTCACATCTATGCATGCCCCTATGGTTGCTAGAAAAGGCCTTCCCAGAATGATAGGATTCTGGGGATTCGGTCCTGTGTCTAGTATGATGAAGTCCGTGGGTATCACAAAATCTTCAATCATCACAGGAACATGTGGTAGCAGGCCAATGGGCTCCTTCACCGAGTCATCCCCCATACGAATATCAAGATTTGCTGGTTGGAGCCCGCTCAGTCCCATCTTCAGAAAATATGCATAGAGAATCACACTAACAGATGACCCAAAGTCGCATAGTGCTTCATCGAAACTCTCCCCATAAATCGAACAGGGAATAACAAATTCACCAGGGTCCTCAAGCTGTATTGGGATTTTCTCTTCAAACTCAGCTTAGTCAGGTAGGGTGGAAATAATGGTTGCACACCCCTTGGCGAATTGGCTACTTTGCCCTACTTCTTCCTCCTTTCCTTGGCTCGCTGGAGAGTTCTTCACAGGTTGTGACATGGATTGGGCTATTTGGGCCACTTGTGTCTCCAACATCCTGGTATGACTTGCAAGGCCGTCAATGGTGGCCTTCAAGTATCTCAGTGCTTCTTTAGACTTTTGATGCTGGCGACGGAATTCTTCATTGGCCTTAGTTTAGGTAGCGATGAAGTCCTCCATCATCTGTTCCAGTCTGGACTTCTGTGGTCGTTGCCCATTGCCCTACTACTGCTCGTATCCTCCGGATGGTTAGGGGTTTCCTAAGTTATTTTTGTAGGAGAAATTTGGGTGACTCTGTTGGATCGAAGCGGATCGCTAGAGGGGGGGGGGTGAATAGCTACTCGGGTTTTATCATAATGAGGAGAGGGGGAGTGTCCCTTTTTTTTGTTCGTTCGTTAAAATCCGAGTAGATAATTAATTGCAGCGGAAATGGATAAGCAATAAATAAAGGAGACAAATATTTTTACTTGGTTCGTAGCCTTCGGCTACTACTCCAAGGCCCTAGTGATCCTTGACCACGTACGGAGGGCAAAAAACTAAAGAACTCATCCTCGTTAGAGGTAGGAGTTAATCGTTACAAATAAAAGAAAAAAGCTTGAGGTAGAGGGACACTCCCCCTCTCCTCATTATGATAAAAGCTTCGAGATTTGAAAGTAATGAACTAAAATAAACAACTTAAACCGATGTAATAAAAAGAAAACAATTAAACCTAGACGTCAGAGAAGAAGCACTTCGTTGTCGGAAAGTTGTAGCTTGGCGGAGGCTTTTGGAAGCTAAGAATTGATGAAGAAACCCTAGGATTGGCCCTCCTTTTATAGCCTTTGAGCCCCTTTTCGAGAGGAACTTCAACCAATAGGAATTGGGTACATGGCTCCTTGAAAAATGGTGATAAGACTTGACTCCTCGAGGCTGATCCATGACCATCAGTCGATTGATGGCCATCATCAGTCGACTGATGGTAGCATCAGTCGAATGCTAACCTCCGACAGTCGACTGTTGGACGGCAGTCGAGTCCTCCAAGCTGGCAGTCGACTGATGCTAGCTGCAAGGCAAAGTTAGCTTAACAAAAACATTATTTCGACGGCCTCCGACCGTCCGATCTCAACCTAGACCACCTATAGGATGTCTTTGGTCGGATCTACACTTAAGAGCATCCCCGTAAAGAGGATATGACCTTACTTACTCTCGCACACACACGAGCTTACCTCGATACTTACTGTGTCACTTTCACTTTTCGCCTTCCACTCGATTCTTTCGGCTCCCTCTGAAGTCACTCGAGTGTCGCCCGACCACCGCGGCTTCCTCCGGGTGTCGCTAGCCTTCAGCTCTAGCTATAGCAATTTTTTACACACTCGATTCAGCTCGTGAGATAACGACATGAGTTTAACTTTGTATCGTTTGCTATAATCAAAACTCAGGTTCGACTTAGGTGCCTACTGCACCAACAGACTCCTCCATCCGGGATTGTAGGTATTAGAGTACGGGTTCTGGGGCCTGTAACGCCTGTAAAATTCCTAGCAAATTTTATAAGAATTTTTGCATGATTATAATGGGCTTCTATGTGGGCTCTTTCAAAAATAAAAGAGAATAGAGCCAAAAAGGAAGCATGGCCTAGGGTTCGAACCCCGAACCTCCAAATAGGTAGCTAAACCTTAGGATGCATGTGATGACCAGAAGCCCAGCAGGGGTGTGCTATTAGAAGGGTAAGGGAAATGATAGATAATGGTAGGGGAGGCTAATGGGCACCTTCACTTAGAATAAATAGGAGTAAGTGAAGAGACAAGGGAACAACTTCTTCCTTCTTCTTCCTCCACCGAACCCACTCCATCTCCTTCTTCCATTTTCTAAAACTCAAGGAGAAAAAGGAGGCTTTGTCTTGGCACCAAGGGTATATTACTTATAGTGAACCAAGCGAGAGGATGTAAGTAATCCCCTCACCTGCAGTACAAGTTGTTTCGAGTGTTTGATTCTTAAAAACCTCCCAACCAAGTTTCGGCCATGTCCATGCTTATGCTCACTAATGATCTTCCATGCCATGATATATATATATATATATATATATATATATATATATATATATATATATATATATATATATATGATGTTAACATGATGATAGTTAGACTTTGTGTTAGTATGTTTGAGTGTTTGATTTCCTAAAAACCTCCCAACCAAGTTTCGGCCATGTCCATGCTTATGCTCACTAATGATCTTCCATGCCATGATATATATATATATGATGTTAACATGATGATAGTTAGACTTTGTGTTAGTATGTTTGAGTGTTTGATTTCCTAAAAACCTCCCAACCAAGTTTCAGCCATTCCCATGCTTATGTTCACTAATGATCTTCCATGCCATGATATATATATATATGATGTTAACATGATGATAGTTAGACTTTGTGTTAGTATATTTGAGTGTTTGATTTCTTAAAAACCTCCCAACCAAGTTTCGGCCATGTCCATGCTTATGCTCACTAATGACCTTCCATGCCATGATATATATATATATGATGTTAACATGATGATAGTTAGACTTTGTGTTAATATGTTTGAGTGTTTGATTTCTTAAAAACCTCCCAACCAAGTTTCGGCCATGTCCATGCTTATGTTTACTAATGATCTTCCATGTCATGCTATATATATACATGACGTTGACATGATGATAGTTAGACTTTATGATAGCATGATTTGTTTATGCCACTACCTTATGCCCATGTTAATTGTACTAACGTATACTTATGTTATGCTTATTGCGTCATGATGTACACGCTTATGTTTCATGTCCACTAGGGCACACCTACGTTATGCATGGCTTAAGTATGTATGATGAAATGCCTAAGAGACGTTTCCCTATGAATGGGGACTAAGAGCACTCTTTATGTTATGACAAGGAATATGATATGCTATTTTACTTTGTATGGCTTGTACCGGACCCTAGCAAGGTCCATGGGATGGGCTCCTACGTGCCCCTAGGTCGACAGTCATAGTACGGACCTAGTACGGGATGGGCTCCTAAGTTGCCCTAGGTCGACGGTCGTAGTACGGGCCTAGTACCCTAGTAGGTTCGGGATTAGCTACCCCTGATCTATTTAGGGATGCGCACAAAATGATTTATGTGGTACAATGTCGGGCCCTCATGTTGAGTTTTATGTTTAAGTACCTATAAAATATATGTTTTCAAAGAACATCTTGCATATACCCATTTCATGTCTATGTGATTATCATATTTTTATGAATTCTAGTCCTATGTTCCTAAATGATCATGTCATGGCTTTTATATGAATGTTATGCCTATATGTTGTCTAGATGAACATGTCACTACGCTATGTCTAATCCCTGATGTATGGCTTTTGTGAGTAAGAAAGGATCTTACTAAGCTTATGTGCTTATAGTTTCTTGTTTCCCTTGTACTACAGAAAAGGGTAAAGAATGGCTAAACTAAAGGGAGCAGCATGAGGGGCAAAGTATGTGTGGCAGTGGCATGGTGGAAGAGATTTGTTTTATGTTCCAAGACTTATGCATGTTCTAAAGTTTTGCATGTTAATTGTTAAGAGTTGATCACTACTTGATGTTTTGATGGTTGCTACTTGGTGTTAACTTAGACTTGTTTTGAGGGTTTATACTTGATGTGAAACTATACTCGTTTTGTTTTATGAAACCATGGCATGTTAAGCACTTGATTTAGTTAAAGGATTGCTAAGGACCTTCTTATTCTGATTGAATTGTTAGGTGATAGAGAACTATGTACCTAGATGATACTTTGAATTCCTCATTGATGTCCATGTACTCTATACTTGTATTTAGGCTCCTATAACTCCATTATGTTGATTATCATGGACTTGAACCAAGTAGTTCCCTTTATGAAATGATTATGCATCCTTAGTAGTCCACCTCCTACTCATAGTATACTATAATTGTTGGTGCAGTAGGCACCTAAGTCGAACCTGAGTTTTGATTATAGCAAACGATACAAAGTTAAGCTCATGTTGTTATCTCACGAGCTGAATCGAGTGTGCAGAAAATTGCTATAGCTAGAGCTGGAGGCTAGCGACACCCGGAGGAAGCCGCGGTGGTCGGACGACACTCAAGTGACTTCGGAGGGAGCCGAAGG
This sequence comes from Wurfbainia villosa, assembly GCA_025175895.1. NCBI lineage: Eukaryota > Viridiplantae > Streptophyta > Magnoliopsida > Zingiberales > Zingiberaceae > Wurfbainia > Wurfbainia villosa. The sequence goes on along the minus strand of CM046004.1, from coordinate 44,940,903 downwards.
AATTGAGTGGAAGGCCGGAAGCAAAAGCAACACATAAGTATCGAGGTAAGCTCGTGTGTGCGAGTGTAAGTAAGGTCATATCCTCGTTACGGGGAAAGACTTAAGCGTAGATCCGACCCAAGACATCTCATAGGTGGTCGAGGTCGAGATCGGACGGTCGACGACCGTCGAAATAATGTTTTCTTTAAGCTAACATTGCCTTGCAGCCAGCATCAGTCGACTGCCAACCTGAAGGACTCGACTACCGTCCATCAGTCGGGTGACTATGGCTAGCACTCGACTGATCTTGCCCGTGATCGTGATAACCATCGGTCATTCTTGGTCAAAGGATCAGCCTCGAGGAGTCAAGGTTTATCACCAAATTTCAAGGGGAGTGGTGCTCAAATATGATTGGCTAGGGTTCCTCTCGAAAAGGGGCTCAAAGGCTATAAAAGGAGGTCCTAACCTAGGGTTTTGATATAATTCTAAGTGCTCAAAAGCTTCCGCAACGCTGCGACTCTCCGACGACTCTACGACAACGAAGTGCTGCCAACAACCCTAGCTTAAGGTCTTTCTTTTTAGTTGTTGGTATAATCCTTGTTATTGTTTTCAATATTGCAACTCTTTTACTCGAGGTTTTTCTATCGTTGCATTTTACTTTAATAGAAGAGAGGGTTTGTCTCTCTATCATTTTGCTTCAAAGTTTTTTTTGTAATCATCAAACTCCTACCTCCAACGAGGAGGAGTGTTTTAGTGAATTGCCCTCCATACACGGTCTAGGACCGTTAGGGCCTTGGAGTAGTAGCGGAAGGCTACGAACCAAGTAAAAAACAAACTTGCCTCTTTTTGTTTCATTTACATTTCCTCTGTGTATATTTGTCTTGAAACGAATTCGAAAGAAAAAGGCTTTTCGCTATTCACCCCCCCTCTAGCAAACCGCATCGATCCAACAATTGGTATCAGAGCCGGGGGTTGCTAAGATTTGGTGAAACCACCAACCTAGCCATTTTTACAGATTTATTTTTTTCTTTTAATTCTGTTTTTTTGGATTTATTTCGCTTTGTTAAGTATTCTCCCGCACTACTAATCCAAGACGCGAGTCTTGGCACTTGTTTTTGTATTTTTGTCGTTGCTAGTTTCTTCGTCGTCCTCTCCTTGTGTCTTTTGTTCTAATGGCCCATCTCGAGGGTTTTAGCACTGTCCGACCTCCGTTTTACAATGGAGATGACTTCCATTATTGGAAGGGTCGGATGGAATGCTTCCTAAAAACCCAAATAGAGATGTGGATTGTGATCCAAACCGGGTTCACCCTTCCTACTAATGAAGAAGGTGAATCCTTGGATTACAATCAATGGACCATTGCGACAAAACGACAAGTCGAAGCCGACGCCAAGGCAACACAAATCCTCCAATGCGGCCTATCCAAAGAGGAGCCAAATCGCGTCGGCCCCTTCATAAGCGTAAAAGATCTTTGGACAAAACTAGTGGAGCTACACGAAGGGACCGATGAAGCCAAGGTATGTAAGCGCGACCTCTTGTTCAATAAATTATATAATCTAAAAATGCAGGAACACGAGTCCGCGATGCAACTCCACGCCCGTATCCAAGACATAGTCAACAACCTACACGCAATCGGGCAAAAGGTCGAAAACCGTGACCTTATAAGGTATGTTCTAAACTCTTTTCCGAGGACTACCTTGTGGGCATCCATGGTCGATGCTTACAAGGTCTCCAAGTACCTCTCTAAACTTAGATTAGATGAACTCTTTTCCGATTTTGAATTACATGAGCAGTCCAACTCGGAACCCGAGAGGGGTATAGCCTTGTTTGCAGGTTCAAAGAAGAAGAAAATCGCAAGCAAGCCACCACCAACCGAGGATGAAGACGAGTCCGAAGAAGAAGATGACCCGGAATTGACTGCCGAGCTAATGAACCTAGCTCGAAGGATAGCCAAGGAACGAAAGCGAACCACAACTCGACCCAACCAAGGTAAGCTTAAAAGTTCTAATATTAGGTGTTATGAGTGTAACAGGTTTGGACATATCAAGTCCGAGTGCCCCAAGCTCAACCACAAAGCACCTAAGCACAAGAAGGCCCTCAACGCGACATGGGAAGAAGCGTCATCTGAAGAAGACAAAGACCACGTCTTCATGGCGAAATCAATTGAGTCAGACACGGAGACCGAACTTGAACTTGAGTCAGAACCTGAGGATGACTCGGACTATGAAGCTACCTTCAAGTCAAGCCACGGATATGCATCCGGTTCAAAAGATACCCTTAAAGTAAGTCGAACTTTATTTAATACTTTACAAAATACGGTTAGGTTTTTGTCTAGGAAATTAGTTAAATCCGAGTCCAAGGTTGAGACCCTAGTTGAGGAGGTCAAACTCCTCAAACACAAGGTCTCCCTAACCTCTTCGACTAGTCGAGTTCAAGAGAAGGACTCAACTCGGGTTGAAAAACTCGAAGTTGAGAACTCACTCTTGAAAAGTCAAGTCGAAGATCTTAGGAACACGTTGGAAAGGTTCACTTCGGGATCCAAAGGACTTGACCTCCTACTTGGATCTCAAAGGGCCGTGTACAACAAGGCTGAACTAGGGTTTAACTCAAACACGACTAATAGGTCGTATATGTCGATTGTAAGTCGACATAGGAAACATGTCTAAGCATGGGTCCCTAAGAACCTTTTGATTTCAACTCTAGGATCCAACCCGTACTGGATTCCCAAGGACCAAATCCACTATGTGGATAGACCGAACCGATTCAACGGTCTAGGGAGCAACTTAGAAAGTTTGTGCTTTAACTTAGAAATTGCATGTTTTAACTTAGAAAGTTTGTGCTTTAACTTAGAAATTGCATGCTTTAACTTAGAAAGTTTGTGCTTTAAAACTTGTGAACTCACTTAGAACATGAACATAACCAACTAAAATTCTTCGAAAAGATTGAGCCTCGGGGAGCCTCTTTTCAAAAATAACCAGTTAGACTAGGAAATAATCTTAGGTGAGTCAAGTCATCATTTTCTTGAAAATGGCTTTGTCTAAGGAAGTGGTCGATGATCCGATAAAAGAAGGCCCCTGTGCCTCGCCATGACCTGGAAGCCATGATCTTGAAAAGGTAAACTTGACAAGCCTAGGGTCAAATCCAAATCTAACATAAAATTACTTGAACCTAAATGCACTTAATCAACTTAATTGGAAGTCATCTCACAAAAAACACATAAGTATAACATGCTTGATCATATAGACACAGGTGAGATGACCTAGGTTTAACAACTCACAACCATTTTTTTTAAAAATCTAACATCCAATCCAACCACCTTGTGTGTAGGATCAATTGATATTGGACAGCGGTTGCACCCGACACATGACCGGGGATCAACTCAAATTCACAAAGCTTCGATTCAAACGACAAGGATCGGTAGCCTTTGGGAATAACGACAAGCTCAAAATCATCGAATCAGGTGATATCGAGCTTAACTCAAATTTTGTCATTAAAAATGTATTACTTGTAGAGAATTTTGAATATAACATGCTTTGCGTAAGTCAATTATGTGACAATAACTATAAGGTCATATTTTTAGAAAATGAATGTGTAATTAAAACAAATAAAACAGCTAAAATAATACTCAAAGGAACTAGGACAAATAACATTTATACAATTAACTTAATCAAATCCTCAGCCAAATGTCTTATGACACAGGAAGAGGAATCATGGTTGTGGCACCGACGACTCGGTCACTCGCACCCAAGACTCTTCCACAAGATGAGTCAGAGTGGCTTAGTCAGAGGCTTACCCAACCTCAACAACTTGGTTAATAAAATCTGTAATGCTTGTCAACAAGGAAAACAACCTAGGACACAACACAAGTTAACTAACCAAGAACGAACCTCAAGTGTACTTGAGCTCCTGCATATGGATCTATTCGATTCACATGGAGCCAAGTCACTCAATAGAAGTCAATATTGCTTAGTCATAATTGACGACTACTCCAGGTTTACCTGGGTTAGGTTCATCAAACATAAAAATGATACCCTAGATCAATTAATCAATCTATTCAAATTAATCGAGAATCAAAAAAACCTTAAGGTTAAAAGACTTAGAAGCGATCATGGTGGTGAATTCGAAAATCAAAGGTTCACCGACTTCTGTAACCTAAACGGATACCACCATGAATTCTCTTGCCCTAGGACCCCTCAACAAAATGGCCTAGTGGAGCGGAAAAACCGAACTCTACAAGAAGCCGCTAGGACCATGTTGAACGAATATGACCTACTTGATAGGTTTTGGCGCGCATTAGCAGCTTGCTATGTCCGAATAGGATCCTTATGGTAAAGAGGCACCTTAAGACCTCGTCGAGATTTATCACAATAAAGTACCCAACATCAAGTACTTTAGGGTATTTGGATGTAAAGTACATATCTTAAACACTAAGAACCACCTAGGGAAATTCAAATCCAAAACCTCCACCGGAATCTTCTTAGGATACTCAACCACGAGTAGGGCCTATAGGGTATATAACCACGATACCCTTAAAGTCGAAGAGACTATTAATGTAGTGTTCGATGAAGTACCCGAACCTACAAAACCCTTAATGACCCCAAGTGTTGAGCCCACTGATACCAAACTCGTCTCCGACCCTGAGATCGAGTCTAATCCACATCAACCAACTTCTCTTGTCGACCAAGTGACAAGTGATCCGAGTCAAACTAGTGTTCAACCAAGTCACCCCATTGATCAAGCATTAGGTGACACAAACCCAACCCAATCTAGGATTCAAACTAACCACACTATCGATCAAGTGATAGGAGATCCTAATCTAGGAGTTCGAACTAGAGCATCCTATAGGAACCTTAGTCAAATTTCCTTAATTTCAAAGATATAACCCAAATCAATTGAACAAGCTCTTCTTGATCCCGATTGGATTATTGCAATGCAAGAAGAGCTAGCTCAATTTACTAGGAATGAAGTGTGGGAATTAGTACCACCACCTAAAGACAAAACGATAATTGGAACAAAGTGGGTGTTTCGAAATAAGCTTGATGATAAAGGTGAAGTAGTTAGAAACAAGGCTAGGTTGGTCGCCAAAGGGTTTAGTCAAGTCGAAGGCTTAGATTACGATGAAACCTATGCCCCAGTAGCTAGACTCGAATCCATTCGAATGTTGCTAGCTTATGCCGCACATCGCGGATTTAAGCTGTTTCAAATGTATGTTAAGTCGGCATTCCTAAATGGATACATTAAAGAAGAAGTTTATGTTAGCCAACCCCCCAGATTCGAAAATCTAGATAAACCCGACCATGTTCTAAAACTTAAGAAAGCTCTCTATGGACTTAAACAAGCTCCTCGAGCTTGGTACGAGAGACTTTCAATCCATCTTAAGTCAAAAGGGTTTAACCAAGGCTTAGTTGACCCAACTCTCTTTGTAAAAACCTTAGGTAAAGAAATATTCATAGCTCAAATTTACGTAGATGATATAATTTTTGGAACCTCTAACTCAGCCTTACTAAACGAGTTCGTTTCGCTCATGGAAAGTGAGTTCGAAATGAACTTGGTAGGCGAGTTATGTTTCTTTTTAGGTCTACAAATTAAACAAACTAAGGATGGTATATACCTATATCAACAAAAATACACTAAGGAGTTAATTAAAAGATTTGGAATGCAAGACGCTAAGATAATAAACACCCCAATGGCGATTAATGTTAACATAGGAGAAGACCTAGAAAGTAAGTCCATTGACTTAAAGTACTATAGGAGCGCGATAGGAAGTCTCCTATACTTAACTGTGAGCCGACCCGACATCCTATTCGCAGTAAGTATGTTCGCCAGGTTTCAAACCTGTGCTAAGGAGTCTCACCTAACCCTAGTTAAGTGTATCCTTAGATATCTTAAGGGTACACTTAACGTTGGTATTTGGTACCCTAGATCTACGGAGTTCGAACTAATCGGCTACTCCGATTCGGACTATGCCGGTAGTAAGCTCGATAGAAAGAGCACGAGTGGTTGTTGTCAACTTCTCGGCTCGAGTCTAGTAAGTTGGTGCAGTAGGAAGCAACACTGTGTCGCTTTATCTACCACCGAAGCTGAATACATCGCGATGGGTGAGTGTGACACTCAACTTCTTTGGATGAAGCACACTCTCCGCGACTTTAAGTTAAACTTTACGAATACTAAACTTCACGTAGACAACATTAGTTTAATTAATCTTACTAAGAATCTGATATGTTACTCTAGGACCAAACATATAGAGGTCAAACACCATTTCATTCGAGAACATGTGGCCAACGGAGCAATACAACTCGAATACGTCGAATCGAAGTCTAACTTAGTAGACCTATTTACTAAACCCCTACCCGAAGCCGAATTTAGTCTATTAAGACGAAAATTGGGCATGTGCGTAGTAGAATAGGAACTTGCAAATTATATTTTCTTACTACTATTTCTTAAATTTTCATTTTTATGGAGCTAGCATAGGACATACCTTAGATATCATGCACCTATAGATTTAAGGAGCCAATACACATAGGACTAATGTGTTTGTGTACTTAGCCACATAGATGGGCGTGAGATGTTAGGACCTTACTCCTGGTTCCAGATGTAGATCTAGTGCATCGCCACGAACTATGGAGTATAATCATACACACTAGCCGACTCTGACCAGGACTGGTTGATCTTTCATATCAATCAAGCCAAATATGAGTCGAACATTTTATAGATGAGCTTATTTTCAGTATATTTTTTTTAAAAATAAAAAATGGGGAACATGCTTGGACTTTAAATTTAACACTTATTTTGTTTTCCACACACCCCTTACTCTTTTCGATATACGGCAAAAGGGGGAGAAAAAGGCCAAAGTTAAAAGGTCAAAGTTAAGGGGTCAAATTTTTTCGATATACGACACTTGAACTTATTTATTTTAAATACTATGGCCAATATTAAGTAATTTCGGTTACTTAATTCTTTTTTAGTAGCAAACGTCAAGGGGGAGAGTTAAAACTCTTTCTCAAGTACTCACCCTCGGTCAAGGGGGAGGATTCCTCAAGGGGGAGCACTTGAAAAAGAGTTTTTATACTCCTGTTCATTCATGCTCTTAACACTCCTGCTCATTCATGCATATCTTTTCTTAATGCACTTAACTTTGTATGTGGGTTTGCCATAAATCAAAAAGGGGGAGATTGTTGGTGCAGTAGGCACCCAAGTCGAACCTGAGTTTTGATTATAGCAAACGATACAAAGTTAAGCTCATGTTGTTATCTCACGAGCTGAATCGAGTGTGCAGAAAATTTCTATAGTTGGAGCTGAAGGCTAGCGACACCCGGAGGAAGCCGCGGTGGTCGGGCGACACCCAAGTGACTTCGGAGGGAGCCGAAGGAATTGAGTGGAAGGCCGGAAGCAAAAGCAACACGTAAGTATCGAGGTAAGCTCATGTGTGCGAGTGTAAGTAAGGTCGTATCCTCGTTACGGGGAAAGACTTAAGAGTAGATCCGACCCAAGACATCTAATAGGTGGTCTAGGTCGAGATCGGACGGTCGACGACCGTCGAAATAATGTTTTCTTTAAGCTAACATTGCCTTACGATCGGCCGATCCGCCAACTCAAGGACTCGCCGCCATCCATCAGTCGGGTGACTACGGCTAGCACTCGACTGATGCTGCCAGCAGTCGACTGGTGATGGCCATCAGTCAACTGCTGGTCAAAGGATCAGCCTCGAGGAGTCAAGGTTTATCACCAAATTTCAAGGGGAGTGGTGCTCAAATATGATTGGCTAGGGTTCCTCTCGAAAAGGGGCTCAAAGGCTATAAAAGGAGGTCCTAACCTAGGGTCTTGATATAATTCTAAGTGCTGCGACTCTCCGACGACTCTACGACAACGAAGTGCTGCCAACAACCCTAGCTTAAGGTCTTTATTTTTAGTTGTTGGTATAATCCTTGTTATTGTTTTCAATATTGCAACTCTTTTACTCGAGGTTTTTCTATCGTTGCATTTTACTTTAATAGAAGAGAGGGTTTGTCTCTCTATCATTTTGCTTCAAAGTTTTTTTTGTAATCATCAAACTCCTACCTCCAACGAGGAGGAGTGTTTTAGTGAATTGCCCTCCGTACACGGTCTAGGACCGTTAGGGCCTTGGAGTAGTAGCGGAAGGCTATGAACCAAGTAAAAAACAAACTTGTCTCTTTTTGTTTCATTTACATTTCCGCTGCATATATTTGTCTTGAAACGAATTCGAAAGAAAAAGGCTTTTCGCTATTCACCCCCCCCTCTAGCGAACCGCATCGATCCAACAATAAGTTGTAGTTAAAAGAACATGTAAAGTATGGTAGAAAGAAAAGCTTTAACCAATTATACCCATGCATGTTAAGCATACTCCCCTGAGGTAAATGTTCACCTGTTACATAGTTAAGAATGTAGAGATATTTGCATGGTTGAAGGTAAATGCATGTTCCATTTTTTTAAGTTTAAATTCTTCCGCTGTATATGCATGCATTTATGTTCGCGTCGCGCCGTCCTTCCTCCCCCTCTAGATTATGAGAAGGGCGGGCGTGACAGGGCCTTTGATCATAGTCCCCAATCGCGTCACAATGCTCAATCTGCTCGTCTACGGTCCCCTGCCCTACATAGTGGTCCTCACGATACACTGCTGCTCCTTCTCCAAAGTCAATGGTCGCGCATGCAGGTGAAGGATTCAAAGATTCAAACCGTCTACTTAGTACGTCCATCCTCGCTGAAAGGTGGTCCATGGAGTTGACAGTGTATCATCCTACTGCAGGCGTGGGTTGACCACGTTTGGAGGCCCATTGATGGTGGTTTTGGGCCACTTCTTTGATAAGCTCCTCCGCCTCCTCTATGGGCTTGTTCATTAAAGCTCCTCATGTGGCAGAATCTAGGGACATCTTTGTGGTGTAAGCGATCCCATTATAGAAAATGTGGATCACCAACCACCTCTCCAGTCTATGGTGTGGGCATTGATAAAGTAGCCCCTTGTAGCGATCCCATGCTTCGAATAAGGACTCCCCCTCCTTCTGGCAAAAGCTAGTGATAAGGTGGCGCATGTGAGCAGTCTTACTTGGTGGGAAGTATTTATTCAGAAACTGCTGCTGACACTGCTCCCTGTTAGTAATATATGAGAGATGTCCTAAGGCAATCGCCTTATGTTTGAATCATTTATATGATAAATGAAGATTTACTATTTGAGTATACATGTTTTCATGTATTTGATTAGATCTTAAACTCATTTACTGAATGTCCACGATACGATTCATAGCATGAGAGAATTTGTGATTGGATCACAACTAGTGAGTATCTCTACATGTGTAATTGTGATGTATCGGAATTATCCCTAGTCGATGAATTGATGTATTTGGACATCATTGATTCTGTCGAGACTAGCACGAGGTATACTCTTTGGTGTATCCAAGTAGTTGATTCTCACTGGCTGGAGACATTGTGATGTCTGGAGTTAATCGTGGATGCTGTTGGGTTTCCGGCACCGCGGCGAGCGTGTGTTCGAACATGTTTCGAAAACATGTGCACAGCGGAAGGAATAAAATAATAAATCTAATTTATTACGACACACATCACACGCATGCATAGTACAACATGTGTAGACATAACCGTAAATTCAAATTTTGCAATAAAAGGAAACTTAAACTGCGTATACCTGATGTATCACGTGTAGCGGGAAAGACATCAACCGGAATGATTCTCGCTAGAATCGTCTCTATCCGTATCCACGCCGAGTATCTTCGGGATGACTTCACTAAGTCACAAGCCTCGTCTTCATACGGGTTACTAGCCTCGTGTTGAAGACGACGTGATCGAGGGAAGATCACGATCCGAATAAAAATTCGGATCCAAAATGAGTCCTCAAAAACTCGCTTCTCCGGAGAGGTATTCGTCAACCGTTTGACGAATCCTTCATCCTCCACCTATGAGAATTACCGGAGATCGAATCCCCGGTAAGGAAGGCGCTGTCGGATCTCCAAACGTCATCCAAATGACACTCCGACAAGAGGGAAACAAGTTGTCCAGAAAACTGGACAGCTTTGGTGGAGACCTTGCGCCGGCCAAATAAGGAAAGCAATGTGCTCACCTTGTCGCCGGAGCCAAGGATGATCACCGGAGCTCCTCCGGTAGCAGCTCAACGCCGGCAAGTGGAGAAGACGGCAGCAGCTGGTCTCCGGTTGGAGGAGTCGGGCGGCGGCAAGGAGTTGGCACTGACTAGATGGAGAGGAGGGAGAGGTTGGGAGGCCACAATTAGGTTAGGGATTTTGATTAGGGTTTAACAAAAACCCTTAAGCCCTATTTTATAGAGAAAAAATTCTCTTAATGGTTATTGGATCATAACCAAAGGCCCGTTAACCTGCTCCATTAATTTAAGTTAAAATAAACCAAACCATGATGGTTTATTTTAAGTTAAAACTAACCGAACCAACTTTAGTTCATTCGTTTAAAACAAACCAAACCCCCTTTGGTTTATTCTCCTCCGTTGGATTAGAACCAAACCATTTTGGTTCGTCCATCATGTCTTCATAAGACACGGCTCATCCACGCTTCCATTGCGACTGAAATGATTTAATGCTCGCTTCTTGTTTGGTCCAACCAAACCTTGTTTCTCTCAGTCTGAGAATCTCATTCTCAAGCTCGTTTTAAATCCTTCGGATTACGCTCGTTGTGCGTGTGACCAAATAGGTTCTCGGTTTATGTTGGCCGTCTATAATTAACCATTAATTATAGAATGATCATGAGTGCCACCTAGTAGTACATCATGATCCCCAATTAACCGAAAAGATCAATGGTTGATCCAGAACTATTTCTGAAACCCTTCAGCAGCTCGAATGAATCGTACCCCATTCCCTTCACTCATCTTATACCCACTTGGTTCAGGACATGGTCTATAGTGTCAGTCCCCACTAGGCTGACTACGTCACACCTAGCCCAAGTATCATTTCCTCGTCCTACAGATTCTAGTTACTGCACATGTATCGAAGAGTACCTTACTCTAAACATGTAATACTTTGGCCAAAGACTTTAGTAACAATCCGACGAGAGGCCATTGGTATACATCTCCTCACAAGGAGTGGTGAATCCTTTATAGGCTATTCAAACACCTTCGATCACTTCGACTTATACCCAATCATCTCGGGTCCACATCTCCTCAGAGATGCTTGCTTAAGATGTCAAAGCATAAGTCTTTATGATCAAGATGACTTGAATACTGCAAGTCAAAGGAACATCGCACTTAAGCTACAGTAAGAACTTCATTGACATATCTATATATGCAGAGAACCATATGAAGTCTTACGGTTGGTCACTCCAATGAACAAGTTACTATAACTAGCATCCACGATTAACTCCGGACATCACAATGTCTCTAGCCAGTGAGAATCAACTGCTTGGATACACCAAGGAGTATACCTCGTGCTAGTCTCGACAGAATTGATGGTGTCCAAATCCATCAATTCATCGACTAGGGATAATTCTGATACATCACAATTACACATGTAGAGATACTCACTAGTTGTGATCCAATCACAAATTCTCTCATGCTGTGAGTCGTATCACGGACATTCAGTAAATGAGTTTAAGATCCAATCAAATACATGAAACCATGTATACTCAAATAGTGAATCTTCATTTATCATATGAATGGTTCATACATAAGGCGATTGCCTTAGGACATCTCTCATATATTACTAACAGATGCTAGTTATGGTAACTAGTTCATTGGAGTGACCAGCCGTAAGACTTCATATGGTTCTCTGCATATATAGATATGTCAATGAAGTTCTTACTATAGCTTAAGTGTAATGTTCCTTTGACTTGCGGTATTCAAGTCTTCTTGATCATGAAGACTTATGCTTTGACATCTTAAGCAAGCATCTCTGAGGAGATGTGGACCCGGGATGATTGGGTATAAGTTGAAGTGATCGAAGTTGTTTGAATAGCCTATAAAGGATTCACCACTCCTTGCGAGGAGATGTATACTCATGGCCTCTTGTCGGATTGTTACTAAAGTCTTTGGCGAAAGCATTACATGTTTAGAGTAAGGTACTCTTCGATACATGTGCAGTAACTAGAATCCGTAGGACGAGAAAATGATACTTGGGCTAGGTGTGACGTAGTCAACCTAGTGGGGACTGACACTATAGACCATGTCCTGAACCAATTGGGTATAAGATGAGTGAAGGACAAGCTAACACAATGATATAACGTGGTTCGGAACCACACGGTTCCTACTCCACGGATCGAGCTCTAAAAAGCCCTAGTGATGCACACGCACTCACTAATGATAAACACTCCTTCTCGACACAAGTCGGAGGCGGAGAAACCCCTTACAATAGATCTTACAACAGTAAGAACGAAATACAAGCAATATACAATGTAAATATGAAATACAAGTAAAGAAAAGACTTTACAACACTTGTTTTGATTGCTTGAATGCTTGGTTGCTTGCTTGCACTTGGAGACCTGATTTGCACCAACAAATCGCCCCAATAGCCCTCAAGAACCGATTGCTTTTTCCTCCATCACGAGCTCCATATATAGCTTCAACCTGTGCTGGAAAAAGTCTATCGATCGAGTCGGGACCATCGATCGGTGATCGATGCCATTGTCGTGAGACAACGGCTAGTTCCACGTTGGATAAGTCAGCGGAACTACCATCGATCGGCCCGATTGTGACCATCACGGTGATGAAATCTCACTCGACGGTCGAGTCTCGACTCCGATTACGTGGCGAATTCACCGGGCACCGTCGGTGATCACCGCGATCACCGATCGCTCGAGCCATCATCGATCGCTAACCTATGGCGTCGGTAACCCGCCCCTAGTTGACTCGGTCCCACATGGCATCAAAACATGAGGTTTTAACTCAAGTATGGTTCCCCATACTTGCTAGACCACCCTTAGCCTAGACCTAAACCTTCTAGCCACCTCCATCGCCTCACGCCTCTCGGATCCTCCAAGTCATCCATGACTTGTTCATCCATCGCGCTAGCCTTCAGGTGCTTCCGTCGGCTATGTCATGCTAACGGTGTCTACACCGCCAAGGCACATTGGACTTACGCCGCCAAGACTCAGCTTGGACTTTACGCCACCAACCATTGGACTTATGCTGCCAAGACTCCCGCTTGGACCATGTTGGACTTTCCATGCCAAGACCCATGCTTGGACTTTACATGCCAAGACCCATGCTTGGACTTTCCTTGCCAACACATGTTGGACTTTCTATTTGCCAAGTACTCAGGACTTGGACTTTCCCAAATGCCAAGTGTCCAACTTGGACTTTCCATGACAATTATATTGTCATATGTTTTTGTCGAAACATCAAAACTTCACTCAAGCCAAACTCGAGTCCTGGTCAATCGTGACCTGGGCCGATTGCACCAACAATCTCCCCCTTTTTGATGTTTGACAAAAACTAAACAAATAATTGAGTTAGAATACTAACTCAAATCCTTTACCAATTATCCCAAATTGGTAAATACTCTCCAAATGTTTTTCCCAAACATTCTCCCCCTTTTTGACTAACATCAAAAAGGTCGTCTCTCCAAGGAGGTCAATGTCTCATGTCCCAATGAGATCTTACAATCTCCCCCTTGGTCCAAATATACTTAGGATGCCTACCATCTTCCTAGTGACAAGTCCAATATCACTCAAGAGAGACAATCCTATTTACTCTCCCAATTTCCAAATTGGGTCTCTCAAAAATCCCATCAATTTCCCAATTGATGTCATATTCTCCCAATAACTTCTCCTTTTCAAGGAGAAAAACACATCCATCATTCCAAGATGGATACCTCCCCCTAAAGGCTTGCTCCCCCTTGACCATTGCACCAACAATGTCCTTGGGAAGTCCCTAAGCCAATAGGGATTCTAAGCCATCAAAATTAAGGTTAGAAATTCAATATTGAACTCTCCAGCACCTTAAAATTGATACAAACCCTAAACACTTTTCCTAATCCATATCCAGTGGATTTACACCCTTTATAATGCTTTCCAAAGCATATCCTATGGTTAGGAGTGATTAGGGACCATAACCGTAGCTGAAATCGGGTTAAACAACCTTGTTTACCCGAATCGACTACGATGAGTGATTCGAAATCACGATCGAACCTCCATCGATCATTGCCTCCAAGGGAGCGATCGATAATCAAAATCCCGATTTTCAATTATCAGAAATGATTTTTGAAAAATCATAACTAATTATACGTATATCGAAAAATCACGAAATTTGATACGTATAATACTTATGACTAATACAATGGGTGAAAAATGTTTGAAAATTATTTTACCCATTAAATAGTGAAATTGGTACAAAGTTCAAAACCATTGAAATTTTCAATGTTTTGACCCTACTTTGTATCAACTTCATCAATGGTGATTGCTATCAAAAGATAGACTTCACCAAGGTTTTTCAAAAAGATTTTAAAATGTTTTCAAAACCTTATCTTGGATCATATTCCTTGGGCTCTATGTGCGTGACTTGTACACAAGCTTTCCTAATGATTCGAAATGGAATTGGATGAGTTTTAGTTCATCTAGATGCAAAAACTATGCACCTTGAACTTAACTCATATCCTAGCATCTCACATGTGTCTATGGTGTATAAATACACATACATGTCAATTAGATGTGAGATGTGGGTTTTGTTCTCCCTAAACTAGGGTTTCATGCATTTTCTAAAGCAACTCTACTTGATTCCCTTATAACTGGGACTCCAAGTCATGCCATAGTCCTTAAATCAATTTTAATCAGGTTAATGCATGAATGTATGATCATGGCATAAATAATAGCATTATTAAAACATGACCAATGATCATGATGTCATGACATATGATGAAATCTAAAAACACATGACATTTAAAACTTAATTCTAAGCATGATCATGACATTTAAATGATAAAAGTAAACATGATGTCATGTCATGGCATATGGCAAACAAATCATGGCATATAAAATATATAGGTATAATAATACCTAAATTTTAATATTAATTGCCATTTGATATAATTAAATATATTTTGCCATATTATCACTAATCTCCCTAGTGTGCCAAAAACCCAAAATGACACACAAAAAAAAAACCTCTAATCCTAAATTGTGCCAATTCGATCATTTTATCAATACTCATAATTAATACTGGCACGTCCTAAAAACCTTTAGGATTCAAATCAAACCACATTCCCAAGGTAGCCATAACCTTGAAAATGACCTAAAATGTCACCATTGCCATGGTTGAGTTAACTACCCATCCAATCAAGGTTGGCACACCCTAAACCCATCTAGCGTGAATCAATCACGCTCTTAGGAACCCAAAATCTATTTGAGCTTCTAGGGTTAATTAGGTATTTCCTAGGGATAACCTCCCTAGATACCTTTCTAATGACCCTCCTAGGCTTGTCAGCCTTGGTCATTTGGGTCTTACCTAGGTTGACTCTAGGGGTGACTCCCCTTGCAACCTTCTTAGTGGCCACCCTAGGTTTCCTAGAAACCCTAGCCACTAGACACACCCTTTGGTCAACTCTAGGGATGACTTCCCTATTGACCTTGGTCTTCCTAGACCTAGTTAGTGTTCCATAATCTAATGGAACACTATGATAAGCTACCTTAGGCTTAGGTTTGTGACCCAAACCTTGCTTGCCCTTGGTTGACTTTTGACTCTTGGACCTTGACTTTTGATCATTTGACCCTTTAAATTGATTTTGTATAATTTTAAGGGTCTACTCCAATTTTTCAAGCCTTGACCTCAAGGCTTGGTTCTCTAATTCTAATTGCCCGATTTTAGAATTTTGATTTAGACCATGGGCATGGGACTTTCTAGGCATATGCCTAGTCCATTTAGGGTTAATACCTAGGTGCTCTTGCACCTTTCTAATGGTCTCCCTAGGTAAAATTGGTCTAGTGTTATTTGACCTAGGTTTATCCTTAGATGAATTATTTTTAGGGACATTAGTCCCAAATTTCTTCCTATTATCTAAGTGAATATTTTTAGCTCCTAGGCAGTATTCATTCCTATTAGCATGCTTTTCATAAATTGCAAGAGAATTAAAATTATTTCTAGCATGCTTTTGCCTATTAAATCTAGAAGGTGCATTATTGAAATATACCTTAAGGTTTGCCTTGGAGGCTCCCCCTACATATGATGCTCCTTCTTGCCCCTTCTTCTTCCCCCTAGGGCATTGACTCCGATAATGCCCCTTCGAATTGCACTTGAAGCATATGATGTGCTCCTTGCCTTTAGGTGTTGGGGAACCGGCGTCCGTTGACTTTTGTTGACTTTTAGGCGCCGGAGGAGCTTTCTTGATCCTCTTTGGGCATTTGCTCTTGTAATGCCCATACTCTCTACACTCAAAGCACATAATATGATTTTTATTTGAAAGTAAAGTGTTTGAGTTACCTAGGGTGGTGGTAGGTGCCGGAGTTGAATTTTGAGCTTCCTCATCTTGATCGGATGTTGAGAGCTCTTCTTGAGGTTGCTCCGATGTGGAGGATGGTCTCTCCTCCTCAATCCTAGAAGTAGATGCTTCTTCCACCTCTTCCACTTCTTCTTTCTCCGATTCGGAAGTTGACTCCATCTCAACTTCTGATTCCTCACTTTCACTTGAGGATGAACTCTCCTCATGGTATCTTGCCAATTTTCTCCATAGCTCCTCGGCATACATGTAATCCCCTAGCTTGCACAAAACCTTATTAGGGATTAAATCTTCCAAAAGTTTCGTTACCTTAACTTCGGTCTTGAGCTTTTGGCGTTGCTCTTGGGTCCACTTTTTCAATTTTAGGACATTCCCCTTCTTATCCCTAGGGGGTTCAAGGCCTTCAACGAGGATGAACCAATCCTCTATGTTCATCATCAAGAATGTTTCCATTCTTGCTCTCCATGCCGGAAAATCTTTTGGATCATATGGAGGTGGAGTGTTGATTTCCCATCCAAGCTTGTCTTGGAATTCCATGTTCACCCTCTAGTCTTTTGCCTTAGCTCCCGGTTGTTAATCCGTAGAAGAACCTGGCTCTGATACCACTTGTTAGGACCCTTGGAATGGCTAGAGGGGGGGTGAATAACGTAGATAGAATTCGATCGCGTTTGTGTCTACAATTTCGTTAGTGTGCAGCGGAAATAAAAATAATAAAAGCAATAACGAAATAGACAACAAGCTAACACAATGATATAACGTGGTTCGGAACCACACGGTTCCTACTCCACGGATCGAGCTCTAAAGAGCCCTAGTGATGCACACGCACTCACTAATGATAAACACTCCTTCTCGACACAAGTCGAAGGCGGAGAAACCCCTTACACTAGATCTTACAACAGTAAGAACGAAATACAAGCAATATACAATGTAAATATGAAATACAAGTAAAGAAAAGACTTTACAACACTTGTTTTGATTGCTTGAATGCTTGGTTGCTTGCTTGCACTTGGAGACCTGATTTGCACCAACAAATCGCCCCAATAGCCCTCAAGAACCGGTTGCTTTTTCCTCCATCACGAGCTCCATATATAGCTTCAACCTGTGCTGGAAAAAGTCTATCAGTCGACTGATCGGGACCATCAGTCGACTGATGCCACTGTTGTCGTGAGACAACGGCTAGTTCCACGTTGGATAAGTCCAACGGAACTACCATCAGTCGATCGAGATTGTGACCATCATCGGTCGGTGATGAAGTCCTCACTCGACGATCGAGTCTCGACTCCGATACGTGGCCGAATTCTCGAGCACCCGGTCGGTGATCACCACGATCGGTCATTGCTCAGCTCATCGATCGGCCCCGCCAACCTATGGCGATCGCTAAACCATAACCCGCAGTCAAACCCTAGTTGACTCGGTCCAGTCGACTGCCACATGGCATCAGTCGACTGGCACACCTCAAACATGAGGTTTTAACTCAAGTATGGTTCCCCCATACTTGCTAGACCACCCTTAGCCTAGACCTAAACCTTCTAGCCACCTCCATCAGCCTCACGCCTCTCGGATCCCTCCAAGTCATCCATGACTTGTTCATCCTGTAACGCCCGTAAAATTCCTAGCAATTTTACAAGAATTTTTGGCTTGATGATCATGGGCTTTATGTGGGCCTTCTCAAAAATAAAAGAAAATAAGCCGAAAAGGGGTGCAAGGCCTAGGAATTGAACTCCAAACCTCTAGAGATAGCCAAGCCTTATAGATGCACCCACTAACCAGAAGCCCAATAGGACTATATGATTAAGGAAGAGGGGGAAACTATAGATAAGTGGGACTAGGAGTAAATGAAGAGGCATGGAAAAGAAAAGAGGAACTTCTCTTCCTCCCCCCTTTATAAAGAAGAGGGAAGGTTGAATTTGGTCACTTCCTCTCTTCTTCTTCCTCTTCTCACCAAAAATCTTGAGCTCCCTCTCCATTGCCTCCATTGGCCGAACCTCCTTCAAGCAAGAAGCAAGGGCTAGGGTTGGTTCTTAGGTCATCTTCTCCACCCAAAACAAAGCGAAGGAAGTAAGTATCCCTCACCTGCATACGAGTAGTTGCGATTGAATGTTTGAACAACCTGTATGTTATATTCGGCCAAGCATGTTTTAGTTTACCAATGAAGTTGAAATCTATGTTTAGGAAGGATATGATGATGCTAAGATGGGAAAAGAGGGTTGGTTAAAAAGCTAACCCTAGTTGAGCCCTTATGTGTTTCGGCCACCCTAGGAAATTAGGGTTAGGGTTTCATGAATGCCATGTTTTAATTGCTATATGATGTAGTTAGGGTTTAAAAGGGGTTAGGTCAAAAGTTAACCCTAGGAAACCCTATGGACCATTCGGCCAACATGGGTTTTTGGTGTTTTTGTTGAAGTTTATATCTTGCTTTACTTGCAAATGATGATGATAGCATGTTAGAGGGATTAGGATAAAGATCTAACCCCAAAGGTCTCCATGAACCATTCGGCCAAGTCATGGACTAGGGTCTAAATGAAGCTCCATGTTATGTTTATGCTATGTTCTATAACTAGATGATGATGTTAGGGGTTAAAGTGGATTAGGACAAAAGCTAACCCTAATGAACCCTAAGAACCATTCGGCCAATATGGATCTTGGTGTTTTATTGAAGTTTTATAGCTTGTTTTACTTGTAAGAAATGATGTTAACATGTTAGGGGGTTGAGGATAAAGATCTAAACCCTAAAAAAGCCTATAAGGGCCATTCGGCCACCTTTGAGTTTTTAGGTTACAATGAAGTTCATACCATGAATTTTATGGAATTTGTATGCATATGTATGTTACTTGAATTAGGTTAAAGGTCTAAACCCTAAAAAGCCTATAAGGGCCATTCGGCCACCTTTGATCCCTTTAGGTTACAATGAAGTTCATACCATGAAGTATGCTATGCTATGTTAATGAAATAAGCTATGTTGTTATGAAATGAAATATGCTACGCTATGTTAATAAAATGAAGCATGATGTGTATGAAATGAAGTATGCTATGCTATGTTAATGAAATAAGCTATGTTGTTATGAAATGAAGTATGCTATGCTATGTTAATGAAATGAAGCATGATGTGTATGAAATGAAGTATGCTATGCTATGTTAATGAAATAAGCTATGTTGTTATGAAATGAAGTATGCTATGCTATGTTAATGAAATGAAGCATGATGTGTATGAAATGAAGTATGCTATGCTATGTTAATGAAATAAGCTATGTTGTTATGAAATGAAGTATGCTATGCTATGTTAATGAAATGAAGCATAATATGTTACGCTATGTTAAAGAAATAAGCTATGTTGTAAATAAGCATATAAGTACTTTACTTTCTGCATGGCTTGTACCAAGACCTTAACAAGGTCCAAAGAAGGGATGGGCTCCTAAGATGCCCTAGGTCGATGGAATAAGACTCGGGCCTAGGATGGGCTTCTATGTATGATTGCCCCTAGGTCGATGGAATAAGATTCGGGCCTAGTACGGGATGGGCTCCAAGATGCCTTGGAGTCGATGGAGTAAGACTCGGGCCTAGGATGGGCTTCTACGCTATGACGATTGCCCCTAGGTCGATGGAATAAGACTCGGGCCTAGGAACCTATTAGGTTGAGACTTGCTACCTCGGGCCTATTTAGGGATGCGCTATGATAATGAAGAAGTGGTACAATGCCGCCCAAATATGTTGAGATCTATATTTACGCAATCTAACATATATGTTTTCAAAAGCATCTTGCATATGTATGCCATAATTTTAAGTTACATGTTATGTTAGATGCTATGACATGATTTTTTTCGTTACCTGTTATGTTAGATGCTATGCCATGATTGTTTACGTTACCTTTTAGGTTAGATGCTATGCCATGATTGTTTACGTTACCTGTTATGTTAGATGCTATGCCATGATTGTTTACGTTACCTGTTAGGTTAGATGCTATGCCATGATTGTTTACGTTACCTGTTATGTTAGATGCTATGCCATGATTGTTTACGTTACCTGTTATGTTAGATGCTATGCCATGATTGTTTACGTTACCTGTTATGTTAGATGCTATGCCATGATTGTTTACGTTACCTGTTATGTTAGATGATATGTCATGATTGTTAAGTTACATGTTATGTTAGATGATATGCCATGATTGTTACATGTTATGTTAGATGATATGCCATGATTGTTAAGTTACATGTTATGTTAGATGATATGCCATAATGTTAAGTGACATGTTATGTTCGATGGCACGCTATGATGTTAGGTTACTAAGTTACATATGATGCCATGTATGTTATGTTTATGTTACTTAAGCTACAAGTTATGTTGATGATGCCATGTATGTTACATGATATATTGATTATATGTTATAAATGCTACAAGTCATGATTAATGATGATGTATGGTTTTTGTGAGTAGGACAGGATCTTACTAAGCCTATGTGCTTATAGTTTATTTTCCCTCGTACTGCAGATAAGGGTAAGGGATGGATAAACTAAAGGGAGCAGCAGGAGGGGTCAATGTGTGTGGTAGTGGCATGGTGGAGAAGATCCGTTAAGTCTACTTATACATGTATTACCTATAATGATGATGTCTATGGATGTCTTTACTTATGTCTCCCTATGACGATGATGTTATGAACCTACTAAGCCTTAAGTACCTATATATATATATGATGCATGCTTTATGTTGATAAGAAGAAGTAAAGAAGAATGCGTTATGTTGATAAGAAGAAGTAAAGAAGAAGTATCTATGCATGCTATGCTATGAAACATACTCTATGTTAAGAAGAAGTGTTAATGCATATTTATGTTTAAAAGAAAAAAAAAAGTATTTAGGTCTCAAGTCTTCCGCTGTAAGAAATAAGAAGTATATATATAAAGTCTTCCGCTGTATGAAATGTATGTACGGTCGCGTCACGCGCCGCCTCTCCGGACATGTAAGTATCCCAGAAGGGCGGGCGTGACAGGTTGGTATCAGAGCGGATCTGCCTTTCCACTACACACACATCAAGCTCCAAATCCTGCTGCTCCAAGTAAGAATTCTATGTCTATACTCTAAATTTTGTTAATTTTGATCATGCATGATATGAAATATCTTTAGATTATTTAGTTCATGTATAATATGAAATGCCTCTAGCTTAATTATAAAATGCCTTCACCTTATGCTTGTTCATGAATGATAGGAAATGCTTCTAGCTTAAAAATGCATGAATGATAGGAAATGCCTCTAACTTAAAAATGCATGGGAATATGTATGGTACCCTTATGACTTGTTCTGGTATGATGTAAAATACCTTAAGTTTAAACTATGCATGAGGACATGAATGATGCCTTAAGCTTAAAATGACTTTATGTTAAGGGACAACGTAGGACAACGAACGGGAACTTATACTAGTTTTACCTTAATGTATGAAGATAAACATGTCTGGAAGACGCAGTAGTAGAACTGATGAGCTAGCACCCCCGCATGACCTTACACACATAGTCACAGAACTCCAACGACAAGTTACAGAACAACAACAAGTAATAACTACCCTAATGAATCAGCGAGGAAACCCTACTGCCCCACCAACGGGCCCCGGCCCGATGGTTCGACAGGAAGCTTACCTGATCCAGTGGCAGAGACTAAAGCCGGAAAATTTCTCTGGTACTGGTGAACCATGGGATGCCCAAGCCTGGTTCAAGACGGTGGAAAGCATCGTGGAGCTACTGGACTGGCCCGAATGCAAGAAGATTAAGTGTGTATCATTACGCACTGTCGAGATGGTCGGATGTGGTGGGAATGGGTTAAATCCAAGACACAAGTAAATCGTCGGATGAGATGGACAGATTTCGAGTACGAATTCTTCGAAGAATTCTTCCACATGAGGGTGACCAACAAGCATTACGACGAGTTCACTGGTTTCCGACAAGGTGACCTATCGGTCAGCGAAGCCGTGAAGAGATTCAACCGACTTGCACGCCTGTGCCCAGAGTTGGTCAGCACGGAAAGAGAAAGGGTCAGACTCATGCTGAAGATGCTCCGACCAGAAATAGCTCTGAATGTGGCCGGCGGACCGCAGACCGCAGAGGAGCTGTTCAGTAGTGCCTTAATTACCGAGCATTACCTGAACAACATTAGTCAGCAGAAGAAAGCGCTGAGTGAAGGCAGGGGACAGGCCCAGTCAGGAGGTCAGAGGAACCAGAGTGCTTGGAAGGGGAACCCCACTGGCAAGAGAAGACAATGGGAGAATCCTAAAGGAGGTCCAGTAAACAAGCAGCCCAGGTTCCCTCTGTGCTACTGCTGAAGATACATCCTGGAGTATGCTACCAAGGCACAAATCGATGTTATAACTGTGGACGGACAGGGCATAGAATCAAGGACTGTCCTATCCAGACTCAAGCACCTCCTCAGCCGTATGCTCAGCCCAGGGGTGCCCCTTCACAGTTACATCAGATGCAGGCCGCAATAGAAGGGACCCCAATCCACCAAGGGAGACTAGAAGCCCCACCAGCTATGACAGATGCTAGGGTATTCTCTCTCACCCAAGAAGACGTGGCAAACGCCTCCACAGTGGTCACAGTCGGATATTTATTTTACGCGACATGCCCGCATTATTTGAATCTTTGGGCAACACATTCGTTTGTTTCTACACACTTTACCGAAAACATAGACATACCACCACAAGCCCTAGATCACAAGTTCTTAACTACCCTGCCCTCGGGAGAGGTAATGCCCTCCACTCATATGCTGCGAGCCGCACCCATCAGAATTGCAGATAGAGAACTCTACTGCGATCTGATAGTGCTCGACATGCAGGATTATGACATTATCTTGGGCATGGATTTCCTAAGCAAGTACGATGCTTCGATCGAGTGCCGAAAAAGGAAAGTGGTATTCCAGCCGGAGGCGGAGCCTAAGTTCGAATTTATCGGAGAACCGAGAAGAAGAGTCAATAAGATTTTATCAGCCCTACAGGCACGTAAGATGTTAGACAGTGGGTGCACTGGGTTTTTGGCACACGTGGTTGATACAAGCCAAGATGAGGACCAGAAGCTAGAGAATGTCAGAGTGGTATGCGACTACCCAGAGGTATTTCCAGATGAGCTACCAGGGTTAGCCCCAGATAGAGAAGTAGAATTTGAGATCGAGTTGATTCCTGGTACTAACCCGATCTCTAAAGCACCTTACCGTATGGCGCCGGCTGAATTAAAGGAACTTCGTGGACACAGGAGTTACTCGACAAGGGACTTATTACCAAGTCGCTTCCATGGGGAGCTCCAGGGCTGGTGAAGAAGAAAGATGGGTCTATGCGCATGTGCATAGACTACCGAGCCAACACCGTAACGATCAAGAACCAGATCCTTTATCAGGAGATTGATGGCTGTTCGACCAACTAAAGTCTTAGTCCGTCTTCTCTAATATCATCAGATTGACACTGAGATACGGGCTATCATCAAGTAAAAGTAAAACCAGATGATATACCAAAGACGGCCTTCCGGACAAGGTATGGACATTACGAGTTCATAGTTATGCCCTTCGGAGTAACGAATGCACCTGCCCTGTTCATGGATTTGATGAATCGGGTATTCTCGGCATTCCTCGACAAGTTTGTGATCGTCTTCATAGACGACATACTAATATATTCGAGAACCCCCGAGGAGCATGCAGAACACCTGAATGTGGTATTGCAGATTCTTGGGAAAAGCATTATTCGCAAAGTTCTCCAAATGCGAGTTCTGGCTTGAACAAGTATCATTTTTGGGTCACGTAATATCCAAGCACGGAGTGATGGTAGACCCAATAAAGATTGAAGCCGTGAGTAACTGGAACCGACCAAAGAATGCCAGCGAAATCAGAAGTTTTCTTGGGCTAGCAAGCTACTAGGAAGTTTGTAGAGAACTTCTCCGGGATTGCCGCCTATGACACCTCACCGTAAATATGAGTGGACGGACACCTGCGAGAGGAGTTTCAAAGAGTTAAAAAGGAGACTGACCAGCGCTCCAATTCTTGCTCTTCCGGACAGTAACGAAGGCTTCGACATGTACAGTGACGCTTCCAAGTTGGGACTCGGAGCTGTACTTATGCAGAATGGCAAGGTCATTGCCTACGCCTCTAGGCAACTCAAGGAACACGAAAGGAATTATCCCACCCACGATTTAGAGCTAGCAGCCGTGGTCTTTGCTCTCAAAACATGGAGGCATTATCTCTATGGAGCTCAGTGTAGGATCTATACAGACCACCAGAGTCTGAAATATTTCTTCACACAGAAGGACCTGAACATGAGACAGCGCAGATGGCTCGAGCTCGTCAAGGATTATGACTGCGAGATTCTTTACCATCCGGGGAAAGCTAACAAGGTGGCTGATGCACTCGTGAAGTCCTGCGCCACCTTGATGTCCTCTCGATGCTATCTCGACCCTTAGAAAAAGAGATTATGCGTTATGGGGTTGAAATCATCTCGACAGCTCTAAACCACGGCGATATAGCGCCGATTCGATGATATCGAAAAGCAAGCACGTGACCCAAGCCTTGAGGATCAAACAAGAGGTCCTAGAGGAAAGGGCGATGGGTTCGGATCTCTCGATAGTGGAGTACTCTACCTCGTGGATCGCTTGTGTATTCCCGGCAATCCGAGTGCGGAGGAGATATTTGAGGAAGCTCACAAAACTCCCTATCGATGCATCCTGGAACCACCAAGATGTACCAAGACCTTAAACGAAAGTTACGGTGGTTCGAATGAAAAGAGATGTGGCTCAAGATGTCGATTTGCACGACCCGCCAAAGGGTTAAGGCAGAGCACCAAAGACCTGGAGGAACACTGCAGCCGATCCAGATTCCAGAATGGAAATGGGAGGACATTTCTATGGATTTCATCTCGGGATTGCCCAAGACGACAAACGGTTACGATGCTATATGGGTGATTGTAGACAGATTGAAGATTGACTAAGTCCGCCCATTTCTTAGCAATCAAGATGACCTATTCGACGGAGCAACTGGCTCAGTTATATGCTAGGGAAATTATCAGACTACATGGAATTCCTAAGACCATCATTTCTGACAGAGATGGTCGCTTTATCTCCCATTTCTGGGAATGCGTTCAGAAGGCCTTAGGCACGAAGCTATTGTTCAGTACTGCCTTCCATCCCCAGACGGACGGACAGACCGAGAGAGTAAATCAAGTACTGGAGGATATGTTAAGAGCCTGTGCCCTGGATTTCAAAGGTAGCTGGTGTCAATACTTATGTCTGGCAGAATTCGCCTACAATAATAGCTACCAAGCTACCATTGGAATGGCACCCTCTGAGCCCTATACGGAGGAAATGTAGATCTCCCATATGCTGGCACGAAGGTGGTGAAAAGAAGAGGATGGAACTCCAGACGGATTTCATCGACGACACCACCAAAGCTATACGAAATATCCGCCAGAGAATTGAAAAGAGCTATGCGGATAAGAGGCGTAGACCGTTAGAATTCGAAGTTGGGGACCTAGTATTCCTCAAAGTAGCTCCCATGAAGGGAGTAATGAGGTTCGGAAGGAAGGGTAAACTGAGTCCACGTTACGTGGGACCGTATCCGATATCGCAGAGGATTGGCAAGGTAGCTTACAAGCTAGAGCTGCCTCAAGAGATGTCGGCTATTCACAACGTGTTTCATGTCTCTGTGCTCAAGAAATGCATTTCCAGTACGGACCAAGTGATCGAGCCACAAACAGTACAAGTTCAAGAGGACCTGAGTATTGAAAGTCAGCCAATCCAAATATTAGACCGAGAAGTCAAGAGGCTAAGGAACAAAGAGGTGCCCTTAGTAAAGGTCCTGTGGCAGAATCAACGGTACGAGGAAGCTACCTGGGAACGCGAGGAGGACATGAAGCAGAAGTACCCACAATTGTTCTAAGTTTCGAGGATGAAACTTTTTAAAGGTATGAAGGATTGTAACGCCCGTAAAATTCCTAGCAATTTTACAAGAATTTTTGGCTTGATGATCATGGGCTTTATGTGGGCCTTCTCAAAAATAAAAGAAAATAAGCCGAAAAGGGGTGCAAGGCCTAGGAATTGAACTCCAAACCTCTAGAGATAGCCAAGCCTTATAGATGCACCCACTAACCAGAAGCCCAATAGGACTATATGATTAAGGAAGAGGGGGAAACTATAGATAAGTGGGACTAGGAGTAAATGAAGAGGCATGGAAAAGAAAAGAGGAACTTCTCTTCCTCCCCCCTTTATAAAGAAGAGGGAAGGTTGAATTTGGTCACTTCCTCTCTTCTTCTTCCTCTTCTCACCGAAAATCTTGAGCTCCCTCTCCATTGTCTCCATTGGCCGAACCTCCTTCAAGCAAGAAGCAAGGGCTAGGGTTGGTTCTTAGGTCATCTTCTCCACCCAAAACAAAGCGAAGGAAGTAAGTATCCCTCACCTGCATACGAGTAGTTGCGATTGAATGTTTGAACAACTTGTATGTTATATTCGGCCAAGCATGTTTTAGTTTACCAATGAAGTTGAAATCTATGTTTAGGAAGGATATGATGATGCTAAGATGGGAAAAGAGGGTTGGTTAAAAAGCTAACCCTAGTTGAGCCCTTATGTGTTTCGGCCACCCTAGGAAATTAGGGTTAGAGTTTCATGAATGCCATGTTTTAATTGCTATATGATGTAGTTAGGGTTTAAAAGGGGTTAGGTCAAAAGTTAACCCTAGGAAACCCTATGGACCGTTCGGCCAACATGGGTTTTTGGTGTTTTTGTTGAAGTTTATATCTTGCTTTACTTGCAAATGATGATGATAGCATGTTAGAGGGATTAGGATAAAGATCTAACCCCAAAGGTCTCCATGAACCATTCGGCCAAGTCATGGACTAGGGTCTAAATGAAGCTCCATGTTATGTTTATGCTATGTTCTATAACTAGATGATGATGTTAGGGGTTAAAGTGGATTAGGACAAAAGCTAACCCTAATGAACCCTAAGAACCATTCGGCCAATATGGATCTTGGTGTTTTATTGAAGTTTTATAGCTTGTTTTACTTGTAAGAAATGATGTTAACATGTTAGGGGGTTGAGGATAAAGATCTAAACCCTAAAAAGCCTATAAGGGCCATTCGGCCACCTTTGAGTTTTAGGTTACAATAAAGTTCATACCATGAATTTTATGGAATTTGTATGCATATGTATGTTACTTGAATTAGGTTAAAGGTCTAAACCCTAAAAAGCCTATAAGGGCCATTCGGCCACCTTTGATCCCTTTAGGTTACAATGAAGTTCATACCATGAAGTATGTTATGCTATGTTAATGAAATAAGCTATGTTGTTATGAAATGAAATATGCTACGCTATGTTAATAAAATGAAGCATGATGTGTATGAAATGAAGTATGCTATGCTATGTTAATGAAATAAGCTATGTTGTTATGAAATGAAGTATGCTATGCTATGTTAATGAAATGAAGCATGATGTGTATGAAATGAAGTATGCTATGCTATGTTAATGAAATAAGCTATGTTGTTATGAAATGAAGTATGCTATGCTATGTTAATGAAATGAAGCATGATGTGTATGAAATGAAGTATGCTATGCTATGTTAATGAAATAAGCTATGTTGTTATGAAATGAAGTATGCTATGCTATGTTAATGAAATGAAGCATAATATGTATGAAATGAAGTATGCTATGTTAAAGAAATAAGCTATGTTGTAAATAAGCATATAAGTATTTTACTTTGCATGGTTTGTACCAAGACCTTAACAAGGTCCAAAGAAGGGATGGGCTCTAAGATGCCTAGGTCGATGGAATAAGACTCGGGCCTAGGATGGGCTTCTATATGATTGGCCCTAGGTCGATGGAATAAGATTCGGGCCTAGTACGGGATGGGCTCCAAGATGCCTTAGGTCGATGGAGTAAGACTCGGGCCTAGGATGGGCTTCTACGCTATGACGATTGCCCCTAGGTCGATGGAATAAGACTCGGGCCTAGGAACCTATTAGGTTCGAGACTTGCTACCTCGGGCCTATTTAGGGATGCGCGCTATGATAATGAAGAAGTGGTACAATGCCGGGCCCAAATATGTTGAGATCTATATTTACGTACCTAACATATATGTTTTCAAAAGCATCTTGCATATGTATGCCATAATGTTAAGTTACATGTTATGTTAGATGCTATGCCATGATTGTTTACGTTACCTGTTATGTTAGATGCTATGCCATGATTGTTTACGTTACCTGTTAGGTTAGATGCTATGCCATGATTGTTTACGTTACCTGTTATGTTAGATGCTATGCCATGATTGTTTACGTTACCTGTTAGGTTAGATGCTATGCCATGATTGTTTACGTTACCTGTTATGTTAGATGCTATGCCATGATTGTTTACGTTACCTGTTATGTTAGATGCTATGCCATGATTGTTTACGTTACCTGTTATGTTAGATGCTATGCCATGATTGTTTACGTTACCTGTTATGTTAGATGATATGTCATGATTGTTAAGTTACATGTTATGTTAGATGATATGCCATGATTGTTAAGTTACATGTTATGTTAGATGATATGCCATGATTGTTAAGTTACATGTTATGTTAGATGATATGCCATAATGTTAAGTGACATGTTATGTTCGATGGCACGCTATGATGTTAGGTTACTAAGTTACATATGATGCCATGTATGTTATGTTTATGTTACTTAAGCTACAAGTTATGTTGATGATGCCATGTATGTTACATGATATATTGATTATATGTTATAAATGCTACAAGTCATGATTAATGATGATGTATGGTTTTTGTGAGTAGGACAGGATCTTACTAAGCCTATGTGCTTATAGTTTATTTTCCCTCGTACTGCAAATAAGGGTAAGGGATGGATAAACTAAAGGGAGCAGCAGGAGGGGTCAATGTGTGTGGTAGTGGCATGGTGGAGAAGATCCGTTAAGTCTACTTATACATGTATTACCTATAATGATGATGTCTATGGATGTCTTTACTTATGTCTCCCTATGACGATGATGTTATGAACCTACTAAGCCTTAAGTACCTATATATATATATGATGCATGCTTTATGTTGATAAGAAGAAGTAAAGAAGAATGCGTTATGTTGATAAGAAGAAGTAAAGAAGAAGTAAGAAGAAGTATCTATGCATGCTATGCTATGAAACATACTCTATGTTAAGAAGAAGTGTTAATGCATATTTATGTTTAAAAGAAAAAAAAAAGTATTTAGGTCTCAAGTCTTCCGCTGTAAGAAATAAGAAGTATATATATAAAGTCTTCCGCTGTATGAAATGTATGTACGGCCGCGTCACGCGCCGCCTCTCCGGACATGTAAGTATCCCGGAAGGGCGGGCGTGACACATCCATCGCGCTAGCCTTCAGGTGCTTCCATCGGCTATGTCATGCTAACGGTGTCTACACCGCCAAGGCACATTGGACTTACGCCGCCAAGACTCCGCTTGGACTTTACGCCGCCAACCATTGGACTTATGCTGCCAAGACTACCGCTTGGACTTTACGCCGCCAATATCAATCCCCTTGGACTTCGAATGCCAACCCATGTTGGACTTTCCATGCCAAGACCCATGCTTGGACTTTACATGCCAAGACCCATGCTTGGACTTTCCTTGCCAACACATGTTGGACTTTCCATTTGCCAAGTACTCAGGACTTGGACTTTCCCAAATGCCAAGTGTCCAACTTGGACTTTCTATGACAATTATATTGTCATATGTTTTTGTCGAAACATCAAAACACATCAAAACTTCACTCAAGCCAAACTCGAGTCCTGGTCAATCGTGACCTGGGCCGATTGCACCAACACTTTTCGATTAATTAGGGATCATGATGTACTACTAGGTGCCACTCATGATCGTTCTATAATTAATGGTTAATTATAGACGGCCAACATAAACCGAGAACCTATTTTGTCACACACACAACAAGCGTAATCCGAAGGATTTAAAACGAGCTTGAGAATGAGATTCTCAGACCGAGAGAAACTAGGTTTGGTTGGACCAAACATGGAGCGAGCATGAAATCGTTTCAGTCGCAATGGAAGCATGGATGGGCCGTGTCTTGTGAAGACATGATGGATGAACCAAATTAGTTTGGTTCTAATCCAATGAGGAGAATAAATCAAAGGGTTTGGTTTGTTTTAAACGAATGAACCAAAGTTGGTTTGGTTTGTTTTAACTTAAAATAGACCAACATGGTTTGGTTTATTTTAACTTAAATTAATGGAGCGGGTTAACGGGCTTTTGGTTATGATCTGATAACCATTAAGAGAATTTGTTCTCTAGAAAATAGGGCTTAAGGGTTTTTGTTAAACCCTAATCCTAATTCATGAAACCCTAATTATTTTGGCCGCCCACCCTCTCCCTCTTCTCCAAGTGGTCGGCGCCAACCTCCTTGCCACCGCCTAGCTCCTTCAACCGGCGTCCAGCTGCTGCCGACCATCTCTCTTGCCGGCATCGAGCTACTGCCGGAGGAGCTCCGGTGATCTTCCTTGGCTCTGGTGACAAGGTGAGCACATTGCTTTCCTTATTTGGCCGGCACAAGGTCTCCACCAAAGCTGTCCAGTTTTCTGGATAGCTTGTTTCCCTCTTGTCGGAGCATCGTTTGGACGATGTTTGGAGCTCCTACAGCACCTTCCTTGCCGGGGATTCGATCTCCGGTAATCCTAATAGGTGGAGGACGAAGGATTCGTCAAACGGTTGACGAATACCTCTCTGGAGAAGTGAGTTTTTGAGGACTCATTTTGGATCCGAATTTTGATTCGGATCGTGATCTTCTCTCGATCACGTCGTCTTCAACACGAGGCTAGTAACCCATACAAAGACGAGGCTCGTGACTTCGTGAAGTCATCCCGAAGATACTCAGCGTGGATATGGATACAGATGATTCTAGCTAGAATCGTTCCGATTGATGTCTTTCCCGCTACACGTGATACGTCAGGTATACGTAGTTTAAGTTTTCTTTTATTGCACAATTTGAATTTACGGTTATGTCTACACATGTTATACTATGCATGCGTGTGATGTGTGTGTTGTAATAAATTAGATTTATTATTTTATTCCTTCCGCTGTGCACATGTTTACGAAACATGTTCGAACACACACTCGCCGCGGTGCCGGAAACCCAACACTCCCATGTGGTGATGCTGCCATAGAATAAGGAGTGAAGCCATGCCTTAGCCTTATCCCACAGTGAAAATGGGAACAGGCTCAGATGGATCGCGTCAGAAGGGACTCCGTTCAGTTTCATAGTTGAGCAGATTTTGAGAAAAGCCTCAAGATGTCAGTTCGGGTCTTCAGTTGCAGCTCCCCCGAATTGACTCTGCTAGACCATATGTATAAGTGTCAGCTTCAGCTCAAAGTTATTTGCCGAAATTGATGGTCCAGCTATGCTCGGCCTGAATCCTCTATCGCTAGGAGTTGCGTAGTCCCGCAGAGGTCGGCTGCCCATGTTCACCTCGGATGCAGCTTGATCTTCCATCTTTCGCTGTGCTACTCTCCAACAGTGAAAGGTTTGCTCAATCTCTAAATCGATCGGAACTAGTCCTTCCGATCCTAGTCTTCTAAGCATACGACGAACCAACACACAAAAGTAAGAGTGCTAACCTAATGCTAAAAGTAGAAAATAAATAAATCTAGCAAATAAAACCTAAAATGCAATAAGTAAACAGGAAACTACTACTGAAAATAAAAACTAAATCTAAACATGGAAAATAAAACTAAAGCAAATAAAGTAAACTAATAAGAAAATAAAGCAAGAAAATAATCTAATCCTAAGTCCGATCCAATCACCACCGTTCGATAGTCCCGAGCAACGGCGCCAAAAACTTGATGCGCATGGACGCGTCCTCAAATCGCGCGATAGATACCGTCATGGACTCAAAGTGCGCGCTCATGCTCGCGTTCAACGCTCGCAAGTGCACGGATGTCGTCAAGTAATAAACATTATCGATCCCACAGAGACTGAGATTTGAGTACCAATACACTAAGTGGTTGCGATTGTTCGGACGTGATCTCTAAGAGAGAGTCGGTTGGTGAGGACTATCGGTGGACACTACTCTGTGCAGTGTCACACGGAGGAGGAAAAGAGGGTGCCGGGGTCTTAAAAGGCGATCCTAGGACTTCGATTTCACTTGTGTACTACAGAACAATGTTGTCAATTGGCATCGTCTAAACGTCTACCTACACTCTCCCGCAAAGCCGCCGCATTCACCGGGAGATATCCTCGCCCAAATAGGATGGGATAGAGGGTACGAGGATGCCAAATCAATCCTTGTGGTGGACCATTTCTGATTCCACCGCTCCCTTCTCCCTGCAGTTACGGGAGGTCAGGTTTACCCCCAAGTTCCTTGATCAAACCTCCTAAATCTAGATTGCGAGGGCTGTCACCACCTCGTATCGCCTATGAACAGCGGAAAGAAAGCCAAATACACGTAGATATAATAAAGAGAAACTACCAATTGTCAAATTAAACTTATGGCTAGAATTTAATGTGAACCGATATTGTCTATGTACACAAGATACTCCCTAATCCTAGAATCGAAAGTTCTACTCCATAAACACAAAGGAAGAATCAAAAAACATGTTTAAGTTCAATTACAATAGAAAGAGAGCGTAGAAATAGAGATTACAATGCTTCGTGATCCTCTCTTCGGCATTGTATTGCAAGTTATGGACCTCCGGCGGCATTCCTCCTCCCCGTTGTGAGTTACCGAAGCTTTTTAGGGCTTCGGCGTGCCATCCTAGCCGTTGTGCCTCCCCCCTAGGGTTTGGGCGGAGTCATCCTTATATAGACATCACCTCGGACCGCTGTAAAATCCAAAAAAAGCCCTAGTCGCGCAAATCTGTCGAGCTACCACACGACCGTGTGTTTCCACACGGTCAGGTCGTGTGCGGCCTTGGGGTGCTGTTCTTCGCCCATCGGACACGGCCGTGTGAATCCACACGCCCTGGCCATGTCCCACTCTGTGTCTAGCTGTGAAAGTCCTTCTTTTGCTCCAAAAATGCATCTTTATCACCAGAAAAGCTAACCTGCACACAAAAGTACAACGAGCAGACCTCCGAACTAGAAAATAGGAAATGCGTGCAAGATTAGAGTAACATGTGCATGAAACTCACAAAAAATGTAACAAGATGTGAGCGAAAACTACTCCTAAAATCCTATATGTTTTGCTCACATCAATGGTCTGGAAGATGTTCAACCGGAGGAAGAGATTTATGAAGAAAGATGCCAAAAAGGTGGTTGACAACAAGCCGAGACCTCGATCAGAAGTAATGTGATACGAATGCAACAGAAATGGACACTACAAGTCGGAGTGCGCAAACTTAAAAAAGGAAGAAAAGAAGAAGAAGGCGCTTAAGGCGACATGGGATGAGTCGTCATTGGAGGAGTCAGATGCGGAAGAGACGAAAAGAAGCTTCGTCACATTTATGGCCGAATCAAGATCCGAAGCCGAGTCAAGTTCCGAGTACGAGTCTGATTCTGAGTCCGAGAGAATCCACGGATCCGTATCCATTTTCGAAGGTTCAAATGAGTTAACTTCTCCATTAGAAGATAAATTATATAATATTATTACATGCTTAGGTAGGAAATTAGCTAAGTCTGAGAATCGGGTCGACTCACTACTTAAGGATGCCCAAGTACTTAAGGAGCAAGTCAACTCGAAGACTTCGACTTGATGAATTAAGGATAGAGACTCAACTCAAGTTGCAAAGCTTGAGGAAGAGAACTCAGTCCTGAAAAGGCAAGTAGAAGACCAAATCGGCTCTTTGGAAAGGTTCACTTCGGGTTTCAAGTATCTCAACATGATGCTTGGATCTCAATGAGCTGTGTACGATAGATCCGGACTCGGGTATAAGGCTAAGTCCACCTATAAATCATACATGTCATTACTTAGCCGAAATGCTAAGAATAGAGTCCAAGCATGGGTTCCTAAGTCTAGCTTAGTCAACTAAATTGGACTAAATCAATTTTGGGTTCCCAAGAGTCAAGTTCACTTAATGAACAAAACTCAAACTAGCTACCATTTAGAGGGAGCTAACACCTTGCTTGTTTCCTTGTTTTAGTTAAACACTTGCATGCTTTAGTTTACTTTCCTTGTTTTAGTTAAATACTTGCATGTGTTAGTTTACTTTACTTGCTTAATTTAGAATGGACTAGATAGAAAACAAAGTAGTTTAAACTTGAACAACCTAGTACTAAGACAAGTGAACTGATAGTAAGTTAGGGAAGCTCTTCGAAGTGCATGTCTAGGAAGTGGTCATTGCTCTGATAACCAAGAAGGCCATGTGCCTCGCTATGACCTGATGCACTAAGTCGAGTGGAACTGATCAAAGCTAACTCACTAAGTATTTAACTAGTTAGACCAAGATTTAGTCTAAAGTGATTCAAGTACTTGATTCCTTTATTGACTTTGTCTAGGAAGTGGTCGTTGCTCCGATAACCAAGAAGGTCATGTGCCTCGCCACAACCTGGAAGTCAATACTGGAAAAACCTACTTGACTAGCTCAAATCAAGCTTGAATCTAACACAAGTTTAAACACTTTGAAATTGCTAATTAAATTTAATTAAGATAAAAGAAATATTCATCTCATAAAACACATAGGGATAAGTGTATTGAAAACCTATCTTGGGTGAGATGATTTAGAACTTAATTGAGTTTAATTTAGCTTAATTCAATCTAATATATCTTAACAATTTACCTTAATTAAACTTAACTTAATTTAACTCAACCTAATGTACTATACATAAACTAAACAAATTTACCTAACTAAAACAAATTAAATTAACAAAACTTAATCCAACTATAATTAATTTAATAAATTTACTCCCTTAACAAATTTACAACTTAAATAGAATTTAAGAAAATTCATCCTACTCAAGATTTGAATTATCTTAAAAAAATATTAATTCATGTAGGACTTCAGAATGGATCAATGGATTCTGGATAGTAGCTGCTCCAGACATATGGCTAGAGATAGTCAAAAGTTCTCCGAATTAAGCTACAAGAACCTAGGAATAGTTTCCTTTGAAAACAACAGCAAACTTAAGCTAATTGGATCAGGTAATATTGAATTAGAATCTAATTTTGTTATACAAAAAGTTCTACTCATAGATAATTTTAAATTTAATTTGCTTAGTATATGTAAAATACGGTGGAAAAAAATGGCTAAAGGGATAATATTATGTTTGGAGAATATATAGTTTAAGTGGATTTAGGTTTGGCTTATAGGGTTTTAAACCCGATCCACTTTAATGCCAAACCCGACCAATCCCCTTCGTAACGCACGCGAGCGTTTCTCTTCTTCTTTGATTTCTCTTCCTCATCGCCATCTTCAGATTCCACCGATTCTTCTCCCCACGGCAAGCTTTACTTTTCCCACTTATCGCTGCACTTGGAGCTCAGCTTGTTGGCGTCCCTTCTTCCTCGCCGCCATTGTCTCTTCCCGTTTCTCCTGATCGCGCGCGACCCCTCCTCTTCGCCGCCATTGTTCGAGCGCTCCTCTTCACTGCCGTCGGTGCTGATATCCGCCCGATCAAACCCGATCTCCACCCGATCTAGCCTGATCTCCACTTGATCCAGCTGATCTCCACTGTATCTTCACTCGATCTCAGCTCGAGCTCACTGTCGTCGTCGTCGTTGTCCCCGCTCGATGTGAGATCGATCTGCCATCGCGCTGCAACCCTTTCGCTTGCTGTCATGCGGCCAAACTCTGTCGCCTCTTCATCGTCGCCGCTCATGCTTTCACTGTCGCCTATTGTCGCGTCGCCGTTGGAGCTGTCCGATCCCCTTCTCTTCTCTTTCTCATTCAACCACCGTGAGTTGGATAGCCGCCAAGCCCATCCTCATGTTAATCGTCGGTAATTGGTCCTGCCATTGAGTTTTGGAGCTATGATTTTCTTTTGTTGAATTGGATCTTTGATTTGAGCAGTGGTTTGTTCCGGTGAACAGCTTGGCTCGGGAAAGGGGTTGTCCACGCGTTGGAAATTTATGGTTGTTGCGTTGGGAGATAAAGCCCTCGATAAGAACATCCAAGTAGTGAAGTGGTGTTGAGATGCCTCGGTTAACAACTGTAACTAGGCTGTTTTGTTTTTTGGCAGTGGGTTATTATCTTTTCTTTTTTCTTTTTTTATTTACATCAGGTATCAGGTATGATTTCTCTTCCCTACTAGTCCTGATGGCCAGCCACCCCGGCCCCACGGAAGTTTCCCAACGACTGATGAGGGTAAATCAGGATGACGGGTGGTCCGACGCGTTAGGACCTGTGCTGCCCAGGAAGGTCGACCATGATGGGACGAGGGGGCATCGAGCACCACCACTCGCGCAGCGTGCCTACTAGGGCGGAATCGACCCCTGGATGCGCAGAGGGGAACTTCGTACCTTACCACCGCGTCGTTGCCCTAGGGGCGACAGTGGGTTATTATCGATTCTTGAAGCTGTGGGCATGGATCTAAGATGTTTGGTGACTGAGGGATTGAAGGGTGAGTTTAGTTAGCTTTATGCTACATGTATGGTGTGATTGAAAACCTGTTTGTGCTAAATTTGATGTTAGTTGTGATGTTGCGATTGCTAGGTGGTAAAAGGCAATCGGAGTATTGGGTTTGGTCAATAAATCTGATTATTTCATATTTATATTTCCTAAGGTGGATCAGTGAATCTCCTGTGGAATTCCTTATTGCCTTCACCATATATTTGTGGTAAGACCTCCATTATTGTTCTATTTCTTTAGATTAAAGTATTGTGAGGATGGTGGATTTGCATGTTGTATTTTGACAAGGAATTGATTCAGAATAAAGGGATTCATAACTAATTACTTGTATGATTAGTGGGATCAAAAGATAGGATGAATAACTCTCATCTTAGAGATGACTGGGAATTATATGAATCCATAAAGGGAAATAATTAGTAGGGGTTATCTAATCAAAGCTTAGGGTTATGCTAGAGATCTATTGATATATATATTACATGTTGCAGAATTTTGATTCGAGACATTCTTTGACATGAAGACTATCAGTATAGTCTACATATCAGGTGGGTAATTTCCTATCCTGGTCATGTAGTTGTTGATACATGCAGATTTAGATATATGATCATGTTATATGATTATATTACCTTGACTCCCCTCTTATTTATTCTTGTGCTTGATACTTTGTCTTTGGCTATATATGCTTTGTTGCTGTTATCACATATTTCCTCATCATGATTAGGAGTTACAAATGTGATGTAAGTAAACCTATAAATGCTTAGTTATGTGTAAATAGTGGAGTACGGATGATAACCTGATTTGTAAATTGGGTAAAAAGGGTATCCATGGGTAAGTAAGGTCCTGAACGTAGGATTGATTCCAACACCCTTATGTTGTATGTTTACTACGGAGCAAGTGTTGTGTAAATGATCGAGTGATTTGTGATTAGTGTGTTGCTATGGACCGGTGGTCCTAGCTTGTTTTGATCAGTAAAGTATGACTCTCTACAAGATAGAGAGTGCGTCGATTAGTTAAGCATGACTCTCTATAGGATAGAGAGTATTATGATCTGAGTATGACTCTCTGCAGGATAGAGAGTGCATTGATTAGATTGATATGACTCTCTATAGAATATAGAGTCTATGGTGGATGTCTGTATTTGTGACTGTGCATTCATGTCATTTCCATGCATGCTGGCGACGTGATCTCCCTTATGGTTGAGAGGGTCGTTAGTCATCCTGCCTCCACGGTTACTCATAGAAGGAGTAATCGGTGTGAGGGCAGAGCATTGTGGTGTCATACTTTATCACTATAGACGGTGGTAGTTGGATTTGTGTGTCATTGTGGTGTGTGTGTGGCACTTGACCACTCATGGGTAGTGACTGTCAGAGTGGACAATAGCAGGGACTCCCATCATGTAACTTGCTCTTTACGTTTATATGCTACTCAATCATATTGCCCACTCGGCCACTCGAGAGTAGTGGTTGGTGTTGAGTTGGGACAGTTATCATGTCGAGCCACTATGGCCACACTGGGGTCGTGGTAGCTTTAGGGTGACCCGGCATGACCATGCATGCTGCATTGCCGTGTCTTATGTCGTTTTGCATATTGCTATATATATATATATGGATGATTGTGATTAGTGTATATATAGATGCAGTCTATATGTATGCTTATTGTGATGTTGCATTTGTTTGTACTATACTTGTTGCATTTGTTTGTACATCATCATACATGCCACTGCATTTGCTATATGATAGTGTGTGGGATACCTGTGTATGAGTTAGTCAGACTGTAGTATACCTTTGACTAGTACCTTGAGATGATACGGGATGGACCCGGTTCATCGTTATATTTGCCATAGGATGTTAGTATGGTGGTTTGTCGCTTATAGAGTTAGATTTATTCTATCATGTTATATATTGTGGATATATGCTCAAGTTGGATCCGAGTAGCGTAGCGGACTTTTAGGTATGTCTGCATTTTACGTTGTTTATTTGGTTAGACGGTATATGCATGTATTTATATACTATTATGGTGTATACCTGATCTACCTGTAGGTTATTGATGAATTACATGTGATATTTAATATATATACTTGTTCTTTCATATTATCGATGAGTTATACTCACCACCATGGACCCTGGGTTTTTCTGTCGCCCAAGTAACAGGTAGAAGTCTTTGTGACGGCTTGGAGCATCGATCGCTGGTTGGCATTGTCTCATCTCATCTCCGAGGGTCCCAGCATGGATTTATGTTTTCTTTTGATTTTGGATGTTCCTTATTTCGATCCAGGTTTATGCATTGGACTTGGTATGTGATGTACACACTTGTGGATTCAGGTTTTGTCGATGTTTCTTTTATGTCGTGGTGTCAGTCATATCGGTATGCACTGTGTGTAGTTTGTGATGTCATTGCATTAGTTTCCGCTGTGTTTTGTTGTATTTACATTTATATGTTGTTGTGATTGCGGCCGAATGTATTTGTATAAATAGGATATGTTACCACATACAGGGGAGATATTGTCCGTTTGATTTTCAACTCGACATACTCTCGAGGCGTGACAACTTTAGTGGTATCAGAGCCCTAGGTTCTGCGATGCCTTACAATGTTGTTTTTGTGTCAAGTCTTGGATTCTCGGGAGTCGATTTGTTTCAATTTTGATTTTATGAGATGAGATTGATAGCGGCCTGAGCTCCAAGTAGCACGAGGTAAGAATTCCTAATAACTTATAGCCTAGTAGATACTTATCTAAACTTGATCAACAGGTGTATACAGTCAGAGTTATGACACCTGTGCAGACTCGTAGTAGGGGTCGTCCATCGAGGTGACCAACCGGAGTTACCTTTAGGGTTTATACCCTTGGTTTTGTTGGCTATGTGCTTAATGTTTAAACAGGGAATAACATGTAGTGTGTTGGTTATTATTCGTTACCGTGGTATGAGTTGACCACGGGAACAACCTGTTGAGTCTTGAACCTGTGTCGAAAAGGTGATTTACCTTTGAGAACCAACTGATACCGAGTCGAAAAATAGGGGTCAAGTCATCATATTTCTTGTGGAAACCAAAGACTACAGTCTTAGAGATTTTCACTAACGGTGCTAGTCAAATCATTACCCGTGGGGTAATGGACTAGGTGTGTATACTATTATTGCTACAGCAAGCGGAGGGTTAGTATAAGGTGTTTCATAGGGATTTTGATCCTTGAGTTGTGCGTATTGGGTTGTATAACTTTGAAGGTAATTTTGAGTACTTAACTCCTGTTATACAAAGAAAGTAGAGTTAGTTGCATACCATTATCGGGATCAAGTCGGTACTTGGTGGTAAATGCAGAAAATAACCTTTGGGGAATAATATATCACTTGATTATAGTATAGTGATGTTGAGAGAGAGTATTTCCCCACATCACTTTCTGTGACACATTGTAGGAAATTCTTGAGCTTCAAGTAGGGTGATCGTCGGTAACGGGAATACCATGTAGAGTCATTAGACTTGCAGAGTTTACACTCACCTAATAGCTCAAAAGTGTAAATGAATGTCTTAAGCCACTTAGAGTTACTGGCTTACATTTGGATTAGGATGTTTGGACCTTCTATCAGATCCTGCCAGAAGACATTGGGTTGAGTCAGGAGTTTAGAAATGACTTCGTACAAGTGTTTAGGAGATGAAGATCGATAAACAGACATTGCAAGTCAGATGTTGGAATGAGAAGCCTCCGAATGTTGGTCAAAAGGAGCAAGATCAGAGTCATAGGCCCCGAGCTACTAGTGGAGAGTTTTTCCGATCATAGAAGACCAATCGCAGATCGTCAGAACTGTCTGATGTTATCAGCAAAATCAGAACAAAGACTCCGAAGGGATTTTGTGCATGTAGTGCGGATCACGAAGTCACACAAAGTCAGATTATCCGTTGAATCAGATCATTTATTGCTATTGTAAGCAACCAGTATGATTGATGAGGTGTATTTTGAAGACTCAGTTGAAGACTGTCAATGGTGTTTCGGGAGGATAATGCACCGTCTCGACAGCAGAGATCATCACAAAAGATTAGGTTATCTCATCAGCAGTGACCTACTACCTCAGGCATGGTTGGAGTTCCTTGATACTTCCCTTCAGGGGAAGTGATTTATTCAGTAGTATCAGCAGAAAACATCTTAGAAGATTCATGAAGACAACAACAATGGTTACCCCCAGACTTGGATTGGCTTTGCACAGAGGAGAGAGTATACGACGATGGTCGTATCAGATGATCTAGGAAAATCCCCGGGTCATTCATCGCAGAAATGCGACCACTATGTCGCGAACTGTTGGATATGATCTTTTTCTCTTCAGAGAAAGGTCGAGACCTGCGTGGAGCCTTTGGATCGGATCGGCAGATAATTGATCATTCAGGGTATTACTTTAGTTTACCCTCTGGGTTAATATATTGAGAGATACTTGTAGTTTATAGGTATCTTTGTCTAAAACATTCTTAGTTTAGATTATAAGGGTTCCTATACATCGACTTGTGGGTCGGTGGTATCTCTACCGTTAGGTGAGATGTGGACCAACAATTAAGAAGTCAAGGGATGCCCTTAGATTTTGATAGATATACCTTTACGGTAGACATAATCTTATGGATGGTTAAATTGTTGAGATTATGGTATGATATGTCTCTCAGATGTATGTATACTCCGAGAGTATTCGGATGTAGTTTTTAATGAACTCCTAGGCTTGTCGTTGTATAGGCAAGTGGAGCAGGTGATTAGAGTGATTTTGGAGATAGTGTCGATGTTGAATACTTCATACGAGTGATAATTTGATTAGTATAAGTGTTAATAAATACTATGGGAATTGAAAGAATGTAAGTTGCGATTACAGGAGGTGTTGGATGGGATGTTATCTGTCCCAATATTTTCTTGAGGAGATCCGAAACTCTTTGTTGAAAGAGAGATGGACCTTTGAGATTATGCATCGATTATCGATGATGGAATGCGATAGTTGTTAAAAGTGAATATCCTTCGTTGTGGATAGATGATCTGTTTAGATCAGCAAAGGACACCTGTGTATAATCTAGGGTTGATTTACGACTGGAGTATTGATATTGTAGTGATATGATGTCATATAATTATCATGGTTATTGTGATGATTGATATATCATCCGTGTAGAGTAAAGAGGATGCAGGTGTGTAGAGACGGCAATTTCATACTTGGTATGAATTTTATGAGTTTTGATTATGTAGATAGACTATTAAATGATTTAGTCGTCCATGGATTTAAGAAATCGTATATTCGGGACACGATTAGATCAGGTTGTGGTTGTTGGAGTTGTGTAACTTGGCCACTGTTGATTGTGGTAGTTGGAGTTGCGCACTCGGCCACCGTAGTTGTTGTTTCCTTGTATTGATTTGGTTATTCCTATGAATGCGGATAGGATGCTTTTAGCGTTACTATACCACAGATTTGTTTGACCAAAAGGGTAATGGAATTCACTCGGTCGGAAGCTTATGAAATTAGGTTTCAGGACCTAGATGGTGACTAACTTTTTCATGAGTATTAGTAAATCCTTCCGGGGTGGATGAAAAGATGTTGTACGCAGATGCATCGTTCCAAGGAACAGAGCGATCCCAATGCAGTTGAATGAGGCGTATCTTAAGCTTGCGATAGTTGAGGAATTGCAAGACAAGCTGTCATATACATGATGTGGACTTAGTGGATGTTATCCTGATTTGTGGATGTATGGAGTAGGAATGCTCATGGGATTTTGACTAGCTACTGGGTAGCTACTATAGAGTTGTTGGAACGCGAACAGTTGAAACAAGTAAGATTGGTCGCTA
Organism: Wurfbainia villosa; assembly: GCA_025175895.1. Classification (NCBI taxonomy): domain Eukaryota; kingdom Viridiplantae; phylum Streptophyta; class Magnoliopsida; order Zingiberales; family Zingiberaceae; genus Wurfbainia; species Wurfbainia villosa. The sequence continues at coordinate 44,898,240 of CM046004.1, read as the reverse complement.
TAGTCTCCCATGCACTTATAGAGTGTGTGGTAGAGTGGATTTTGGACGGTAGATGGACTTCTCTTGTGAGAAGATAATTTCCCATCTCTAATATGGATATGTGTTCTGGACACGCATCCACTTGAGAAAGAGTTGCTAGGAGGCATATTATTTGAGATTTTCTATACATCCTGGTGGTACTTGGATGTACCGAGATTTGAAACGTTGATACTGGTGGAACGGTATAAAGAGAGATATAGTAGATTTTGCTGCTCGATGTTTAGTATGCTAGTTGGTGAAGGCTGAACATCAGAAACTCGTTGGATTGCTCAAAAAAATTCTGATTCCGAAATGGAAGTGGGAGCATATCACTATTGATTTCGTTACAGGATTGCCTAGAACCCATAAAGGACATGATGCGATTTGGGTGATCATGGATCGATTAACCAAATCCGCCCATTTACTTCCTATTCGTGGGACGGACTCATTGGATCGTCTGGCAGATTTGTACTGTTGAGAGATTATCAGACTACATGGGGTACTTTTGAGTACTATATCTGATAGAGACCTGCGATTTACCTTGCGATTTTGATAGAGCTTGCATCAGACTATGGGCATAGAGCTTCGGCTCAGTACAACATTTCATCCATGGACTGATGGATTGTTTGAGTGTATCATTCAGACATTAGAGGATCTATTGAGATCCTGTGTCATGGATTTCGGAGGCGACTGGAAGGATCACATTCATTTAGTGGAATTCACCTATAATAATAGCTACCACTCTTATAGTCAGATGGCTCCATTCGAGGCCTTATACGGTAGACCCTGCAGATCTCTTGTGTTGTGGTAGGAAGTCAGGGAATGATAGTTATTGGGGCCACAGAGTATCTAACATGATGCAGAGTGGGTGTGCGTTATCAAATGATTATTATTAGAGGCACAGTATCGATAGAAGAGTTACGCAGACCAGAGGCAGAGGCCTTTGGAATTCGCAATTGGGGACTAGGTGTTTCTGCGTGTTTCACCTACGAAAGGGGGTGAAACAATATGAGCAGAAAAGGAAAGTTAGCTCCACGCTACATTGGTCCATTTGAGATATTGGAGCAGATTGGAGGTGTAGCTTACCAGTTGCCTTTACCTCCGACACTTGCGGATGTTTACAACGTATTTCCTATTTTCTATGCTGAGGAATGCGTGTCGTGTGCTGATCATGTTCTGAAGGAGGTATCAATCTCACTTCAACCCAATGCAACCTATGAGGAGATTCCGATGCGAATTCTTGGTTGCAAGGAGCGACAGTACGGAACAAACCATCCGACTTGTAAAGGTTGGATGGCAGCATCATGCTGATGAGGAGGCTACGTGAGAGCTGGAAGATACTATCTGAGCTCGGTACCCTCATCTAGTCACCTGAGGTATGTGTTGAATCCGAAAATTTCTTGTATTGGTTCTTACAATTAAGTACGAAATTTGGGGACCAAATTTTATTAAGTGGGGAAGAATGTAAAATACGGTGGAAAAAAAATGGCTAAAGGGATAATATTATGTTTGGAGAATATATAGTTTAAGTGGATTTAGGTTTGGCTTATAGGGTTTTAAACCCAATCCGCTTCAATGCCAAACCCGACCCATCCCCTTCATAACGCACGCGAGTGTTTCTCTTCCTCATCGCCATCTTCAGATTCCACCTATTCTTCTCCCCACGGCAAGCTTTACTCTTCCCACTTGTCGCCGCACTTGGAGCTCATCTTGTCGGCGTCCCTTCTTCCTCGCCGCCGTTGTCTCATCCCGTTTCTCCCGATGCGCGCGACCCCTCCTCTTCACCGTCGTTGTTCAAGCACTCCTCTTCACTGCCATCGGTGCTGATCTCCACCCAATCTAGCCCGATCTCCGCCCGATCCAGCCCAATCCAGCTGATCTTCCCTCTATCTTTGCCGGGTCTCTACTCGAGCTCACTATCGCCGTCGTCCCTGCTAGATGTGAGATTGATTTGCCATCGCATTGTAGCCCTTTCGCTCGTCGTCACACGGCCAAACTCTGTCACCTCTTCATCGTCGCCGCTCGTGCACTCACTGTCGCCTGTTGCTGCTTCGCCGCTGGAGCTGTCCGATCCCCTTCTCTTCTCTTTCACCTTCAGCCACCGTGAGTTGGATCACCGTCGAGCCCAGCCTCACGTTTATCGTCGGTAATTGGTCCTGCCTCTGAGTTTTGGAGCTATGATTTTTTTTCGTTGAATTGGATCTTTGATTTGGGCAGTGGTTTGTTCCAATGAACAGCTTGGCTCAGGAAGGGGGTTGTCCATGCGTTGGAAATTTGTGGTTGTTGCATTGGGAGATAAAGCCCTCAGTAAGATTATCCAAGTAGTGAAGTGGTGCTGAGATGCCTCGGTTAACAACTGTAACTAGGCTGTTCTATTTTTTGGCAGCAGGTTATTACCGATTCTTGAAGCTGTGGGCGTGGATCTAAGTTGTTTGGTGACTGAGGGATTTAAGGGTGAGTTTAGTTAGCTTTATGCTACATGTATGGTGTGATTGAAAACCTGTTTGTGGTGAATTTGATGTTAGCTGTGATGTTGCGATTGCTAGGTGGAAAAAGGCAATCGGAGTAATGGGTTTGGTCAATAAATCTAATTATTTCAGATTTAAATTTCCTAGGGTGGATCAGTGAATCTCCTGTGGAATTCCTTATTGCCTTCACCATAAATTTGTGGTAAGACCTCCATTATTGTTCTATTTCTTTAGATTAAAGTATTGTAAGGATAGTGGATTTGCATTTTGTATTTTGACAAGGAATTGATTCAGAATAAAGGGATTTATAACTAATTACTTGTATGATTAGTGGGATCAAAAGGTAGGATGAATAACTCTCATCTTAGAGATGACTGGGAATTATATGAATCCATAAAGGGAAATGATTAGTAGGGGTTATCTAATCAGAGCTTAGGGTTATGCTAGAGATCTATTGATATATATATTGCATGTTGCAGAATTTTGATTCGAGACATTCTTGGACATGAAGACTATCAGCATAGTCTACATATCAGGTGGGTAATTTCCTATCCTGGTCAAGTAGTTGTTGATACATGCAGATTTAGATATATGATCATGTTATATGATCATATTACCTTGACTCCGCTCTTATTTATTCTTGTGCTTGATACTTTGTCTTTGGCTATATATGCTCTGTTGCTGTTATCACATATTTCCTCATCATGATTAGGAGTTACAGATGTGATGTAAGTAAACCTATAAATGCTTAGTTATGTGTAAATAGTGGAGTACGGATGATGACCTGATTTGTAAATTGGGTAAAAAGGGCATATGTGGGTAAGTAAGGTCCTGAACGTAGGATTGATTCTAACACCCTTATGTTGTATGTTTACTACCGATCATGTGTTGTGTAAATGGTCGGGTGATTTGTGATTAGTGTGTCGCTACAGACCGGTGGTCTTAGCTTGTTATGATCAGTTAAGTACGACTCTCTACAGGATAGAGAGTGCGTCGATCAGTTAAGTATAATTCTCTATAGGATAGAGAGTGTTATGATTAGTTGAGTATGACCCTCTGCATGATAGAGAGTGTGTTGATCAGATTGGTATGACTCTCTGTAGAATAGAGTGTCTGTGATGGATGTATGTATGTGTGACTGTGCATTCATGTCATTTGCATGCATGATAGCGACGTGGTCTCCCTTATGGTTGAGAGGGTCGTCAGTCATCCTGCCTCCATGGTTACTCATAGGAGGAGTAATCGTTGTGAAGGCAAAGCATTGTGGTGCCACACTTTACCACTATAGACGGTGGTAGTTTGATTTGCGTGTCGTTGTCCTGTGTGTGTGGCACTCGACCACTCATGGGTAGTGACTGTCGGAGTGGCCAACAATAGGGACCCCTGTCGTGTAGCTTGCTCTTTACGCTTATATGCTACTCGATCATACTGCCCACTCGGCCACTCGAGAGTAGTGGTTGGTGCTGAGTTGGGACAGTTGTCATGTCAAGTCATCGAGGCCACACTGGGGTCGTGGTAGCTTTAGAGTGAGCCGGCATGACCGTGCATGATGCATTGTCGTGTCTTATGGCATTTTGCATATTGCCATATATATATATATATATATATATATATATATATATATATATATATATATATATATATATATATATATATATATATATATATATATATATATATATATATATATATATATATATGGATGATTGTGATTAGTGTATATATAGATGCAGTCTATATGTATGCTTATTATGATGTTGCATTTGTTTGAACTATGCTTGTTGCATATGTTTGTACATCATCATACATGCCACTGCATTTGCTATATGATTGTGTGTGGGATACCTGTGTATGAGTTAGTCAGACTGTAGTATACCTTTGACCAGTACCTTGAGATGATACGGGATGGACCCGATTCATCGTTGTATTTGTCATAGGATATTTGTATGGTGGTTTGTCACTTATAGAGTTAGATTTATTCTACAATGTTATATATTGTGGATATATGCTCAGGTTGGATCCGAGTAGCGTAGCGGACTTTCAGGTATGTCTGCATTTTACGTTTTTTATTTGATTAGATCGTATATGCATGTATTTATATACTATGCTGGTGTATACCTGATGTTCCTGTAGGTTATTGATGAATTACATGTGATATTTGATTTATATACATGTTCTTTCATATTATTGCTAAGTTATACTCACCACCACAGACCCTGGGTTTTTCTGTCGCCCAGGTAACAAGTAGAAGTCTTTTTTATGGCTTGGAGCATCACTAGCTGGCATTGTCTCATCTCATCTTCGAGGGCCCCATCATGGATTTATGTTTTCTTTTTATTTCGGATGTTCCTTATTTCGATCCAGGTTTATGCGTTGGACTTGTTATGTGATGTACGCACTTGTTGATTCGGTTTTTGCCAATGTTTCCTTTATGTCGTGGTGTTAGTTATACCAGTATGCACTGTGTGTAGTTTATGATGTCGTTGCATTAGTTTCTGCTGTGTTTTGTCGTTATATGTTGTTGTGATTGCGGCCGAATGGCCTTGTATAAACAGGATATGTTGCCACGTACAGGGGAGATGTTGTCCGTTTGATTTTCAGCTCGGCATACTCTCGTGGCGTGACAGTATAAGTTAGTTGTGTGATGCTAGTTATATAGTAAAATTTTTATCTAATGAATGTTTGATTAACAGTATTGAAAATTCAAAAATATTACTTAATGGAGTTAGGGATAAAAATATATATTCAATAAATTTAAAAAGATCCTCAATTAAGTGTCATATGACACGCCAAGAGGAGAGTTGATTATGGCATAGGCGACTTGCTCACACCAACTTTAGAAATATAACGAAGTTAAGTGAAAATAATCTAGTTAGAGGGTTGCCCAAACTTAAAAATATTGAAAACAAAGTTTGTAATGATTGCCAACAAGGAAAACAAACTAAGTCTCAACGTAAATTAACTGATCAAGATCGAACAAGCTCAATACTCGAGTTAATTCACTTAGATTTATTCGATTCATATGGAGTAAAATCATTAAGTGGTAATCTATATTGTTTAGTAATAATAGATGATTACTCTAGATATACATGGGTAAAATTTTTAAAACATAAAGATGAAACATTTGAAGTATTTAAAAATTTTAGTAAACAAATAGAAAACGAAAAAGATCGTAAGATAAAAAGAATACGAAGTGATAACGGAGGAGAGTTTAAAAATGAAAAATTTACAATAATGTGTTCATAAAATGGATATCATTATGAATATTCATGTCCTAGAACATCTCAAAAAAATGGAATAGTAGAAAGAAAAAATAGAACTCTATAAGAAGTCGCTAGGTCAATGATAAATGAATATAATCTACCTAGTTATTTATGGGCCGAAGCAAAAAACACTGCATGTTATGTGTAAAATAGAGTAATAATTAATAAAATAAATAACAAAACTGTTGGATCGAGAAGCGTCGCTAGAGGGGGGGTGAATAGCGATCGTAAAACTTTTCGGCGTTTCGTTCGAGTAGACAACTAAATGAGTAAACACAGCGGAAAATAAAGCGACACGTTTATTTTACTTGGTTCACAACCCAGCGGTTGCTACTCCAAGGCCCTATCGGTCCTAGACCGCGTACGGAGGGCAAATCACTATAACGTCTCCTCCTCGTTGGAGGTAGGAGACAACGATCACAAAACCGAAATTACGAGGATGAGGCAACAAGCCTACCTCACCTCGTTACGAATAAAAATAAAGAATACAATATCAAAATATGTTACTTGCTACTGCTGCCGACGAAGAAGATCGGAACTTGTCGTCGTGTCGGCGTTATGACGGTGTTGGAGCGTTGCCGTTGTAGGAGCACTTGATGAATAAACTTGATGTCCTTTGGAGTTGGAATCCTCCTCCTTTTATAGACTTTGGGCTCTGAATATGTCTCCCTTTTTTTTTGGAACGGATCACGAAGTTTTCCAAATTTTATCGCTGGCGGCGCGCCAAACGCGTTATCCGCTTTGACCTAGCGCAAAGGTCGAGTCATCGCCATCACGATCGATGCCTCCCATCACCGATCGATGGGCATCACCGATCGCTCCATGTCCAGAATGATCGCCACCGCCACTTCGCAGTGAGAGGTTAGCTCAGAAAATGATAAATACGACGGTTTCTAACCATCCGATCTCGACCTAGACCTTCCACAAGAAGTTTTAGTCGGATCGCCGCCTATGGTCATCCCCGTATAGAGGACACGACCTTACCATCTCTCACTCACACGAGCTTACCTCGATTCTTACTGTGACACTTTCGCTTCCGGCCTTCCACTCGATTCCTTCGGCTCCCTCCGAAGTCACTCGAGTGTCGCCCGACCACCGCAGCTTCCTCCGGGTGTCGCTAGCCTTCAGCTCTAGTTTTAGTACTTTTCTGCACACTCGATTTAGCTCGTGAGATAACGATGTAAACTTAACTTTGTGTCTTTGTCATAATCAAAACACAGGTTCGATTATCTAGTGCCCCTGCACCAACAAAAACTTCTTATGAAATTTTTAATAATAAAATATTTAAAGGTATTTGTGTAGGTATTTTTTATGCAAAATAGCATATGCGCAACGGAAAAATAGGATCCCTTCCAAGTGATCCTTGCGAAAGAAAACCTCGTACAAAAAATAAATTTCTCAAAACCTATCTTATAGGAGAATATTACCTTTGTTGCGTGCCCTTTTTAATCCCGCTTCTCCTTGGGTTTGTTAGATCTTTTAGCACGTTCAAATGTTCGTGCCTCTATATGTATCCACACGAGCAAGCTCTTGTCTCACAAAAGAAACTAGAAGAGCTCTCCTTTACTTCTTGCTAGAGAAGTCCCTAAAGGAGAGGAAGGTAGGGAAAAAGAGAAAGGAAGAAGAAGACTACTCTTCTTGCTAGCCTACACTCACAAAAGCCACACAACCAAAGCCTCTCACCACCAAGCTCTCTCCAAGCCTCAAGCTTCACCAAGTTTGGCCGGCCACCCCATGGAGTGTTTTATAGGATTGAAAAAACCTTTCACCTCCTATCACATTCAATGCAATCACTCCTTGTTTGGCCGGCCACATGTGGAGAAATTCCAAAGGTCAAAACCCTTTGTCTCCTTCCACCTCATCAAGCTTATGTGGCATGCTTATGTGGCATGCTTAGGTGGCATGCATATGTGGCATTCATGCATGTTGAATTAATCTTATTAATTCAATAAGCTTATGTTATCATATTGAATTAATCTCATTAAATCAATAAGGTAACATATTGAATTAATCTTATTAAATCAATTAAGCTTAAGCTATCATGATAACATCTTTATTTAATCTTATTAAATTAATAAGCTTAGCATATTGAATTAATCTCATTAAATCAATAAGCTAAAATTCTCATTAAGCTTAAAGTCCAAAAACCATTTTGTACTTAAGCTCATTCCCAAATTATTCTAGTCAAACTAGAATGCACTAATTCTTCTAATCATCATGCTCTTTGTGTGTTACCCTATAGGCTCTCATAACGTTGGCAATGGATCTAAACTCTTTTAGATACACAAGCAATGAGCGGAATCTAGTAATACATCATTGCTACCCAAGTTACGAAATAAGTCAAGATCCGACTAACCTTTCCGTGAATACTATAATGTATGACTGTGTCCTTCTATCCTTGATATCAGATTGACCAATGAGGCATAGACCGTGTCATCCTCGATCAATCTATGTGTTTCTTGATCCCTGAGTAAACTAACTCAAACAAATGAGCTCAATATCTTATATTGACTCATTCGAGCATGGCCATGCATTTTAGTAGTTCTACTCAATCAAGGGGCCCACAGATATCACTCCCGTCATATGGGAGGGATAGATCCCATCTACATCACTTACATCCCTCCGTATAATTTGTTATATACCCAGTAATCGCCTTTATGGTCCACCATGTTACGGGTGACGTTTGACGATACCAAAGTACATAACTCCTTATGTAGGGAACCGTAGTGACTTCAGGTTTGAGGACTATTCATACCAATAGTCACATGAGAAAGTTTATGACACTCATATGACGATCCATGAAACTTTCTCATGGCGGGTCAGTTCAGTATATATTCTCTAATATATACCCATGTGTCAACTTGATATCATATATCCATGACTTGTGAGATCAAGTCATCAATTGACCTACATGCTAGTCTTTATGTATTAATATTGCCCTTGCATATTAATACTTGACTAGGAACATTTAGGAAAGTGTTCTCTACAGCCTCTCATAATCAATTCTGACAATTGATGTGTTGTAGATAAGAACCTACTTTTCTAGGGCATTATTATATTTAAGTTAGCTGGCACAAGCAAGATGTAAATATAATAACCAATCCTTTGCCTTTATAGAATATGATACAAAATGTTCCCTATTCAACCATCACATGATTGGTTCTAGGGCTATAACTAACAATTTGGTTGTAAAGTATTTATTTTAAATACAAAAGACCATTTAGGAAAATTCTCTTCAAAAACCGATGAAGGGATATTTTTAGGGTACTCAAACACTAGTAGAGCCTATAGGATTTATAATAAGAAAACTCTAAAAATTGAAGAAACAACAAATGTAAAATTTGATGAGGAAGAGATCACTAATAAACAATCAAATACATTGAAAGATAATCAAAATGAGCTAAATAAAATTATACATGATGAAGAAGAACAAATTAATACTAACCAATGTGAAGAAAACTTAAAGACATCTAGAATTAATCCTAATCATCCACTGGATCAAGTATTAGGAAATCCAACTTTAGGAGTTCAAACTAGATCATCTCTAAGAAACTTAAGTCAAATCACATTAATATCAAAAAATAGAACCAAAATCAATAGAGGAGGCCTTACAAGACACTGATTGGATTATAGCCATGCAAGAAGAATTAGCACAATTCGATAGAAATGAAGTGTGGAACCTAGTACCTCCACCTACAAATAAATCAATAATATACACTAAATGGGTGTTTAGAAATAAATTAAACGACCGAGGAGAAATCGTTAGGAATAAAGCTAGATTAGTAGTTAAGGGGTTTAGTTTGGTAGAAGGGCTAGACTATGATGAAACTTATGCCCCAATAGCTAGACTTGAGTCAATTAGAATGTTGCTAGCATATGCGGCACATAAAGGGTTCAAATTATACCAAATGGATTTAAAATCTGCATTTTTAAACGGAGTAATTAAAGAAGTGTACATAGGTCAACCCCCCAATTTTGAGAGCCTAGAATACCCTAATCATGTATATAGATTAAAAAAGGCATTGTATGGATTAAAACAAGCGCCTAGAGCTTGGTATGAAAGACTATCCTCATACTTAAGTTCTAAAGGGTTCGAACAAGTTCAAATTGACTCAACGCTTTTTGTAAAAACCTTGAACAAAGACATTTTTATTGCTCAAATATATGTAGATGATATAGTCTTTGGATCAACAAATCCAAATTTTTTAAAGGAATTTATAACCCTAATGGAACAAGAATTCGAAATGAGTTTAGTAGGTGAGTTAAACTTCTTCCTAGGTTTACAAATAAAACAAACAAGAGACGGTAATTATATATACCAAAATAAGTATGCAAGAGAGTTAATTAAGAAATTTTGTATAGAAAATGCAAAAGACATTAAAACACCTATGGCTACGAATGTTATATTAAATGAAGACAAAGAAGGAAAATCGGTAGATCTAAAGTACTACAGGAGTGCCATAGGTAGTTTACTTTACTTAACTGCAAGTAGACCCGACATACTATTTGCAGTAAGCATGAGTGCTAGATATCAAACATGGGCTAAGGAGTCACATTTAACACATGTTAAAAGAATATTAAGATACATTAAAGGTACAATTAATGTAGGAATGTGGTACCCAAGATCTAGTACTTTTGAGTTAATAGGATATTCTAACTCAGACTATATAGGATGTAAACTAGATAGGAAAAGTACTAGTGAAGGATGTCAGCTCTTAGGATCTTGCTTAGTAAGCTGGTTCAGTAGGAAGCAACATTGTGTTGCACTTTCCACAACTGAAGCAGAATACATAGCATTAGGTGAATGTGTAGCACAACTATTATGACACACTTAAGGATTTTGAACTAGATTACAAAAAAGTAAAAACTTTAGTTGATAATATAAGTTCAATAAATTTAACTAAAAATCCAATTCATCACTCATGTATTAAACACATTGATGTTAAACATCATTTTGTAAGGGATCATGTGGCGAAAGGTAATATTTAACTCAACTATGTTGAGTCCAAATCAAACCTTACCGACATATTCACTAAACCACTTCCGGAAGAAAAATTTAGTATGGTTAGAAGACAATTAGGTTTATGCTTGGTAGATTAGGAATTTTTCGTTCTTATCATTCCGAATTATTTTGAAAACTAATATTATATTTTTACAAAAATTGAAAATTAATCTAGATTAGGTCAATCTAAACTTCATGATTCTATAGATCTAGGTAGCCTTCGCATCTCACAAACACCTAGGATTACTTGTTTGTGTATTGAGCCATGAAGATGGGCGTGAGATGTTAGGACTGCACCCCTGGTTTCAGATGTAGATCAAGTGCATCGACATGAACCAACATGGGGTTTACAAGAGCAAATCAATCACTTCTGTGACCAACTCTAATTCAAAGCTTGATGATTAATTCTATATCATTTTAGCTAGTAAAGAGTTGGACATTTGCTTTAAGGATAATTTTTAGATGTGTATTTTCAATATTTAAATTTAATATTTAGGAATTCATGCTTGAACTTATTCCCTATCACTTTTGCATCGGAGTTTTTGAAAAAGTTAAAAAATTTGAATATTTTTTTTTTTAAAAAATTGAATTATTTAGGGGGAGATTTTGGAGTTTTTGAAAAAATTGAAAAATTTAAAAATTTTAAAAAAATATTTTGAATTATTCAGTGGGAGATTTTGGAGTTTTTGAACAAGTTAAAAAATTTGAAAATTTAAAAAAAAATTGAATTATTCAGCGGGAGATTTTAGAGTTTTTGAAAAAGTTAAAAAAATTGAAAATTTAAAAAAAAATTGAATTATTCAGAGGGAGATTTTGGAGTTTTTGAAAAAGTTGAAAATTTTGAAAATTTTAAAAAAAATGAATTATTCAGGGGGAGATTTTGGAGGTGAAAGTTTTAAAACTTAATTTTTGAGCTTGTAAATTTGTTTTTTTTTTTAAATCTCCACTATATTAAGTTGTCGTATTTTTTTAACTCAATCCTTATTTTGATTATGCCAAACGGGGAGAGAAGATATATAAAATTATATACTTTAAAAGTTAAGAGAATGCAAAAATTTGATAAGGCCCTATGCATCTTATACATGGTTATATTTATGCATGACAAAAGTTATTAGTTCATTTCTTAATCATGTCAAAATATGGAGATTGGTATTTGATTCTCCTAACTTTAACTGATGTATTGTCAAACATCAAAAAGGGGGAGATTGTTGATGCAGTAAGCATCACTCCTTAATTTTGATGTATGAACCACAATTAAGAGTTAGGATCCACTTGTGATCTAATATAAGTGTTAAGTGTGCAGGCTTAACAGAAAGTCCTAATAGGTCATGTTGACTGGATACTTGGCACATATCTTAACAGATCAGGAGGAATGGACACCATGCATGAAGTTCAGATGGGTTGCGTATACTGGACATTTGACATGAAGACCAATTGGGTCAGGAGACCGGACAATTGGCAAAAAGTCTAGCTGGGTTAGACAGACCGGACAGCTGGTGGAAACCCGGGTGGGTCAGATTGGATGTCAAGAATGGTAAGTTCGGCAGGTAGCCGACAGTTAAGCCTTGAGTAAAGAGGTGAGGCCGAGTCCTCTTTAGGAGGACAAAGCTAGGCGTCGATCCGACAAAAAGTCCACGTGGGACGTAGTAGTCAAGATCAAGCAATATTACTACTGCTATCATATTTCATATCTTATACTAATCCTGTTTTGTAGAGAACAGTCGACTGAATGGATTCAAGTCGACTGAACTCCAATCGACTAGAGTTGTATCAGTCAACTGGATTCCTATTTGGCAGGATCAGCTGGTGATCGATCAGAGATCGTGCAATGCAGATGGAAAGGGCTTGAGTCGACTGAAGAGTTTGAGTCGACTGAAGAGGGAAAATTCCCGATGCGGAGTTGAGTGACATGGAGTCGACTGGAGAGGATTCAGTCGACTAGAAGACCATGAATTCCATAATGACGGGCTGATGTGGAGTCGATTAGAAGGTATTCCAGTCAACTGGAAAGAGTTTATAAAAGTTATGCTCAACCAGATCCAATCATCGAATTCAATAAATGTCAAAGTGCTATCGAAATATTTGTTCGTCCACTAAATTTTCATTCCACAACAAGCCGACCATTCCGACACACTGTAACTACTTCTACAATCTCTAAGTGTCGATATAAAGTCTTGTATTTCAATTTAGTTTATTATTTCACTTCTGCACTTAATTTTAAGAAGAGTGGGTAGTGGGTTACCCACCTTCATCATTTGTAAAAACAAAACCCTCCGAAGTCGAGAGTTCTCGAGTCGGAGGGTATTTAGTGAATTGCCCATCGTGGTAGCTCGCGGGAGAGCTACGGGCCTTGGAGTAGCAACCCAGTCAGGGTTGTGAACCAAGTAAACTGTTGTGTCTATAATTGTTTTTAATTTTTACTGCGTACTGCTATTAGATAATTAATAATAATAATTAGATAAAATTGTTAAACACCGAGATTCATCCCTCTCTCTCTCGGCTTACTCGATCCTACAAGAAGAGCTAGCTCAATTCACTAGGAACAAAGTTTGGGAATTAGTACTACCACCTAAAGATAAATCGATTATTGGAACAAGGTGGGTATTCTGGAACAAACTCGATGACAAAGGTGAAGTAGTTAGAAATAAAGTGAGATTGGTCACAAAAGGTTTTAGTCAAGTAGAGGGTTTAGATTATGACGAAACCTACGCCCCTATAGCTAGACTAGAATCAATCAGAATGTTATTAGCCTATATTGTACATCGAGGATTTAAACTATTTAAAATGGATGTGAAATCAGCATTCTTAAATGGAATTATCAAGGAAGAAGTCTATGTTAGCCAACCCCCAGGATTCGAAAGCTTTGACAAACCTGACCATGTTTTTAAACTTGAGAAAGCCTTATATGGACTGAAACAAGCTCCTAGATCTTGGTATGAAAGGCTTTCTATTTATCTCAAGTCTAAAGGGTTTAGTCAAGGCTTAGTCGATCCAACCCTCTTCGTAAAATCCGTAGGCAAAGAAATCTTTATTGCCCAAATTTACGTAGATGACATAATTTTTGGAACAACCAACTCAATCCTACTAAACGAGTTCATTTCACTAATGGAAAGTGAATTTGAAATGAACTTAGTAGGAGAATTAACTTTTTTCCTAGGATTACAAATTAAATAAACTAAAGAGGGAATTTACTTACACCAACATAAATACGGTAAGGAATTAATTAATCGATTCGGAATGCAAAATGATAAGGTAATAAATATGCTGATGGCTACAAATGTTAATATAGGAGAAGACTTAGAAGGAAAACTAATAAACCTTAAATACTATAGGAGCACAATAGGTAGTCTCCTGTACTTAACTGTGAGTCGACCTGATATATTATTCGTAGTAAGTATGTGTGCAAGGTTCCAAACTTGTGCTAAGAAGTCGCACCTAACGTTAGTTAAACGTATCCTTAGATACCTAAAGGGTACACTAAACGTAGGAATTTGGTACCCTAGATCTATCGAGTTTAAACTTATTGGCTACTGTCGGTAGTAAACTCGATAGAAAGAGCACGAGTGGTTGTTGTCAACTCCTCGGCTCGAGTCTAGTGAGTTGGTGGAGTAGAAAGCAACACTTGTTGCCTTATCTATCACCGAAGCCGAATACGTCGCAATGGGTGAGTGTGTGGCTCAACTTCTTTGGATGAAGCACACTCTCCAAGACTTTAACCTAAATTTTAACAACACTAAAATTTACATCAATAACATTAGTTCAATTAATTTAACCAAGAACCCAATCTGTCATTCTAGAACCAAACATATAGAGGTCAAACACCACTTTATTCGAGAACATGTAGCTAATGGGACCATACAACTCGAATACGTGGAGTCCAAATCGAACCTACCAGACTTGTTTACCAAACCTTTACTCGAAGCAGAGTTTAGTCTACTTAGACATAAATTAGGTATGTGTGTAATAGAGTAGAACTTAAAAACTTATACTTTTCTATACTCTATTTTTTATTTTTTATGCAAATGGAACTAGCCTAGGGCTTACTCTAGAAAGCATGCACCTATAGTTTTAAGGAGCCAATACATCTCACAACACATAGGACTAATGTGTTTGTGTACTTAGCCACGTAGATGGGCATGAGATGTTAGGACCTCACTCCTGGTTCCAGATGTAGATCTAGTGCATCGACATGAACTATGGAGTATAATTATCTAAATTAATCAACTCTAATCAGGACTTATTGATCATCTATATCAATCAAGTCAAATGGAGTTGAACATACTTTTAGATGAGATTATATTTAAACTATTATTTTCAAAATCTATTTGGAACATGCTTGGACTTAAACTTCATTTACGGCAAAATTCTAAAAATATATTTTCCAAAACCCCCCGCTCTTTTCGATTTATGGTAAAAGGGAGAGAAAAGGCCAAAGTTAAGGAATCAAAAATTAATTTTAATTTTTGATAACTTAACTTGCATCTAACTTAAAAACATCGGCCCAAGTTAAGTAAGCTTGATTTACTTAACTTTTTTATGGTTAACCTTTTTAATGGCAAAAGGGGGAGGAAAAGGCCAAAGATAAGAGATCAAAAGTTAACTTTTGATATCTTAACTTAAAACTTAATTTAAACTTTTAGGCCTATACTTAACTTATTAAGGAGCAACCATTAAGGGGGAGAACTAAGATCCTTTCTCAAGTACTCACCTAAGGTCAAGGGGGAGGTTACCTCAAGGGGGAGGTTACCTCAAGGGGGAGGACTTGAAAAAGAATCTTACTCTTACTTCTACTGAAGCTAACTTACTAAGTTACTCACACTAACTTATTAAGTTATGCATATTCAATATTCATTCGATTTATGATTCATATTCATTTCATTTACTTAATGCTTTAAGTGTTACCCTTAACTTTGTGTCAGTTTGCCATAGATCAAAAAGGGAGAGATTGTTAGTGCATTAAGCACCAGATAATCAAACCTAAGTTTTGATTATGGAAAAGACCCAAAGCTAAGGTCATATTGTTGTCTAACGAGCTGAACCAAGTGTGCAGGAATGGTTACGCTAAGTTAAAGGTCGATGACACCCAGAGAATCTGGAATGGAGAAACCACAGTGGTCGAGCGACACCGGGAGAACTTTGGAGGAAGCTGAAGAACTCAGTTGGAGACCAAAAGCAAATCTACAAGTCACAAAGGACCTAAGGTAAGCTCGTGTGTGTGAGTGAATACAAGGTCAGGTCCTCTGTACGAGGCCATCCTTAGGCGACGATCCGACCAAGACTTCCCGTGGAAGGTCTAGGTCGAGATCGGACGGAAAGTGGCCATCAAATTCACTTATATTACTTTCATTTTCGAGATAACATTTTGTTGTAGCTAGAAACCCTAGCAATAGTCGACTGCTGGCTGTTGGCAGTCGACTGCTGGTGGCATTAGTCGACTGATAAGGTTGATCAATCGACTAACATTCAAATTCCAGCTTCGAGGAGAGTCAAACTTCATCCCCTTATCTTAGGGTGAGGTGGCCTTTGTTGATAAAACTTGATCTCAACATCTAGGCGGTTGGAAGGCTATAAAAGAAGAGGGGTTTCACCCCTTTCGGTCATCATTCAAGCTTCCTAAACACTTCTGCAACACCACTCCTCTATGACGACTCTACGACGACGAAGCACTACCGGAATGCCAATGACACAACCTCAAGCTCAAGATTAGTTCATCGTCGGTATCTCTTTTACTTTTCACTTTAGATCATTCAAGTGTAATCGAGCTTTTAATCATCGCATTTTTCTTTAAGAGGAGAGGTGGGATTGTCCCTCTTCCTCAAGCTTTGATTTCTTTGTATCCGTTGTCTCCTACCTCCAACGAGAAGGAGACATTTTAGTGGATTGCCCTCCGTACACGATCTCGGATCATAAGGGCCTTGGATTAGAAGCCATTAGGCTATGAACCAAGTAAAAGTAAACGTGTGTTTATTTACTTTTCCACTACTACTCTTGTGTTATCGAATCGTGTGAAAAGATTTATCGAGCGTTATTCACCCCCCCCTCTAGTGCACTCTTTCGATCCAACAGGATCCCAAGCTCTATCCTAAACGTATCAGCCTATTGTTGTACGTTATTTAGATGAGACATTCTTTCAGTCCTATTATGGGTATGTAATTCAAATCATCATACATCATCAAATAGTTAGGCTAGTATTTTGCACACATCCAGTTAATGTTGACCTTCTCACGGAGTTTTACTCCAATCTTAGGAGAGTCGGGGATGGTTCAATGTATCAAACTTGCATTGCAAAATACAATCTGGACTTTACTCCGAAGATCTTACGAGAATTTTTAGAGTGTCGACAATCGAATGACACTTTTGTTAGTATTAGCCCTAAGTGTCGATTATGAGATGATTGGGAAAGGGACTTTTGTATGATATTTCATAATAAAGGCAAATTTTATGGTTATTGTATTTACTTCATTGATGTGTCATTTGAATAAATATAATAATATCCTAGGGTAGTTGGTTCTGGTTTACGGCATATCAAGTTAGTGACATGATAGTGGGATACTATAGATAGATAGATATATATATATATATAGAACACTACTCGTAACTGTTCCTAGTCAAGTATTAATATACAAAGATAATATTAATACATTGAGACTAGGATGTTGGTCAACTGATGACTTAATCTTACAAGTCATGGATATAGAATATCAAGTTGACACATGGGTATATATTAGAGAATATGTACTAAACTGGCCGCCATGAGAATGTTTCATGGATTGTCATATGAGTGTCATAAACATTCTCATAGTGATTATTAGTATGAATAGTCCTTAGACCTGAAATCACTACGGTTCTCTACATAAGGAGTTATATACTTTGGTATTGACAAACGTCACCTGTAACAAGGTGGACTATAAAGTCGATCACTGGTATGCAATGAATTATGCAAAGGGATGTAAGTGATGGAGATGTGATCTATCCCTTCCATATGATAGAAGTAATATCTGTGGGCCCCTTGATAAAGTAGGACTAATAAAATGCATGGTCATGCTCAAATAAGTCAATATGAGATATTGAGCACATTTGATTGGGGTAGTCTACTTGAAGATCAAGAAACACAAAGATTGATAAGAGGATGGCATGGTCTATGCCTCATTGATCAATCTAGATATCAAGGATTGAAGGATTGAGTCATACAAGATAATAGTCACAAAAAGGTTATGTCAGATCTCGACATTCTCATCACTTGAGTCGCAATGATGCATTTCTTGATGCCACTCATTGCTTATGTTTCTAAAATGGGTTTTAGAGACATTACCAACGTTACGAGAACCTACTGGGTCACACACAAAGAACATGTTATTTTAGAGATGGGGTTCATTTTAGTTTAACTAAATGAACCATTAGGCTATTGAATTGTAATCATTGAGTTAGACTCATTGATTGGGTCGAAACTTGAGTTAGACTCGAGTTGGATCAATTTGAATTAAACTCAAATTAAACCAATTGAAGAAGATGAATGGATATGGATTCATCATGCATGATTAAGATGGATGGATTTGGATTCATCATGCATGATTAATGTGAATTAATCATGCATTAAAGGTGGAATACAAATGGTTCCAAGACCTTTGGTATTCATAGGATGAATATAAAAGGTTTTTGTATTATTTTTCATGATGAGTGTCCTTTTGATCTTCTTCTCTTCTTCTTGGTCGAAACCTATTGCTCTAGTTTTGGGAAAAGCTTGAGTGGGTTGCTAGCATAACTCTTTTTCTCTAAAAGAGAGTGTTTGTGTGGATACCATAGAGGCGTGACCATCCTGATCGCACTGAGATCCATTGCAAAAGGGTTGCAACCAGAATTACAAAGTGTTACGCTTCAAGGGTAATCTTTCAACTAGATGTAGTTGTAAGAACGATATGTTTTATGTATACACATGGGTCTCTGGAGGGATCCAATTTCTGCTGTATTTTTTTTTTGCAATGATTTTTCATAAAAGATCCCTACAGTGGTATCATAGCCACTTGTGTATACATCAATATCATTGAATTGTTATTTATATGTGATATAAATCTTCATGAACTATTTATTATGAGTGCACGATTTTTTGGATGATTTTGTTCGACAAAACATGCTTAGAAACAATACCAATTGCAATCCGATCAGCAAGTGTAATGATTGTCAACGAAATTGTTTTTTTTTTGCTACGAACGGCAGCTGCAAGGTTCTCGAGTTCATTCTAATGGATTAAGGGGCATCAACTCATCCAATGAATTGTTAAAATAAATTTTTCTTCGGGAGAGTTGCCCCCTGAAAGCCCCGCAAGGGGCACTGCCCCTTGACCCCACCCGCTAACCGACTAGCAGGACTGTCGTAGAGTAGCAGCTTATAAATCGTATTTTGCATCATAATAAACCTTGCATGTCATAAATCTTTGTGAATGATGTATGCCATGGTGCTGTTGGGATTTATACTGAAAAGTCTATCTTTTGTATGAACATCTTTATTTTTGAAATAAGAATCACATGATCATTGTTTGCATATTTATGGTTATGCATATTGTCTAATACATTATATTGTAGATAACATGGTGTGTAGTGTCACACGGGAGATCATGTTATCAGTTCCTTGTAGAGTATAAGTAGAGGCTCACAACTGAGATGGTTTTGGACAAACCATTGGTATGGTTGTAGTGTGATTTGGTATTGGTTTATCTTGACCATAGAATTACACTAGTACACTTTGTGTATTGAGCAGGGTCGATTTAGAGGTGATTCGATTTATTGCTGACTACATAATTGAATTGGACCTCAGATATTATAGTGTACATGCTCTTAATCCCGATATAATAATGGACACATGTACTTAGTATTCATTTCTTTGATTTACCAATGGGCGAGATTTATAGATTAAATCGATAGGCTCGGTAAGTTGGGAAATGATATTATTTACATGGTGTGCCGTTCATTATAGGAGGAAACCGTGTCCTATATATTAGGATGATGATGTCCCCTTGAGGAGCTCATAAGGTTCATCATGTAAACCCTGCAGGTGGACTTGGTCCGGCATGTTGATAAGGTTGAGTGGTACTACTCATGGAGTTAGATGTTGATTAATTAATTGTCAATAAATTAATTAATTGACGGACATTTGAGATCTTAAACACGGGGAGATATTTGTACAATTAATATATGGAGCCCATATTTATTTATGGGGGTTGGTGAGGTAGATCAATGATAATCCTCTAGTGGAGTGGATTATCATTAATGGATCGGACTTTATGTGGGCTAGATCCATTGGGTGGCTAAGATCCAACTCCTCCTCATGGTCCCTATTGTAGCCTATTAAAACCCTCATGAAGCCTAGATCCAACGGTTGAGATTAAATCTCTAGATCCGACGATGGAGATTAAATCTCTAGATCCGACGATGGAGATTAAATTCCTAGATCCGACGGTGGAGATTAAATCTCTAGATCCGACGGTGGAGATTAAATCCCTAGATCCGATGGTGGAGATTAAATCTCTAGATCCGACGATGGAGATTAAAAGAAGGTATGGGTGAAATCTATAAAAGGGGAGCCATGGCTTGGGCGGCACAATAGTTTTTGGAGATTCTAGGGTTTGCTCTCCTTGGCTTGGGCGGCAAGAAACACAAGGGGATTAGGGTTTTGGGTTGTCGGCAACAAGAGGTTAAGGCTTTGGTTTTCTCCTCCTTTCTCTTGGCCGGCTCTAGGGCATCCTATTCCTTGGGTTTTGGGTGGTGCCCCATCCTCTTCTTCTTCATCCCTTGGCCGGCGGCAAGATATCAATCTTGGCCGGCAAATCCTCTCCCACTCCTTAGGGTCGGTGGACACCAAGTTGGTGCTTGGTGGTTGGCGCAAGTAAGGAGAAGAAGGGTTCGAGTATTCTTCCTTTTGTTTGGAGCGAGCAAGGAAAGGAAGATCGTGATCTAGGAGGCTTCATCTCTTGGAGGATCATTGCCCACACAAAGTCCAAGAGGAGGATAGGACATACAATAGAAGACCTTGAGGTAAACAAGAGGTATAATTCTTATTTTTCTTTCCTTTTGTTTCTTTGTATGATGTATGTAATTGCATGTGGCTAATTTACTTGGACCCCGAAGATAAACACAAAAACTGGCGATCCGTACATCGTCTATTCCGCGGCTAATCGAAGAAAAGAGATAGGTTGCTTGAACAACAAGTTTGTTCAAGTGACCACTTTATTCAATTAGCACGACGATGGATCGGTTGCTTGGGTAATCTCTCTTTGTCTAGGATTATTTTTTTTAATCCGGAGACGTAGATGGGATTGCCATGCACTAGCGACTGAGGTGAAGTTGGAAGCGAAGCTTCGGTTCCAAAACCTTCAGGTGAATGGTTATGGCCCCTTGTCCCAATGTGATTGGATGTATGTGTGTGTGTGTGTGCATGTTGCATTTCATAATACGACCTACGTGTCATGCCTTCCACTTATAAATATTTTTGGTTGTACTATTAATTTATCCTCGAATGTAACTCGAGGTTTCTCTATTGTAATGTACATATAAAGTAGTACTAGTCTACTGGATGAAGAAGAGAAAGGAAGATGTAGTCAACAACACACGACAACCAAAGGATGCACTTGGAGAAGATGTTATCCCTAGGTTGACCCATCAATCTTCTCATTGGCTTGAGAAGATCGTATATTACGAGCCATAACTATGTCACATTTCTTTTACTGCATATATGTGATATATGTCATGATAATGATTGTATGTGATGCATGTGTACTTAGTTATCAAAATTAGGTCATTTTTCATATGCCTACCAAAGTTTAGTATGCATGACTACCTCGATCAATCAGTTAGTTTGCCAAAGAAAAGTGACTCAATTTATCTTGGTAGAGTGCGACTGGACAATTGTGATGTCTGACTATTGAACTTTGGGTGTGACCTAACTGAGTTGTCTCAATTAGATTGAAAAAACTTAGAGGCATATCTCATACGATGAGTAAACAAACAAATAGTGTTGTTCTATGCAAGAGTTACATGGTGTAATTGGTACATAGTGCCTACATAAGTTATACAAGTCTTGGGTGATTAGCCAAAGCTAACTCAAGATGAAGTATAATATGGATCTTGCTCCACTTATGAAGTGGAAAACTCATTTAATTAAAGACCTAATTAAATGATTAAAATATGATATTTATTTCTGCATTTCATGTTATAGATCACCATGTCGTCAAATACGTCAAATACCCTCTCTCTCTCTGCATCTGTCCTTGATAAGGACAAGCTCAATGGAGCTAATTTCCTAGACTGGTACAAAAACTTGAGAATTGTTCTCAAGAAAGAATGAAAACTTTATGTCCTAGAACAACTCATTCCTGAACCACCTACCACTATTGCCACTCATGTTGATAAGGATGCTTATAAAAGGCATCAAGTCGATGCATTAGATGCATCATGCCTTATGCTTGCTACTATGAACTTTGAGCTTCATAAGCAACATGAGAACATGGATGCTTTTGATATGGTTACACATCTTAAATATCTATATCAAGGGCAGGCAAGGCACAAGAGATCTGAGGTATCAAAACCTAAAGGTGGGGTGCCTACGGAAGGAACCTACTTCCATTATAATGAGATTGGACATTGGAAGAGGAACTGTAAAAAGTACCTATAGGAAGTTAAGAAGAAGAGAAGTGAGACTTCTGCCTCAGGTATATATGTTATTGAAGTTAATCTATCTATTCCTTTTTTATGGGTATTAGATACCGATTGTGCATCTAACATTTGTACTAATATGCAAGGCCTGAGAAATAGTAGATTGTTGACAAAAGGGGAAATGGACCTATGCGTAGACAATGGGGGAAGGGTTGTTGTTATAGCTGTAGAAACATATTCCTTGTCTTTGCCTAGTGGTTTTATGTTGGAACTAGAAGAGTGTTATTATGTACCTGCTATAACTAAGAACATTATCTCTATCTCTTGTTTAGATAAGAGTGATTTCTCATTTATAATAAAGGACAA
Organism: Wurfbainia villosa; assembly: GCA_025175895.1. Lineage (NCBI taxonomy): Eukaryota > Viridiplantae > Streptophyta > Magnoliopsida > Zingiberales > Zingiberaceae > Wurfbainia > Wurfbainia villosa. The sequence goes on along the minus strand of CM046004.1, from coordinate 44,875,478 downwards.
ATATTGTTCTATTTATTTAAATGAAATGTTCTATTGCAGAGCACATCTTATGAATGGACTCTATGTTCTAGAGTTTGAAAACCCAATCTATAATATACCAAACGGTTCAAATCTAATTATATGAATCAAACATATCTTTGGCATTGTCGCTTAGGTCACATAAATGAGAGTCACATATCACAACACCATAAGGATGGACTTTTGGACTCATTTGATTTTGAATCATATGAGGTGTGTGAATCTTGTCTACTAGGCAAGATGAAAAAGACTCCTTTTAGTGGACACAGCGAGAAAGCTAATGATTTGTTAGGACTCATACATACTGATGTGTGTGGCCTTTCAAAGTAGCAGCTAGAGGAGGCTATCAGTACTTCATTACATTTATTGATGATTTCAGTAGATATGAATATGTGTATCTTATGAAACACAAATCTGAATCCTTTGAAAAGTTCAAAGAATTCAAGAATGAAGTACAAAATCAACTTGGTAAGAGTATTAAGATGCTTCAATCAGATCAAGGTGGGGAATACCTTAGCCAAGAGTTTCATGACCATCTAATTGAGTCTAGGATAATATCTCAACTCACTCCACCTGGAACACCATAGTGGAATGGTGTATCAGAAAGGAGAAATCGTACTTTATTAGATATGGTATGATCAATGATTAGTCAAAAAAATCTTCCTTCTTCCTTGTAGTGATATGCCCTCGAGACCACTGCTTTTACTCTTAATCGCGTTCCATCTAAGGCTATCATAATGACACCATATATGATATGGACTAGGAAGAGTCTCAATATGTCTTTTATGAAGATTTAGAGTTGTGAGGCTTATATTAGACGATAAGTCTCAAATAAATTAGAACCCAAATCAGATAAGTGTTATTTTGTTGGATATCCCAAGGAAACTAAGGAATATTACTTTTATAATCGTGCACAAGGCAAAGTGTTTGTTGCCAGAAATGGTATTTTTTTGGAAAGAGAATTTATTTCTAAACGAACTAGTGGGAGTAAAGTTAATCTTAAAGAAATTCAAGATACACAAGATAGACCTGAAACCTTGGTGGAAATCAAACATGCACCACAAGGTGGTGAAGATTATGAATCTATAACACCGCATGAAGATGTGGCATAACTTGTTCGAATAGACCATGCTCTGTGTAGATATGATAGGATACCTCGTCAACCTGAGAGATATTCTTTTCTCTTGTGTGACCATGATGATGTAATGCTTGTTGATTTCATTGAGCCTACAACCTATCAAGAAGCTGTAATGAGCCCAGATTCTGAGAAATGGCTAGAGGCCATGAGGTTCGAAATGGAATCCATGTACACCAATCAAGTATGTACTTTAGTTGATTTACCTGAAGGGGCCAAACTCATTGGGTGTAAGTGGGTCTTTAAAAGAAAGACTGATATGGATGGTCATATGCATACCTATAAAGGGTGATTGGTAGCTAAAGGATTCAAGCATATTCATGGTATAGACTATGATGAAAACTTTTCACCAGTTACAATGCTTAAATCTATTCGGATCATGCTTGCTATTGCAGCTTACCATGATTATGAAATCTGGCAGATGAATGCCAAAACTTAATTTCTTAATAGAAATCTACTTGAGGATGTGTACATGACAAAACCTAAGGGTTTTGTAGATCCAAAGGATGATGGAAAGGTATGTAAGTTGCAAAGGTCCAATTATGGTTTAAAGCAAGCTTTTCATAAAGAACGAAGATGAACCTTGTGTCTACAAGAGGGTTAGTAGGAGCATAGTCATTTTTCTCATCTTGTATGTAGATGAAGTTAGTAATATATGAGAGATGTCCTAAGGTAATCACCTTATGTTTGAACCATTTATATGATAAATGAAGATTCACTATTTGAGTATACATGTTTTCATGTATTTGATTAGATTTTAAACTCATTTACTGAATGTCCATGATACGATTCACAACATGAGAGAATTTGTGATTGGATAACAACTAGTGAGTATCTCTACATGTGTAATTGTGATGTATCAGAATTATCCCTAGTCGATGAATTGATGGATTTGGACACCATCAATTCTGTCGAGACTAGTACGAGGTATACTCCTTGGTGTATCCAAGCAGCTGATTCTCACTGGCTGGAGACATTGTGATGTCCGGAGTTAATCGTGGATGCTAGTTATGGTAACTAGTTCATTGGAGTGACCAGCCGTAAGACTTCATATGGTTCTCTGCATATATAGATATGTCAATGAAGTTCTTACTGTAGCTTAAGTGTGATGTTTCTTTGACTTGCGGTATTCAAGTCATCTTGATCATGAAGACTTATGCTTTGACATCTTAAGCAAGCATCCCTGAGGAGATGTGGACTCGGGATGATTGGGTATAAGTCGAAGTGATCGTAGGTGTTTGAATAGCCTATAAAGGATTCACCACTCCTTGCGAGGAGATGTATACCCATGGCCTCTCGTCGGATTGTTACTAAAGTTTTTGGCCAAAGCATTACATGTTTTGAGTAAGGTACTCTTCGATACATGTGCAGTAACTAGAATCCGTAGGACGAAGAAATGATACTTGAGCTAGGTGTGACATAGTCAGCCTAGTGGGGACTGACACTATAGACCATGTCCTAAACCAAGTGGGTATAAGATGAGTGAAGGGAATGGGGCACAATTCATTCGAGCTGCTGAAGGGTTTCAGAAATAGTTCTGGATCAACCGTTGATCTTTTCGGTTCATTGGGGATCATGATGTACTACTAGGTGCCACTCATGATTGTTCTATAATTAATGGTTAATTATAGACGGCCAACATAAACCGAGAACCTATTTGGTCACACGCACAACGAGCGTAATCCGAAGGATTTAAAACGAGCTTGAGAATGAGATTCTCAGACCGAGAGAAACTAGGTTTGGTTGGACCAAACATGGAGCGAGCATGAAATCGTTTCAGTCGCAATGGAAGCGTGGATGGACCGTGTCTTATGAAGACATGATGGATGAACCAAATTGGTTTGGTTCTAATCCAATGGAGAAGAATAAACCAAAGGGTTTTGTTTGTTTTAAACGAATGAACCAAAGTTTGTTCGGTTCGTTTTAACTTAAAATAAACCATCATGGTTTGGTTTATTTTAACTTAAATTAATGGAGCGGGTTAACGGACCTTTGGTTATGATCCGATAACCATTAAGAGAATTTGTTATCTATAAAATAGGGCTTAAGGGTTTTGTTAAGCCCTAATCCAAAGCCTTGCAACCCTAATAGTTGCCGCCCCCTCCTCTCCTTGGTGAAGTCAGCGCCAACATCCCCCCTTGTCGCCGCCCACCACCTAGTTCCCTTGCCGACATCCAGAAGGTACTGTCCTTCCCTCTTGCCGGCGTCGAGCTGCTGCCGGAGGAGCTCCGGTGATCTCCCTTGGGTTCGGCAATAAGGTGAGCTTCAACCTTCCCTTTTGGCCGGCCCTTATTCCTCCACCAAAGCTGTCCAGTTTTCTAGACAGCTTGTTTCCTTCTCATCGGAGCGTCATTTGGATGATGTTTGGAGCTCCGACAGCGGTAGACTTGTCGGGGATTCGATCTCCGGTAATCCTCATAGGTGGAGGACGAAGGATTCGTTAAACGGTTGACGAATACCTCTCCGGAGAAGCAAGTTTTTGAGGACTCATTTTGGATCCGAATTTTGATTTGGATCGTGATCTTCTCTCGATCACATCATCTTCAACACGAGGCTAGTAACCCGTACGAGGACAAGGCTCGTAACTTAGTGAAGTCATCCCGAAGATACTCGGCGTGGATACGGATAGAGACAATTCTAGCGAGAATCGTTCCGGTTGATGCCTTTCCCGCTACACGTGATACGTCAGGTATACGTAGTATAAATTTCCTTTTATTGCAAAATTTGAATTTATGGTTATGTCTACACATATTGTACTATGCATGCGTGTGATGTGTGTGTTGTAATAAATTATATTTATTATTTTATTCCTTTCGCTGTGCACATGTTTACGAAACATGTTCGAACACACATTCGCCGTAGTGCCGGAAACCCAACAGTGTTATCAGAGCCCAGGTTTTGTTTCGACATAATCATAAAATTATTTTGCGATAGTCATAATGATATTTTTGAAAATTTTCTACTTTTGGAAAGTTAGAAGTATTTATGGAAATTTTTATTTTTGGAAAGTCTAGAAGTATTTATGGAAATCTTCTACTTTTGGAAAGTTGGAAGTATTTATGGAAATTGATATTTTCCATAAATAAAATATTTGATTAGATTTTGGAAATTTGTTTCCTAATTTAATCATGATTTGATTTGGGAAATCAAATCTTAAAATATTTTATTTCCATAAGTAGTTTTGATGATTTAGGAAATTAGTTTCCTAAATTGACTTTCCTTAATCAACTATTTCCACAAATAAAATATGTGATTTGATTTGAAAATTTGTTTCCTAATTTAATCATGATTTGATTTGGAGAATCAAATCTTAAACATATTTTATGTACATGTCATAATTATATGTCATAGTTATTGATGCATACTTGTTAATGTGTTAACATCCCTTGATATGTGATTTTGGGGTTTTTTGAAATTCGAAAAATGAATGGGATTTATGAATGTATATTGATGCATTTTAAATCATCTTTCTCATATATGCTTATTTTGTATTTCTAAGATTGATCATGATGTCTTTGAATTTGCGTTCCATTTTGGATTCGAATAAATTGACTGGGTCGAACTTCTTGGACTGGCTTAGAAACTTGAGAATTGTTCTCAAGGTGGAAAAGCTTACGTATGTCCTCGAAGCGCCTCTTCCCGCCCGTCCTAGTGACAATGCAACTCTGGACCAATTTTTGGCCTATCAGAAACATGTGAATGATTCTGAAATGGTGAGTTGCATCATGCTAGCCACGATGGTACCTGAGCTGCGGAAGCAGCATGAGCATATGGATGCTCATACCATAGTCTTTCATCTTTATGAGTTGGTTGATGAGCAAGTGAGATTTGAAAGGTTCGAAGTCTCCAAGCTCTTCTTCACCTCTAAGATGCAAGAAGGTTCATCTATGGTACTGCTCAACATACTGAAGATTGTGGAGTCTTTGTTGGGAGTATGGGGAATACAATCAAAGTCCCACATTGGTAAGACATGGAAAAGATCATGTGCTTATAAGAAAAAAGATATCTCCATTGGTATGAGGCCTTTTGGGTAGAGCCCAAAAAACAAAACCATGAGGGCTTAGGCCCAAAGTGGACAATATCATACCATTGTGGAGATATGTGGATCTTATAGGCACTAACAATTGGTATCAGAGCCATGGTCCATGTCAAGCCATGAATAAGGAAGTTGAGCTCACGCCGATCAAGAGAACGCACATCGTGAGAAGGAAGTCTAGTTGGGCCTGGGAAACAATGCGGAAGTCTGTGGGTCAAGATCGGACATCAAGCAGAGAAAATCCTTCGAGGAGGGATAGGCTTGAGGGGGGCCCAATGTGGTCCTTCGTTTGAGGGGGGGATTGTTGGGAGTATGGGGAATACAATCAAAGTCCCACATTGGTAAGACATGGAAAAGATCATGTGCTTATAAGAAAAAAGATATCTCCATTGGTATGAGGCCTTTTGGGTAGAGCCCAAAAACAAAACCATGAGGGCTTAGGCCCAAAGTGGACAATATCATACCATTGTGGAGATATGTGGATCTTATAGGCACTAACAATCTTCTGTGAAGCATGAGCAGGGGACGGTGCTGTAAGTTGATTCCTCGAAGAAAGGTTCTAAGAGGAAGTCAAAGGAATAGCAGAAGGGGAAGAGAAAGGCTAAAAAGGCAGGACCAGCTCAAAAGGGCACTTGCCATCATTATGGCAAGGAGGGCCATTAGCGAAGAAATTGCAAGATTTATCTTGAGTTCGTAAAGAAGAATAAGGCATCGGATGCCCCATCTTCTTCAGATATCTTCGTTATTGATTGTCATTCTATTTCCTCAAACACTTGGGTATTGGATACTAGGTGTGGCTCACATATATGTAATGACATACATGGGCTAAGGAATAGAAGAAGACTCGTCAAGGGAGAGTTAAATTTACGTGTTGGGAATGGAGCAAAGGTTGTTGCACTCGCCATCGGAATGTATTTGTTGAAACTCCCTATAGGACTTATCTTAGAACTGGACAATTGCTTTTATGTTCCTTCATTGATAAAGATCATCATTTCTATTTCTTGTTTAAATAGAAATGGGTACCATTTGACTTTTAGTAACAATTGTTGTTACATAACTTTGAATGGAGTTCTTTATGGGACTGGAATTTTAAGCAATGGTGTTTATACGTTGGACGTATCCAGTGACGTTTTCAATATCGAAGTGAGCAACAAGCGTGCTCGAAAGGATAATCAATTAGACTCCTACATGTGGCATTGTCGTCTTGGCCATGCAAGCAAGAAACGCATGTCCAAATTACACCGATGTGGAATTCTGGAATCGTTTGAATTGGATTCATATGATACATGCGAATCATGCTTAAAAGGCAAGATGACTAAGTTACCTTTTACAGGAAAAGGTGAATGAGTGGGAGAGTTGCTAGGTCTAATACATACTGATGTATGTGGACCTATGTCAACTCAAGCTTTAGGAGGCTATAGCTACTTCATTACCTTCACCGATGATCACTCACGGTTTGGTATGTGTTCTTGATGAAACACAAGTCTGAAGCCTTTGAAAGGTTCAAAGAATTCAGAAATGAAGTAGAGAAACAACATGACAAGAGTATTAAAATACTTCGATCGGATCGAGGTGGTGAATACTTAAGTCAAGAGTTTCTTGATTATCTAAGAGACAATGGTATATTGTCTCAATGGACTCCGCCATATACACCACAACATAATGGTGTATCTGAGAGGCGTAACCGGACCTTGTTGGACATGGTCAGGTCAATGATGAATCATGTGAATCTTCCCAAGTCCTTTTGGGGCTACGCACTTCAGACAGCTATTTACTTGTTAAACAGAATGCCAACCAAGGTAGTCTCTACTACTCCATATGAGATATGGAATAGTAAGAAACCTCATATATCTTACTTGAAGATATGGGGTTGTCCTGCTTATGTGAAGCGGAATATATCAGAAAAATTGGATGCTAAGTCTGATAAATATCTATTTATTGGATACCCTAAGGAAACAAGGGGTTACCAATTCTATCATCCTGTGGAACAAAAGGTATTTGTTTCAAGGCATGCTGTGTTTCTAGAGAAAGAGTTTCTCTTGCAAGAAAACAGTGGGAGTGTCATCGAGCTTGAGGAGGATCGAGAAACTCAAATAGACATTGATGAGATACCTGGTGAAGCACAACAGCTGATAACTCATAGTGATGAGCAAACGGCTGGACCTATTGAAACACCACATCTTCGTAGATCTGGTAGAACACGCAACATTCCTGAGAGATATGGATTTCTCGTAAGTGAATCAAACGACATGTTACTCATTGATGATGAGGAGCCTACCAGTTATGAAGAAGTGCTGACAAGTTCAGAAAGGGATAAGTGGCTTGATGCCATGAAGTCGGAAATGGATTCCATGTATGAAAATCAAGTTTGGAACTTGGTTAACCCACCTGAAGGCATCAAGCCTATAGGGTGCAAGTGGGTTTTCAAGAAGAAAACTGACATGGATGGTAATGTGATTACCTATAAGGCTAGATTAGTGGAGAAAGGATATCGTCAAAAACAAGGTGTTGATTATGACGAAACCTATTCGCCTGTAGCTATGCTTAAATCCATTCGGATGCTCCTGGCCATAGCGGCTCATTATGATTATGAGATATGGAAAATGAATGTGAAAATAGCTTTCCTTAATGGAAACCTGCTCGAGGACGTGTATATGATACAACCTGAGGGTTTCACATCAATTGATAAAACCAAGGTATGCAAATTGCGACGGTCCATATATGGATTGAAGCAAGCATCCAGGAGCTGGAATATCCATTTTGATGAGACAATCAAAAAGTTTGATTTCTCACAAAATCCAGACGAACCTTGTGTGTACAAGAAGGTTAGTGGGAGTGCAGTCGTGTTCCTAGTATTGTATGTCGATGACATATTACTTATAGGAGACGATGTTTCAATCTTACAATCAGTGAAGATTTGGTTATCTAAGACATTCTCCATGAAAGACCTGGGAGAAGCAACCTACATCCTCGGGATTAAGATCTATAGAGATATTTTGAAACGGTTGCTTGGTCTTTCATAGTCTACATATATAGACCGAGTGCTAAAGAGGTTTAACATGTCGGAATCCAAGAAAGGTTTCCTACCCATCAAGCATGGGATACACCTTTCGAAGTCTATGTGTCCACGCACAGAAGATGAGAGGATTTGCATGAGTAAGATTCCCTATGCATCCGCAATAGGATCTATCATGTATGTTATGTTGTACGAGGCCCGATGTATCGTATGCTTTGAGTGTCACGAGCAGATACCAGTCTGATCCAGGAATGGATCATTGGGTGGCTATTAAGACGATCCTTAAGTACTTAAGAAGAACTAAGGATGTGTTCCTAATATATGGAGAAGGGGACATGGTGATACGCGGGTATACGAATGCCAGCTTCCAGACAGAAAAGGATGATTCCAGATCTCAGTCTGGATACGTGTTCACTTTGAATGGGGGTGCAGTGAGTTAGAAAAGTTCCAAACAAGACACTGTAGCGGATTCTACCACTGAGGCAGAATACATTGCAGCTTCGGAAGAAGCAAAAGAAGCAGTTTGGATCAAGAAGTTCGTTTATGAACTTGGTGTGATTCCAGCCATTGTTGAAGCAATACCGATCTACTGCAACAACAATGGAGCAATTGCACAGGCGAAAGAGCCAAGGTCTCATCAATGATCCAAACATTTGCTTCGCCGCTATCATCTTATCAGAGAGATCATCAGTAGGAAGGAAATACAAATCGAGAAAATCCCCACTGAAAGAAACTTAGCGGATCCTTTGACTAAGGCATTACCTCAAAGTAAGTTTGAGGGTCATGTTAGAGCTTATGGTATTGGATACCATAGCGATTGGCATTAGGCCAAGTGGGAGTTTGTTAGTAATATATGAGAGATGTCCTAAGGTAATCGCCTTATGTTTGAACCATTTATATGATAAATGAAGATTCACTATTTGAGTATACATGTTTTCATGTATTTGATTAGATCTTAAACTCATTTACTGAATGTCCATGATACGATTCACAGCATGAGAGAATTTGTGATTGGATCACAACTAGTGAGTATCTCTACATGTGTAATTGTGATGTATTGAAATTATCCCTAGTCGATGAATTGATGGATTTGGACACCATCAATTCTGTCGAGACTAGTACGAGGTATACTCCTTGATGTATCCAAGAAGCTGATTCTCACTGGCTGGAGACATTGTGATGTTCGGAGTTAATCGATGATGCTAGTTATGGTAACTAGTTCATTAGAGTGACCAGCCGTAAGACTTCATATGGTTCTCTGCATATATAGATATGTCAATGAAGTTCTTACTGTAGCTTAAGTGCGATGTTCCTTTGACTTGCGGTATTCAAGTCATCTTGATCATGAAGACTTATGCTTTGACATCTTAAGCAAGCATCTCTGAGGAGATGTGGACCCGAGATGATTGGGTATAAGTCGAAGTGATCGAAGGTGTTTGAATAGCCTATAAAGGATTCACCACTCCTTGCGAGGAGATGTATACCCATGGCCTCTCATCGGATTGTTACTAAAATCTTTGGCCAAAGCATTACATGTTTTGAGTAAGGTACTCTTCGATATATGTGCAGTAACTAGAATTTGTAGGATGAGGAAATGATACTTGGGCTAGGTGTGACATAGTCAGCCTAGTGCGGACTGACACTATAGACCATGTCCTGAACCAAGTGGGTATAAGATGAGTGAAAGGAATGGGGCACGATTCATTCGAGCTGCTTAAGGGTTTCAGAAATAGTTTTGGATCAACCGTTGATCTTTTCGGTTAATTGGGGATCATGATGTACTACTAGGTGCCACTATCGTTCTATAATTAATGGTTAATTATAGACGGCCAACATAAACTGAGAACCTATTTGGTCACACGAACAATGAGCGTAATCCGAAGGATTTAAAATGAGCTTGAGAATGAGATTCTCAGATCGAGAGAAACTAGGTTTGGCTGGACCAAACATGGAGCGAGCATGAAATTGTTTCTGTCGCAATGGAAGCGTGGATGGGCCGTGTCTAATGAAGACATTATGGATGAACCAAATTGGTTTGGTTCTAATCCAATGGAGAATAATAAACCAAAGGGTTTGGTTTGTTTTAAACGAATGAACCAAAGTTGGTTCGGTTCGTTTTAACTTAAAATAAACCATCATGGTTTGGTTTATTTTAACTTAAATTAATGGAGCGGGTTAACAGCCCTTTGGTTATGATCCGATAACCATTAAGAGAATGTGTTCTCTATAAAATAGGGCTTAAGGGTTTTGTTAAGCTCTAATCAAAAGCCTTGCAACCCTAATAGTTGCCGCCCCCTCCTCTCCTTGGTGAAGTCGGCGCCAATAGCCCCCCTTGCCGCCGCCCACCACCTAGCTCCCTTGCCGGCATCCAGAAGGTGTTGTCCTTCCCTCTTGCCGGCGTCGAGCTACTACCGGAGGAGCTCCGGTGATCTCCCTTGGGTTCGGCAATAAGGTGAGCTTCGACCTTCCCTTTTGGCCGGCCCTTATTCCTCCACCAAAGCTGTCCAGTTTTCTGGACAGCTTGTTTCCTTCTCGTCGGAGCGTCATTTGGACGACGTTTGGAGCTCCGACAGTGGTAGACTTTGTTAGTGAAAGCCCTAGAGTCAATCATGTGATGATTGTTGTATGGAATTTATTGTATCATATTCCTATTTATAAAGGCATGGTTATTATATTTACTTGTATTGGTGCCAAATAACTAAATATAATAATGTCCTTGAGTAGTAGGTTCTTATCTATATCAATCGATTGGTTGAATCGATAATGAGATTATATAGAGAATACTATTCTTAATCATTCCTAGTCGAGTATTAACATTCAGGGACAATGTTAATGCATAGAGACTAGCATGTAGGTCAACACGATGACTTGATCTCACAAGTCATGGATATGAGATATCAAGTTGACACATGGGTATGCATTGGAGAATGTATACTGAATGATCCGCCATGAGAAAGTATCATGGATCGTTATATGAGTGTCATATACTTTCTCATGTGGCTATTAGTATGACTATTAGTCCTTAGACCTGAAGTCACCATGGTTCTCTACATATGGAGTTGCATACTTTGGCTTCGTCAAACGTCACCCGTAAATGGGTGGACTATAAAGGCGATTACTGGGTATGTAACAAATTATTCGGAGGGATGTGAGTGATGTAGATGGGATCTATCCCTCCTATATGATGGGGGTGACATCGATATTCTTGATAGAGTGAGACCACGAAGTGCATGGTCATGCCCAAATGAGTCAATATGAGATATTGAGCTCATTTGATTAGAGTGAGTCTACTTGGAGTTCAAGATATAGATTGTACCGAGGATGACACGGTCTATGCCTCAATTGGTCAATCTAGATGTCAAGGATAGAGGGACATTATCACATATTGTGAGAATCACTATTAGTAGTCACAAAGGTGATGTTGGAGCTCAACATTCTTGTAACTTGGGTAGCAATGATGTGTTGCTAGATACCACTCAGTTCTTATGTTTCTAAATCAGTTTAAGGACATTGCCAACGTTACAAGAACCTATAGGGTCACACACATAAGGGAAATTAGATGGAGATTAGGTTCATATGATGAACCATGAAGATTAGGTTCATGGGATGAACCAAATTGGATTAAGAGTATTCCAAATTAGACTAATTGAGTTAGACTCAAGTTGATTCAAGTGTTGAATGAGTTTAATTTAGATTTGATTCATCAAATCAATTTAAATTAATGAATAGAGATTCATTAAATTAAATTGACTTGAGTCAAGTGGTTAGATTTGATCAACCATGGAAGATTAGAGGTCAAGTTTGACTTGACTTGAGAGGGAAGATGAAAGGTCAAGTTTGACTTGACCAAATGTCATGTCATGATGATGACTTGGCATGGCCGGACAATGATGATTCTCCACATCATCATTGACTTATCATGTGGTGCCACCTCATGAGGGAGACCAAGAGCCATGGGAGTTACATGCATGCATGTAACCTCCCAAGCCTTGAAGTGGTCGGCCACTTTAGGAGTTTTGATGGTTGAATTCATTTGGTGAGTTACACACAACTTCATCTTCTTCCTTGGATCAACTTCCCTCAAGCTCTCCCTCTCTCCTTCCTCATCTTGCCGAGCATCTAAGGAGTGCTAGAACACTCAAGATTGCTTTTCTCCACCTTTTGCTTGTGTGGATACCAATAGAGGAGTGTGCACTTGACGCTCTTGAGTTCCGGCGAACCTTTTGGACGAGCGGGATTTGCGAAGGGCGTCGCATCGAGAGTAACATCCTTATCATATAGGTCTAAGGTAGATCTAGGGTTTTATATAAGCACATACATGTTTTAGTTTTAATACATCTTTGGATCCGTGCCACGAAGTTTCATAGCATAAGCGGTTTTTGCGGCTCGGAAAAACCCAACAGTGGTATCAGAGCCACATGCGAAGCATGTATGTGTTTCATTTTTGTAGTTTTTATATTAGATATAAAAATTACAGATTTTTATGTTTCTGTAAATTTCCTAATTTTATAGAATTTTTGGGTATTTTTCTCAAAGAGTCGAAGCAACGAGTGTTGGGACACTTGTAGGCTTCAACCGTCGAGAAAAACTCTCCGAAACGGCGAGTTCTCGCTTTAGGTTTTTGGGACAGTGACTTAAGTCACTGTAGGATCATAATAGGGGCACTCGTGAAGTTAATTTTGTGAGTATGGGCGCTGCCCCTATCCCCGAAAGGGGCCTTGTCCCGCGATCGCGCCCGGAAACCGCTTAGCGGGACCGTTACGGAGAGATGACTCATAAATTTGAAAAATAAATTAGGAAAAATTATAGAAATTTTTTGTAAAAATAAATAATTTAGAATTATGTATAATTCTGTGATTGTCATGGCCCAATGACCCCAATTTGATTGGAATATGTGTGTTGTAATTCATAATACGGCCTGCGTACCGTTTTTGTGGTTGTGCGTGTTGTATAGTGTATGCGACCTGCGCGTCGTACCTCTTCTTTTGAAATTCTAGTTATAAATAGTTTTAGACTCGAATGTAACTCGAGTTTCATATTTGTAATATACAAAATGGAGCGGTGGAAAGTCCACTTGTAGACGAAGTTACGAGAAGGGTGCCGACGACACATGGCGGTCAAAGGAAGCGCTTGGAGAAGCCACTAGCCTTAGGTTGACCATCCGATCTTCTCATTGGCTTGAGAAGATCGTAGTAGGGCCATGACTACATCACAGTTAAATGTATATATATATATGTTGATATATATATATATATATATTTGATTTTGCTTGTATGTATGTGATGCATGCTAGTAGAATAATGCTTGTATGTATATGATGCATGCTAGGATAATTTTCTTGTATGTATATGATGCATGCTAGAATAATGTATGTATGTATGTGATGCATGCTAATATAGGATAATAAAGGCCTCAATGTGTATATGATACACATTATGATTAGATTAGATCATAATCGAATCAACTTGAAAATGTCTACCGAGCCTTGATACCCATCACTACCTCGATCATTTGTTGTTGTTGAATCTTGCAAAGAAGAGTAACACATATTATCTTGGTAGGGTGCGGAGGGACAATCTTGGTCCTGTCTATCATGCTTGGGTTAGAGTAAGCTCAATTAGATTGAGCAAAACTAGTTAACTCAATTGGATCGAGTAGAACTATAGGCATATTCCAACCGTTGGAAAGATAGGATAAGATCGCATTTACACTAAATCTTGGGCAATTTAGCCAAAGCTAACTCAAGGTCTTTTGTAAATGTGGGTCTTGATCCTATAAACAAGAGTTGCATAGAGATGTAATCGGTAATGTGTTACCCACCGATCGTACTAAGTCTTGGGTGATTTAGCCAAAGCTAACTCAAGGCTTAGTATGATGTGGATCTTGTCCCACAAGAATTATAGCTAGTTTGTATGAATCTAGTAATGTGGTTTGACCACATCCATAACTCGATTCTATAAAATTCCTATAATTCAGTGGGAGCATCATTTGATTAAAGGCCTAATTAAATGATAAAAGGAATATGATATTAATTCTCTGCATTGTATGTTGTAGATAACTATATCGACAAACACAAACACTCTCTCTCTGCGTTCTGTCCTTGAGAAAGACAAGCTCAATGGAGGGACTGGTATAGGAACCTGAGAATTGTTCTCACCCAAGAAAGGAAGTTGTACGTTCTGGAGCAGCCCATTCCGGAGGCACCTCCTGTCACTGCCTCGCGAGATGACAAAGATGCTTACAAGAAGCATCAAGATGATGCATTAGATGTGTCATGTCTAATGCTCACGATCATGAACTATGAGCTTCAAAAGCAACATGAGTTCATGAATGCTTATGATATTGTTGGACATCTTCGTCAACTATATCAAGGACAAGCAAGGCATGAGAGATATGAAGTCTCTAAGGAATTGTTTGGGTCCAAAATGCAAGATGGGACTCCCGTAGGTCCATATGTACTCAAGATGATTGGGTACGTAGAAAACCTACAAAGGCTGGGATTCCCACTTGGCCAAGAGTTGGCCACTGACCTGATCTTGCAATCTTTGCCACAAGCCTACAATCAATTTGTCATGAATTACAACATGAATGAAATTGATAAGTCACTGCCCGAGATGCTCAGCATGTTAAGAACTGCTGAGCTTAACCTTAAGAAGGGAAAATCTGACACCATTTTGATGGTGCACAAAAGGAAAGGCAAGGGCAAGCCTAAAGGTAAGGGAAAGTCCCAAGCCAAGGGAAAAGGCAAAGAACTTAAACCCAAAGGAGGGGTAGCCAAGGAAGGGGCTTGCTTCCACTGCAAGGAAGCTGGACACTGGAAGTGTAACTGCAAAGCTTACCTGGAAGATCTTAAGAATAAAAGAAGTGAGATTTCTACTTCAGGTATAAATATTATAGAAGTCAATCTATCTATTTCTTCATCATGGGTATTAGATACTGGATGTGCATCTCATATTTGTACCAATGTGCAGGCGGTGAGAAATAGCAGGGCATTGACAAAGGGCGAGGTGGACCTACGAGTAGGCAATAGAGCAAGGGTTGCTGCTGTTGCTGTAGGAACTTATGATCTATCTCTGCCCTCTGGGCTTGTACTAGAATTAGATGAATGTTGTTATGTGTCTGCTTTGACTAAGAACATAATTTCAGTTTTTTATTTAGACAAGAAAGGATTTACATTTATAATAAAGAACAAATGTTGTTCAGTTTATTTAAATGATATATTCTATTGTAGTGCACCTCTAATGAACGGACTCTACTTTCTAGACTTAGAGAGCCCTATCTATAACATAAGTGCCAAAAGGTTCAAGTCAAATGAGTTGAACCAAACCTATCTCTGGCATTGTCGCTTAGGTCACATAAATGAGAGTCGCTTATCGCAGCTCCATAAGGATGGGCTGCTAGACTCATTTGATTTTGAATCATATGAGACATGCGAGTCTTGCCTTTTAGGCAAGATAACCAAGACTCCCTTTAGTGGACACAGCGAAAGAGCAACAGATTTGTTAGGACTTATACATAGTGATGTATGTGGTCCTTTCAATATTGCTGCTAGAGGTGGTTACAGGTACTTCATTATATTTACTGATGACTTCAGTAGATATGGTTATGTGTATCTTATGACACATAAATCAGAATCATTTGAAAAGTTCAAAGAATTCAAGAATGAAGTACAAAACCAGCTTGGCAAGAGTATTAAGATACTTTGATCAGATCGAGGTGGTGAATACCTTAGCCATGAGTTTTGTGACTATCTAGCTGAGTGTGGGATTCTATCCCAACTCACTCCTCCTGGAACACCACAGTGGAATGGTGTATCCGAAAGGAGGAATCGTACCCTATTAGATATGGTACGATCTATGATGAGTCACACAGATCTTCCTATATCCTTTTGGGGATATGCTCTAGACACAGCATCCTTTACCCTTAACCGTGTACCATCCAAGGCTGTCATAAAGACACCATATACGATATGGACAGGGAGAAATCCCAAGATGTCTTTCATGAGGATTTGGGATTGTGAGGCTTACGTTCGACGTCAAGTCTTAGACAAACTAGGACCCAAATCCGATATGTGCTATTTAGTTGGATATCCCAAGGATACAGGGATATTACTTCTACATTCCCAATCAGCACAAAGTGTTTGTGACAAAGACTGGGGTTTTTCTAGAAAGAGATTTTTTTTCTAGAAAAACTAGTTGGAGTACATTCGATCTTGAAGAAATTCAAGATAAGGACCATAGCATTGAGGCCTTGATGGAGGTTGAACAGGAACCACAAAGTGTTGTGGGTGATGAGGTTGTTGCACAAGGAGTTGTGGAACAACCACCTGTTCAGGTAGACCTACCTCTTCGAGGATCTGATAGGGTACGTCGTCAGCCTGAGAGATACTCATTTCTCTTGTCTGACCATGATGACATAATGCTCATTGAGAATGAGCCTACCTCATATCAGGAAGCCGTGATGAGCCCAGATTCTGAGAAATGGCTAGAGGCCATGAGATCCGAGATGGAATCCATGTACACCAACTAAGTATAGACTTTGGTTCATCCACCTGAAGGGGTCAAACCCATTGGGTGTAAGTGGGTCTTTAGGAGAAAGACTGACATGGATGGACTTACGCATACCTATAAGGGCCGATTGGTGGCTAAAGGTTTCAAGCAGATTCATGGTATTGACTATGATGAAACCTTTTCTCCAGTGGCGATATTTAAGTCCATTCGGATCTTGCTTGCTATTGCAGCATACCACGATTATGAGATCTGGCAGATGGATGTCAAAACCACGTTTCTGAATGGAAACTTACTCGAGGATGTGTACATGACACAACCTGAGGGTTTTGAAGATCCACAGCATACTGGAAAAGTATGCAAGCTGCAAAGGTCCATTTATTGGCTAAAGCAAGCCTCTCGGAGCTGGAATCTTCGATTCGATGATGCGATCAAATAGTTTGGTTTCATCAAGAATGAAGATAAACCCTGTGTCTACAAAAGGGTTAATGGGAATACAGTTGTCTTCCTTGTATTGTATGTGGATGACATACTACTCATTGGGAATGACATCCCTTCGCTACAGTTTGTGAAGACTTGGCTAGGGACATGCTTCTCAATGAAGGACTTAGGTGAAGCAGCCTGTATTCTAGGCATCAAGATCTATAGAGATAGATCTAAGAGATTACTTGGCCTAAGTCAGAGTACATACATTGACACGGTATTACTATGGTTTGCCATGCAGAATTCGAAGAAGGGACTTCTGCCGATGTCACATGGTGTGAGTCTTTCGAAGACTCAAAGTCCCTCTTCTAGAGAGGAGAGAGACTGCATGGATAAGATCCCTTACGTATCTCCTATAGGATCTATCATGTACGCCATGTTGTGTACTCGTCCTGATGTCTCGTATGCTTTGAGCATGACGAGTAGATACCAGTCAGATCCAGGTGAGCGTCACTAGATAGCAGTCAAGAATATTCTTAAGTACTTGAGAAGGACTAAAGAATATTTCTTGATATTTGGAGGCGATGAGGAGCTAGCTGTAAAGGGTTACAGTGATGCCAGCTTCCAAATTGTCCAGGATGATTATAGATCGCAGTCAGGGTTCGTGTTTTGCTTGAATGGTGGCGATGTGAGCTGGAAGAGTTCGAAGCAGGACACAGTTACTGATTCTACTACAGAAGCCGAGTATATCGCTGCATCTGAGGTAGCAAAGGAGGCAGTTTGGATCCGCAAGTTCATTACTGAGCTTGGGGTGGTTCCTAGCATAGCATATCCCATAGAGCTCTATTGTGACAACAATGGAGCGATTGCACAGACTAAGGAACCTCGCTTACACCAGCGGACCAAACACATACTATGGTGCTTCCATCTCATTCGAGAGATTATCGATAGAGGAGATGTGAAGATTTGCAGAGTACCCACAGAGGCTAACATCGCAGATCCCTTGACCAAGGCTTTGGCACAGAAAAAGCATGATGGTCACACTAGGTCATTGGGTATTAGATACTACGGTGATTGGCACTAGTGCTAGTGGGAGATTGTTAGTAAAAGCCCTAGAGTCAATCATGTGATGATTGTTGTATGGACTTTATTGTATCATATTCCTATTTATAAAGGCATGGTTATTATATTTACTTGTATTGGTGCCAAATAACTAAATATAATAATGTCCTTGAGTAGTAGGTTCTTATCTATATCAATCGATTGGTTGAATCGATAATGAGATGATATAGAGAACACTATTCTTAATCATTCCTAGTCGAGTATTAACATTCAGGGACAATGTTAATGCATAGAGACTAGTATGTAGGTCAACACGATGACTTGATCTCACAAGTCATGGATATGAGATATCAAGTTGACACATGGGTATGCATTGGAGAATGTATACTGAATGACCCGCCATGAGAAAGTATAATGGATCATTATATGAGTGTCATATACTTTCTCATGTGGCTATTAGTATGACTATTAGTCCTTAGACCTGAAGTCACTATGGTTCCCTACATAAGGAGTTGCATACTTTGGCTTCGTCAAACGTCACCCGTAAATGGGTGGACTATAAAGGCGATTACTGGGTATGTAACAAATTATACGGAGGGATGTGAGTGATGTAGATGGGATCTATCCCTCCTATATGACGGGGGTGACATCGATATTCTTGATAGAGTGAGACCACGAAGTGCATGGCCATGCCCAAATGAGTCAATATGATTAGAGTGAGTCTACTTGGAGTTCAAGATATAGATTGTACCGAGGATGACACGGTCTATGCCTCAATTAGTCAATCTAGATGTCAAGGATAGAGGGACATTGTCACATATTGTGAGAGTCACAATTAGTAGTCACAAAGGTGATGTTGGAGCTCACCATTCTTGTAACTTGGGTAGCAATGATGTGTTGCTAGATACTGCTCATTGCTTATGTTCCTAAATCGGTTTAGGGACATTGCCAACGTTACAAGAACCTATAGGGTCACACACATAAGGGCAATTAGATGGAGATTAGGTTCATATGATGAACCATGAGGATTAGGTTCATGGGATGAACCAAATTTGATTAAGAGTATTACAAATTAGACTAATTGAGTTAGACTCAAGTTGATTCAAGTGTTGAATGAGTCTAATTTAGATTTGATTCATCAAATCAATTTAAATTAATGAATAGAGATTCATTAAATTAAATTGACTTGAGTCAAGTGGTTAGATTTGATCAACCATGGAAGATTAGAGGTCAAGTTTGACTTGCCTTGAGAGGGAAGATGAAAGGTCAAGTTTGACTTGACCAAATGCCATGTCATGATGATGACTTGGCATGGTCGGCCAATGATGATGCTCCACATCATCATTGACTTATCATGTGGTGCCACCTCATGAGGGAGACCAAGAGCCATGGGAGTTACATGCATGCATGTAACCCCCAAACCTTGAAGTGGCCAGCCACTTTAGGAGTTTTGATGATTGAATTCATTTGGTGAGTTACACACAACTTCATCTTCTTCCTTGGATCAACTTTTCTCAAGCTCTCCCTCTCTCCTTCTTCATCTTGCCGAGCATCTAAGGAGTGCTAGCACACTCAAGATTGCTTTTCTCCACCTTTTTCTTGTGTGGATACCAATAGAGGAGTGTGCACTTGACGCTCTTGAGTTCCGGCGAACCTTTTTGACAAGCAGAATTTGCAAAGGGTGTCGTATCGAGGGTAACGTCCTTATCATATATATCTAAGGTAGATCTAGGGTTTTATAAAAGCACATACATGTTTTAGTTTTAATACATCTTCGCACGGATCCGTGGTCGGGGCTTCCGAGGTTTCCACAACGCAAAAAGCGGTTTTTGCGGCTCGGAAAAACCCAACAGACTTGCCGGGGATTCGATCTCCGGTAATCCTCATAGGTGGAGGATGAAGGATTCGTCAAACGGTTGACGAATACCTCTCCGGAGAAGCGAGTTTTTGAGGACTCATTTTGGATCTGAATTTTGATTCGGATCATGATCTTCTCTCGATCACATCGTCTTTGACACTAGGCTAATAACCCGTACGAAGACGAGGCTCGTGACTTAGTGAAGTCATCCCGAAGATACTCGGCGTGGATATGTATAGAGACGATTCTAGCGAGAATTGTTCCAGTTGATGTCTTTCCCACTACACGTGATACGTCAGGTATACATAGTATAAATTTCCTTTTATTGAAAAATTTGAATTTATGGTTATGTCTACACATGTTGTACTATGCATGCGTGTGATGTGTGTGTTGTAATAAATTAGATTTATTATTTTATTCCTTCCGCTGTGCACATGTTTATGAAACATGTTCGAACACACACTCACCGCGGTGCCGAAAACCCAACAGATGACATATTACTCATTAGAAATGATATCCCTATACTATAGTCTGTGAAGAATTGGCTTGGGAATTATTTCTCAATGAAAGACTTAGGAAAAGCAGCCTATATATTGGGCATCAAGATCTATAGAGATAGATCTAAGAGACTGCCTGGCCTAAGTCAGAGTACATATATTAACAAGTGTAGGGTCGATGGTGGTCGGCTAGAGAGGGGTGAATAGCCTTTATCGCGTATGGTGGAATTTTCTCATCGATTGCTCATCTACAAATTCGTTAGCGCAAGAGAAAGTATAAACAATAAAGACAAAGCAATAACAAGAATACAAACGCTAACACAAAGTCATAACGTGGTTCACGGCCCTTGCCGCTAGTCCATGACCCGATTCGTCCAAGGTGAATCACGCCTCAATCTATCCACTAGATCTCTCCTTTGCACCAAGCTAGGTGGAGGTAACCTCTTTTACACAAGAACACTCCTCTTACAAATATAATGTAAATAAACTCAAGTAAGAGGATGGAAAAACTTTAGGGCACTTTGGGAGAGTTTAGAGCTTGAACATTAGACCCCCAAAGCCTCTCACCTCTTCTTTTTATAGAAGAAGAGGGTTTCTTCCCATTGACACAGGACCAGTCGACTGATCCCGTAGTCATTGTCCAATAACGGCTGATTTCCACGTTGGATTCCATCCAACGGCTCCCACATCAGTTGACTGATCTTGCCATCAGTCGACTGATGGAGCTATCAGTCGAGTGTCGGACGCGGACACTCCATTCTGTGCCCAACACTCTTGCAACCAATCAACTGATACCTTCATCAGTCGACTGGTGGTCTCGCAGTCGGCTGCCAATCCATGGCAGTCGACTGTTGGCACATGAACCAGACTCGAACACTAGTCGAGTCACAGTCGACTTAGAGTAGTCGACTACCATTATATGACAGTCGACTTATGTCGGGAAATCCCATCCGACACTTAGCCAATTATCCAAGTTCCACCTAAGCGCACTACCCCTTCCTGGGTTACATTCGCTCACTCTCATCCCTTGGAGTCCCTCGCCTTTGAAGTTGTCTTTGTCCGGCCACATCCCTCGGATGTGCCAAGTGCACGGCTCTGCAACGCCATCCTTCGCGTCTTGCCCTGAAGTCTATTTCCTCTGGCTTCACTCCAATCTCCTCATTTAGCGGTCCCTTGGATGCTCAAAGCACACGGCTTTCGCAAAGCCATCCTTCACCGACTCAAGGACAGAGTCATGAGAGGTGAAACTCGCCAATGCTTCATGTGCGAATTACTAAGTCCTGCAAGACTCTAATGCACATATCAAATCCAAACATCCTAACTTAAACCCTTTGCCACATACATCAAAACCATATCACGGGTTGATTGCCCTAACAACAAGGTGCTTAATCATTTTGTCATGCAGAGTTCCAAGAAGGGACTCCTGCTGATGTCACATGGTGTGAGCCTTTCGAAGGCTCAATGCCCTTCTTCTAAGAAAGAAAGGGATTTTATGCATCAGATTCCTTATGCATCTACTATAGAGTCTATCATGTACCCCATGTTATGTACTCGACCTGATGTCTCGTATGCGTTAAGTATGATGAGTAGATACCAGTCAGATCCAAGTGAAAGTCACTGGATAACAGTCAAGAATATTCTTAAGTACTTGAGAAGAACAAAAGATTATTTCTTGATATTTGGAGGCGATGAGGAGCTCGTTGTAAAGGGTTACAGTGATGTAATCTTCCAAATTGACAAGGATGATTCTAGATCGTAGTCAGGGTATGTATTTTGCTTAAATGATGGTGTTGTGAGCTGGAAGAGTTCAAAGCAAGACATAGTAGTTGATTCTACTACAGAGGTCAAGTATATTATTGCTTCAGCTGCAGCAAAAGAGGTTGTTTGGATCAGAAGGTTTATTTCTGAGCTTGGTGTTGTTCCTAGCATACTGAGCCCCATAGACCTTTATTGTGATAATAATGGAGCTATTGCACAGGCTAAGGAACCTCACTCTCATCAACGATCCAAACACATACTACGATGGTTCTATCTCATTCGAGGGATCATCAATAGAGGAAATGTGAGGATATATAGAATACCGATCGATGCTAACATTATAGACCTTTTGACCAAGTCTTTGGCATAGAGGAAGCATGATGGTCACGCTAGGTCACTGGGTATTAGATATTTGAGTGATTGATATTAGTACTAGTGGGAGATTATTAGTATTAGCCCTAAGTACTGATTATGAGATGATTGGTAAAGGGACTTTTGCATCATATTTCATAATAAAGGCAAAGTTTATGGTTATAGTATTTTACTTCATTGATGTGTCATTTGAATAAATATAATAATATCCTAGGGTAGTTGGTTCTAGTCTACGACATGTCAAGTTGGTGACTTGATAGTGGGATACTATAGATATATATATAGAACACTACTCGTAACTATTCCTAGTCAAGTATTAATATACAAGGATAATATTAATACATTGAGACTAGCATGTAGGTCAACTGATGACTTAATCTCACAAGTCATGGATATAGGATATCAAGTTGACACATGGGTATATATTAGAGAATATGTACTGAATTGACCCATCATGAGAACATTTCATGGATTGTCATATGAGTGTCATAAACATTCTAATAGTGGTTATTGGTATGAATAGTCCTTAAACCTAAAATCACTATGGTTCCCTACATAAGGAGTTGTATACTTTGGTATCAACAAATGTCACCTGTAACAAAGTGGACTATAAAGTCGATCACTGGATATGCAATGAATTATGCGGAGGGATATGAGTGATGGAGATGGGATCTATCTCTTTCATATGACGGAAGTAATATCTGTAGACCCCTTGATAAAGTAGGACTACTAAAATGCATGGTCATGATAAAATACGTCAATTTGAGATATTGAGCTCATTTGATTGGGGTAGTCTACTTGGAGATCAAGAAACACAAAGATTGATAAAAGGATGACACAGTCTATGCCTCATTGATCAATCTATATATCAAGGATAGAAGGATTGAGTCATAAAAGATAATAGTCACAGAAAGGTTATATCGGATCTCGACATTCTCATCACTTGGGTAGCAATGATGCATTGCTAGATGCCACTCATTGTTTTATGTTTCTATAAGGGATTTTAGAGACATTGCCAACGTTACGAGAACCTATTGAGTCACACACAAAGAACATGTTATTTTGAAGATGGGGTTCATTTTAGTTTGACTAAATGAATCATTAGGCTATTGAATTGGAATCATTGAGTTAGACTCATTGATTGGGTTGAAACTTGAGTTAGACTCAAGTTGGATCAATTTGAGTTGGACTCAAATTAAACCAATTAAAGAAGATGAATGGATATGGATTCATCATGCATGATTAATGTGGATTAATCATGATTAGAAGAAGATGAATGTATTTGGATTCATCATGCATGATTAATGTGGATTAATCATGCATTAAAGGTGGAATACAAATGGTTCCAAGACCTTTTGTAATCATTGGATGAATAAAAAAGGTTTTTGGATTATTCTTCATGATGAGTGAACTTTTGATCTTCTTCTCTTCTTCTTGGCCGAAACCTATTGGTCCAGTTTTGGGAAAAACTTGAGTGGGTTGATAGCACAACTCTTTTACTTCAAAAGAAAGTGTTCGTGTGGATACCATAGAGGTGCGACCATCATGATCGTGCTGAGATCCATTGCAAAAGGGTTGCTGCCATGATTGCAAAGGGCTACGCATCAAGGGTAATCTCTCAACTATATGTAGTTGTAAGAACGATATGTTTTATGTATACACATGGATCTTTGAAGGGATTCAATTTCCGCTGCATTTTTTTTGTGATGGTTTTTCACAAAAGATCCCTACAACTGTTGTGTTTTATCCTATCCTAGATCAGTCACCCCCGCACCTTTTGATCATATCACTCTAGATCATATGCATCAACAGTTCTTTCACCGACCCCGTCATTTTGGTTAAAACTTATTTTCCATCAATAACTTATCAGCACTAGATAATGTCCTCTATAAGGTCATTGTTGCATGCATATTACTTATAGTCACTAAGGGTCAAGCCATGGTTCGACCTCCTCATTTATTTTTGATGTATGCAATGCATAATCTATTATATGCCAATCTGGCATTAAATATTTTTCATTTCATCGTCCACTTCGTGTCCCCTCTCCAAGGAAAGATTCATATGCCCTTTGGCCATATCATTACTGCATGGTTAGCATCTAGGAGCATAAACATCTCCAAGGGGACCTTGAGGCCACTATCTGACTCTTAGGATCGCATCACCCTGAGGCACTTCGCATTAGCTAGGATGCGAACAGGCTATGGACGGATGGAGTGATCAGTGGAGGCGCTTCAGCCAACTGGGGATCATGGAGAGAGAGTTGCGGAGCAGGATGTCCCTGTGTTACCAAACGCACTGGCTGAGGGTCTCTCTGCTCGCTTTGCACGACTGGAGTCTAGATTCGAGGACTTTCATGAGGAGATCGACACCCGTTTTGAGTTGCTCAGCTTTGAGCAATCCTCCATTGCTTACCAGGTGTCATCGATCCAGCGAGAGCAGTCCTCCATGGCTCAACAACTGAGTCAAATGTGTTGGTGCAATCGGCCCAAGTCATGATTGACCAGACTCAAGTTTGACTCGAGTAGTGTTTTGATGTTTGACATTGATGTCTGATAATGTATTGGAGAGATTGTTGGTCTAATCGACCCAGGTTATGATCTTGATGTTTGATGATCGTTTGACCATTATCTATTGGGATGTATACTGAAAAGTCTATCTTTTGTATAAACATCTTTATTTTTGAAATAATTGAAATAAGAATCACATGATCATTGTTTGCATATTTATGGTTATGCAATATTGCCTAATACATGACATTGTAAATAACATGGTGTGTAGTGTCACACGGGAGATCATGTTATCGGTTCCTTGTAAAGTATAAGTAAAGACTCACAACCTAGATGGCTTTGGACAAACCATTGGTATGGTTGTAGTGTGATTTAGTATTGGTTTGTCTTGACCATAGAATTACACTAGTACACTTTGTGTGTATTGAGTAGGACCGACATAGAGGTGATTCGATTTATTGTTGACTACATAATCGAATCGGACCTCAGATATTATATTGTACATGCTATTAATCCCCATATAATAACGAGCACATATACTTAGTATTCATTTCTTTGATTTACCAATGGGCGAGATTTATAGAGTAAATCGATAGGCTCGGTAAGTTGAGAAATGGTATTATTTATATGGTGTGTCATTGATTATAGGAGGAAACCGTGTCCTATATATTAGGATGATGATGTCCTCTTGAGGAGCTCATAAGGTTCATCATGTAAATCCTACAGGTGGACTTGGTCCAGCATGATGATAAGGTTGAGCGGTACTACTCATGGAGTTAGATGTTGATTAATTAATTGTCAGTAAATTAATTAATTGACGGACATTCGAGATCTTAAACACGGGGAGATATATATACAAATAATATATGGATCCCATATTAACTTATGGGGGTTGGTGAGGTAGATCAATGATAATCCTCTAGTGGAATGGATAATCATTAATGGATCGGACTTTATGTGGGCTTGATCCATTGGGTGGCCAAGATCCAACTCCTCCTCATGGTCCCTATTGTAGCCTATTAAAACCTCATAAAGCCTAGATCCAATGGTTGAAAACAAAACTCTAGATCCGACGGTGGAGATTAAATCTCTAGATCCGATGGTTGAGATTAATTCTCTAGATCCGACGGTTGAGATTAAATCCCTAGAACCGACGGTGGAGATTAAAAGGAGGCTTGAGCCCAACTCTATAAATAGAGGTTTATGGCTTGGGCGGCAAGAATAATGGAAGGGGATTAGGGTTTACTTCCCTTTAGCTTGGGTGGCAAGGAATCCTAAGGGGGTTAGGATTTAGTTGGGCGGCTAGGGTTTGGGAGGAAGAGTGGGCGGCAACAATTGGAGAGGTCTTCTTCTTCTTCCTTGGTGGCCGATGCCTATCACTCTCCCATATTCCTTGGCCAGTGCTCAACCTATTCCTCTTCCCCTCTTCTTTGGCCGGTGGCAACTAGGAGAGCTAGGGTTAGGGTTTTGGGCGACTACAAGGTGAAGGGTTGGTTTTCTTTCTCTTCTCCAAGAGTTAGCCGGCGCCCATCACCCTCCTTGATTCTCTTTTGGCCGGTTCCCATATTCCATATTCTCTTCCTTGGCCGGCGGCAACATCAAGTCCATTGACTTGGTGGCCAGTTCTAGATAGGAAGAAGAGTTTTGTTTTATGATCTTCCTTTGTTCGGAGCGAGCAAAGAAGGAAGATTGATGACCTAGGAGCATCGACTTTTGGTAGATCGTCGCCCACACGACGTCCAAAAGGAGGAAGGACATACAATAGAAGATCAAGAGGTATAACGTTTGTTTATATTCTTTTGCAAGTTGTCTATAATTGTTCTTCAATCATATGTATGTTATATATTCTATTTTGTGGCTAATATAACTTGGACCCCGAATATAAACACAAAAGCCGGCGATCTGTACATCGTCTATTCCGCAGCTATTTATAGAATAGAGGTTGGTGGCTTGAACAACAAGTTTGTTCAAGTGACCACTCTAATCGAATAGCACGACAATGAAACGGTTGCTTGGGTGATCTCTTTTGTCTAGGATTAAATTTTTTTAATCCGGGGACGTCGATGGGATCGCCATGAACAAGCAACCGAGTTGAAGTGGGAAGCGAAGTTTCCTACCTTCATTATCATGGGAGAAGTCCAAGTCTTGTGTACTTTGCATGAAAAGTCCAAGTGGGACACTTGGCATTTGGGAAAGTCTAAGCATGGGTCTTGGCATGGAAAGTCCAAGCATGGGTCTTGGCAAAGGAAAGTCTAAGCATGGGTCTTGCTAAGGAAAAGTCCAAGCATGGGTCTTGGCATGGGAAGTCCAACATGGGTTGGCAAGGGAAAGTACAAGCTTGAGTCTTGACAATTGAGAAGTCCAAGAGGAATATTGACAGCGTAAAGTCCAAGGGTGGAGTCTTGGCAGCATAAGTCCAATGGTTGACGACGTAAAGTCCAAGCGGAGTCTTGGCAGCATAAGCCCAATGTGTCTTGGCAGTGTAGACCATATTAGCATGACAATAGCTTATGGAAGCACCTGAAGGCTAGTGTATGGATGAACAAGTCATGGATGACTTGGAGGGATCCGATAGGCATGAGGCTGATGGAGGTGGCTAGAAGGCTTAAGTCTAGGCTAAGGGTGATCTAGCAAGTATGAGGGCATTATACTTGGGGTAAAACCTCATGTTTGAGATGTATCAGTCGATTGGGATTATGGTCAGTCGACTGATGTGAGTCGACCTGAGTTTGACTGTCAAAAATGGCTGATCATTGCCAACATTAAGCGATGGATATTGACTGCGATCGATTGATCGGAGATCGATCATTCGGCCGTCAAGTATTCGAGCACAGAAGGTTCCTGAGTTTACTGTTAGGGTTTGACAGTCGAATGATGACCGATCAATCAACTAATTGCCATGATCAGTCAACTGATAGTCTATCCGTTGGAACTTATCCAATGTGGCTCATGTCATTGTCTCACAATGACTACAGGAGCAGTCGACTGATGGTCCCAATCAGGTGACTGCTAGGCAAAATCCAGCCCGAATAAAGGTTATAAAAGCATCTCGAAAGGAGGGATTTGGCATCAGTTTTCTTGGGCGATTTGGAGAGATTTGCTAGAGCAAATTAGGATCTTCAAGGCTAGTCCAAGGCAATCAACAAGCAAGCTTCCAAAAGATTTTTGTAAAGTGTTCTTTGCATTCTTTTGTTGTATTTACTTGTATATGGTTGTTGTTCATTGTATTACTTAGAGTAATGACTTGTATGAGGTTTCTCCACCTACGGATTATTCCGAGGAGTTATTGAGTAGTGGTGTGTCATTGACATCGCTAGGGCTCGTTCGAGCCCAATCTGTGGAGTAGGAACCATTTAGTTCTGAACCACGTTATATTTGGTGTTGTGATTGTGCTTGTGTGTATTTGTTTTTGTTATATATATATTCTGCTGTGTATAACACATTTTGTAGTGAGAGCGATCAATTCCATCAAGCAACGCTGAATCTCTATTCACCCCCCCCCCTCTAGCAGGCGCACAGGTCCTAACAAGTGGTATCAGAGCTTGGAGCTCTTCTACAGACTAACACCCGGAGCAAAAGCGCTAGAGGTCAAAATGGAGCTCAATGAGAGATTGGGTGATGACATCAACATTCCACCTTCCTTCGACCACGAAGACTTCTCATATTGGAAAGGTAGGATGATGCATTTTCTAATGTGTGACTTTGACAATTGGATTAGTGTCTTAGTAGGTTTCAACACTCCAAAAGATGAAGAAGGAAGAAAAATCAAGAAGAAGAATTGGAGCCAAGACCAACTCCGATATTACAACATCAATAATAAGGTAATGGGTATATTGCTTAATGTAATTCCTAATGATATTTTGATCAAGATAAGAGATTGCAAAGATGCCAAGGAGATATGGAACAAATTGGCAAAATTCCATGAAGAGCCTCACTCAATCCAAGAATACAAGAGGAGGAAGAGAGCTCATCCTCACGAGAAAGTGAGGATTCAGAGGTCGAGGAATGTTCGACATCCGAGGAGGAATAGAAGGTAAAAGAAGTAGAGGAACCCTCCGCCTCTAGGATTGAGGGGGAGGAGAGATCACCTTCCATGTCGGAGCAAGAAGAAGAGCCATCTACCTCCGGTCCAGGAGATGAAGAATCAACTCCGATTCCCACCATTGACCTAGGTAACTCAAGCATTTCAGTTAATATTAAAAATCACATTATATTCTTTGAGTGTAGGAAAGTAGGACATTACAAGAGTAAATGTCCTAAAAGAGTCAAGAAAAGTCCTCCGGCACCAAAAGTCAACGAAAAAGTCAAGGATGTCGGTGCCCCAATGATAAAGAGAAAGGAGCATGTGGTGTGCTTCAAGTGTCACCAAAGAGGGCATTATAGGAGTCAATGCCCTAGAGGGAGCAAGAAGGTCAAAGAAGGAGCATCACAAGTAGGGAGAGCCTCTAAGGCAAATTCTAAGGTAAAATTTAATAATGTTCATTCTTTAAGTTATAGGCAAAAGCATGCTAGAAATAATTTTAGTAATCTTGCTATTACTCATGAAAAGCATGCTAAGAATAACAAATACTATTGTCTAGGTGCTAAGAGTGTCAACCTTAGGAATTAGGAGAAATTTGGGACTAATGTCCCTAAAAATATTCTACCTAAGGCAAGTATTAGAAAATTTTAAGATCATCTAGTCTTTACTTCAAAGAAATCTAGACACATGCCTAGAAATAAGAATATCTCAAGAGTTAATGAAAAATCAAAAATTGAGATCTTAGAAAAGGAAAATCAAGTCTTGAGGTCAAGATTTGAGAAAATGGAAAAGACCCTTAGGAATATACAAGATCAAATTAAAGGGTCAAATGATCAAAAATCTAGGTCAAAAAGTCAAAACCTAAGTTTTAGGAAGCAAGGTCCAATCAAGGGCAAACCTAAGCCCAAGGAAACCTACCACAATGTTCCATTCTATTATGGAACTCAACTTAGGTCTAGGAAAACCAAGGTTGATAGGGAAGTCATCCCTAAGGTTGACCAAGGTAGATGCCTAGTGGCTAGGGTTTCAAGGAAACCTAAGGAAGTCATTAAGAAGGTCAAAGGAGGAGTTACCTCTAGAGTTGACCTAGGCAAGACCCAAATGACCAAGGCTTCTAAGCCTAGGCAAGTCATTAGGAGGGTATCTAGGGAAGTTATCCCTAGTGAATACCTAGTTAACCCAAGGAGCTCCAATAGGTATTGGGTTCCTAAGAGCATGATCGATTCACGCTAGATGGGTTTAGGTGTGCCAACCTTGAATGGATAGGTAGTTAACCTAACCATGGTAAAGTTGGCACTTTAATCCATTTCCAAGGTAATGGGGTACTTT
This sequence comes from Wurfbainia villosa, assembly GCA_025175895.1. NCBI lineage: Eukaryota > Viridiplantae > Streptophyta > Magnoliopsida > Zingiberales > Zingiberaceae > Wurfbainia > Wurfbainia villosa. Next base: position 44,844,939 of record CM046004.1, on the reverse strand, counting down.
GGAAATAAGTTTTGATTTTAATCCTAAAGGTTTTTAGGATGTGCCAATGCAATTTATGGAAGTTGAAAAATAAATCAAATTGGCACAATTAGGGTTAGAGGTCATAGTGTGTCATTTTTGGTTTTTGGCACACTTGGGAGATAAATGATAATATGGCAAAATGGGTTTAATAACAACAAATGGCAACTAATATCAAATTTTAGGTATTATATACCTGTACATTTTATTTTCCATGCTTTATTTGCCATATAACATGTCATGACATCATATATACTTTTAATCATTTAATATGTCATGATATTACTTAGGATTAAGGTTAAATGTCATGTATTCTTAGATTCCATTTTATTCCATGACATCATGATTATGAGCACATGCCAATTTATCTCATCATTAATGTCATAATCATTGATGCATTAATAAAAATTGATTTAAGGAAAATTGGCTTGAAGTCTCATGTATAAGGGAATTGTTGGTGCAATCGGCCCAGGACTCGAGTTTGACTCGAACTGTATTTTGATGTTAGAAAAAATGCATGACATGGGATTGTCATGGGAAGTCCGACATAGGGTTGGCCACGTAAATCCAAGCGTGTAGCCTTGGTGGTGAAAAGTCCAAGCATGGGGTTTGGCATAGAAAATCCAAGCATGAGGCTTGGTGTGGGAAGTCTGAGGACTTGGCAAGTTCACTAGGCTCGGGGTCTTTGAGTCGGTGAAGGATGTCATTGTGAAGCTGTGTGCTTGGTGCATCCGAGGGACCGCCAAACAGGGAGCGAATGGAGTGAGGCCCAAGGGAAGCATACTTCGAGGGCAAGAGACGCGAAGGATGGCATTGCGAAGTCGTGCGCTTGGTGCATCCGAGGGAAGAGAGCTTCGATTGGGAACTCCATGAGAGGATGAAGCGGACTTGGCCAATTGACTAAGACTCAGTGTTGGAGTCTCAAACGTGGTGTTTGAGGGTTTACTCGACGGTCGAATGCTCAAAAAACTTGGTGTTTGAGGTTTTACCCGACATCAATCGACTGGCATAGGTGTCAGTCGACTGCTCTAGTTCGATTGGACTCGATCGGTGTTCGACTGACCAAGTTCTGGCCGAATAGTCGACTGCCGAGGGAGGGCAGTCGACTGCCAACGCCATCAATTGATTGATGATGGAGATCAGTCGACTGATTGGGGCGAATTCAGGTACAGAACACTTTCCAGTCGAGTGATGCGCCGAGCACTCGACTGATAGGGTTACCAGTCGACTGATGGGTATGATCAGTCGACTGATGGTTATCCGTTGGGTTTTTATCAACGTGGATTAGACCATTGTGAGACAACGGCTACAGAAGCAGTCGACTGGAGGTCACAAGCAGTCGACTGATCGGCACGAAATTAGCCCGAGGCAAGCATAAAAGGAGGAGCTTGGGGGAGGATTTCAACAAGGATTTTGGGGAGATTTTGGAGGGGAATTGCTGCTGCATTCCAGACCTTCAAGAGTCAAACCAAAGAAAGCAACAAGCAAGTGATCAAAGCAATTGTGTAAAAGTTCTCTTTTGTATTATCTTTGTATTTTGGCTTGTATTTTTGTATTACTATTGTAATTGCTTGTATGAGGTTTCTCCACCTCCGACTTGTAGTCGAGGAGTTTGAGTATTGTCGTGTGCATCTCTAGAGCTCATTGAGCTCGCCCCGTGGAGTAGGAACCCTAAGGTTCCGAACCATGTATATTGTTGTCTCTTGTGCACTTGTGTGTATATATATATCTTGTTAGTATTATTATTGTTATTCCGCTGTGCTAATGAGAATTGTAGACAAGTGACACACAACGAACGATCGACTTCCACCATACGACGATTAAGGGCTATTCACCCCCTCTAGCCGGTCACCGACGTTCCAACAAGTGGTATCAGAGCAAGTTGCTTGTCGAGGACTAACCGCCAACACAAGCATGACAAGATGGTCGGCTACAACATCCATCCACCAAAATTCGACGGAGATTTTCCTTGGTGGAAGAAAAGGATGGAGGTATACTTCGAAACCGATTTTGATATTATGTTAATTCTAGAAAATGGTTTCGAAATGCCTAGGGATGAAAGCAATAGGCAAATTGAAAAGGCAAGATGGACTAAGGACCAAATGAAGGATTTCAAGACAAATCTCATGGTAATCACATTGCTTAGTGATTTGATTCCTAATAACATTTGGTCTAGGCTAGGTGAATATAGGGATGCAAAGGAGCTATGGCATAAGGTGGTAAAATTCAATGAACATTCCGAATCAGCACAAGTAGAGAAAGAAGCCGAGGAAGAGTGCCCATCAACATCCGGATCCAAGGATGGTGAAGAATTTCCATCCACATTCGAATATGTGGATGACTTGGTGGAAACCTCCACCTCTAACATTGAGGAGGAGGAGAGGACTTCCATCCCGGAACAAGATCAAGAAGAAGCTTCAACATCCGGAAGAAGTGATCAAGAGGATTCCACCACCTCCCTAGGTAACTCATGCATTATAATTAAAGATAAAAAAACACATAATATTCTTTGAGTGTAGGGATCAAGGGAACTATAAAAGTAAGTGTCCCAAGCAGGTGAAGAAAGCTCAACTAGTACCAAAAGTGAAAGATGTCGGAGTTCCCTCAACTAGAAGCAAGGAGCACATTGTGTGCTTCAAATGCAACCAAAGGGGACATTATAGAAGCCAATGCCCTAAGGGGAGGAAGAAGGGGCAAGAAGGAGCATTTCATGTAGGGGGAGCTTCCAAAGCTAACCCTAAGGTAAATTTAAATTATGCACCTTCTAGTTCTAGGACCAACAAGCATGCTAAAAACTATTTTAGTTCACTTTCTATTATTAATGAAAAGCATGCTAGTAGAAATAAATATTTTTTCCTAGGTGCTAAGCATGTTAGTTTACCTAAGGACAAACCTAGGACAAATAACTCTAGACCTATCTTACCTAGAGAGGCTATTAGGAAGGTTGAAAACCACCTAGGCATCAATCCCAAAAATCATAGACATATGCCTAGGAAAAATCATTCCCAAAAGAAAAATGAGAAATTGGGAAGATTAGAGGTGGAAAACCAAGCCTTGAGGTCAAGGCTTAAAAAATTGGAAAAGACCCTCAAAATAATTACAAATTCAGTTGAAGGTTCAAAGGAACAAAAGCTAAGACCTAGGAGACAAGAACCGGTTAAGGGAAAGAAAGGTTTGGGTCACAAACCTAAGTCCTATCATAATGTTTCATTCAATTATGGAACTATTTCTAGGTCTAGGAAAACCAAGGTTAGTAGGGAAGTCATCCCTAAAACTAGTCATGGTGTTTGTTTAGTGGCTAAGGATTTAATAAAAACTAAGGTAGCCACTAAGAAGGTCAAAGGGGGAGTCACCTCTAGAGCTAACCTAAGGATGACCCAATTGACTAAGGCTTCAAAGCCAAAAGGGGTCATTAGGAAGGTATCTAGGTAAGTTATCCCTAGTGAATACCTAGTTAATCCAAGGAGCTCCAATAGGTATTGGGTTCCTAGGAGCATGATCGATTCACGCTAAATGGGGTAGGGTGTGTCAACCCTAAGTGGATGGGTAGTTAACCTAGCCATTGTGAGTTGACACTTTAGGTTGTGCCAATGTGCCTTGAGAAGTTGAAAAATGATTAAATTGGCACAATTAGATTTTAGAAGTTATGGTGTGCCATTTTGGGTTTTTGGCACACTAGGAGGATAATTGGCATTAAGGCAAAAATGGATTTGATTATAGAAATGGCAATTTGGGCTTAACACTTAGGTATTCTATACCTTAGTATTTTATAATTTTCATGCTTTGTTTGCCTTGCCATGACATGACATCATATTTATTTTTATCATATAAAATGTTATGATCATTTTTAGGGTTATTTTTATATGTCATGAATGCTTAGATTTCATTCACATGCCATGACATCATGATTTTGGTACATGCTTTTATTCTTGTATCATTATGCTATAATCATCATTCATGCATAAATAAAATGGATTTAAAGACTAAGGCATGATTTGAAGTCTCATGCATAAGGGAATCAAATAATGTTGCCTAGAGATATGCATGAAACCCTAAATAACAAACACCTCACATCTCACTAATACTTGACTTGTATATGTTTTACACATTTAGATACAAGTGAGATGTTTAGGAAAATGAAATTAAAGGTTTTAAAAATATTCAAAATCATTTTGAAAAATCTTGGTGAAGTCTATCTTTTGATAGCAATCACCATTGAATGAGTTGATACAAAGAGGGCTCAATATTGAAGCTTTTCTCAACTTTTGAACTTTGTGTCAATCTCACTATTTTGTGGGTAAAATATTTTTCACCCATAATGATTGTGATAAGTAATATACGTATAAATTTTCATGATTTTTCAATGTATGTATATTTACTTATGAATTTCAGAACTTAGGTTCTGAAAATCTAATTTCTGCATTTGCAGTTATCAGTCGATTGTCATGGATGGAAGTTGACTGATGTGGGAAGGAGTAGACTGATCTCTGAGAGAGTCGACTGATAATGTTGATTTCAGGTAAACCTTGGTTGTTAGGCCCATGTTCAGCTATGTTTTGGTCCCCTAACCACTCCTAACCCTAAGGCATGCTATGAAGAGCATCAGAAAGGGTGGAAATCTATTGGATATGGATTAGGAGAAGTGTTTAGGGTGAGTATCAATTTTAAGGTGGATGAGAGTTCATTGTTGAACTTTGCCTTAATTTTGATTGTTTAGCATTCCTATTGGCTTAGGGACTCTCCAAGGACATTGTTGGTGCAATGGTCAAGGGGGAGCAAGCCTTTAGGGGGAGGTATCCATCATGGGAAGATGGATGTGTATTTTTCCTCATGGGAGAAAAATTGGGAGATGGCCTCTCTTAAGTGATATGGGACTTATCACTAGAAAGATTGTAGGCATGTGTTTTCCTCCAAGGGAGAGATTATAAAATCTCATTGGGATATGATACATTCATACCCTTGGGGAGGACCTTTTTTATGTATGCCAAAAAGGGGAAGAAGTTATCAATTTGGATAGTTGGAATTCTCATTGGGATGTGAGAATTTCCAATTGGGGATAATTGGTAGACTTGAGTTTGAGGTTTTGTCAAACATCAAAAAGGGGGAGATTGTTGGTGCAATCTGTTGGTGCAGTAGGCACCTAAGTCGAACCTGAGTTTTTATTATAGAAAACGATACAAAGTTATGCTCATGTCGTTATCTCACGAGCTGAATCGAGTGTGCAGAAAATTGCTATAGCTGGAGCTGAAGGCTAGCAACACCCGGAGGAAGCCGCGGTGATCGGGCGACACTCGAGTGACTTCGGAGGGAGCCGAAGGAATCGAGTGGAAGGCTAGAAGCGAAAGCAACATAGTAAGTATCGAGGTAAGCTCGTGTGTGTGCGAGAGTAAGTGAGGTCGTATCCTCTTTACGGGGATAATCTTAGGCGTAGATCCGACCAAAGGCATCCTATAGGTGGTCTAGGTCGAGATTGGATGGTCGGAGGCCGTCGAATTAATGTTTTTGTTAAGCTAACTTTGCCTTGCAGCTAGCATCAGTCGACTGCCAGCTTGGAGGACTCGACTGTCGTCCAACAGTCGACTGCCTGAGGTCAGCATTCGACTGATGCTGCCATCAGTCGACTGATGATGGCCATCAGTCGACTGATGGTCAAGGATCAGCCTCGAGGAGTCAAGCCTTATCACCATTTTTCAAGGAGCCATGTGCCAAAACTCTATTGGGTGAAGTTCCTCTCGAAAAGGGGCTCAAAGGCTATAAAAGGAGGGCCAATCCTAGGATTTCATCATCAATTCTAAGCTTCCAAAAGCTTCCGCCAAGCTACAACTTTCCGACAACGAAGTGCTTCTTCTCCGACGTCTAGGTTTAATTGTTTTCTTTTTATTATGTCGGTTTAAGTTGTTTATTTCAGTTCATTACTTTCAAATCTCGGAGCTTTTATCGTAACGAGGAGAGGGGGAGTATCCCTCTACCTCAAGCTTTTTGTTTTTATTTGTAACGATTAACTCCTACCTCTAACGAGGAGGAATTCTTCAGTGTTTTGCCCTCCGTGCGTGGTCAAGGACCACTAGGGCCTTGGAGTAGTAGACGAAGGCTATGAACCAAGTAAAAATATTTGTCTCCTTTATTTATTGCTTATCTTTCCGCTGCAATTAATTATCTACTCGGGTTTTAACGAACAAACAAAAAAGGTTTTATCACTATTCACTCCCCCCTCTAGCGATCCGCTTCAATCCAACAATTGGTATCAGAGCCGGGGGTGCTTAGATTTGGTGAAACTACCAATCTAGCATTTTTTATAGATTTGTTTTTCGTTCGTTTAAATTTTTCTCCCGCACTACTAATCCAAGACGAAGTCTTGGTACTCTTCGTTTGGTTTTATTTTGCAAGTATTCGCTTTTGGAGTAGCCGACAGAAAAACGAGCATAACTTTTCGTACAAGTTGACCCACGAAACGGGCTACCTACCAAACGAAGCTCTCGGAGAGATCTACACTTCTTATGAGGGTAAACCCTCATAACAAGCTGTCTTCATCCCCAAAAACCATTGTTTAGTACCATTTTTGGGACATCAAAGGTTGTAAGTGCTCATCTTTTATTTTAGTTGGTTATTTCTCGTTTATTCCTTTTGCTCCTTTTCATTTCCTACATTACTAATCCAAGGCGAAGTCTTGGAACCTTTTTCGTGTTTTTTTTGGTATTTTTTGTGCAAGGTTTCCCTTCCAAATGGCCCATCTCGAGGGTTTTAGCACCGTCCGACCTTCGTTTTACAACGAAGATGATTTCCGTTACTGGAAAGGTCGGATGGAATGCTTTCTCAAAACCCAAATCGAGATGTGGATCATAATCCAAATGGGTTTCACACTTCCGACTAACGAAGTGGGTGAATCCTTGGGTTATGACCAATGGACCATTGCAACAAAACGACAAGTCGAATTCGACGCCAAGGCAACTCAAATTCTCCAATGTGGTTTTTCCAAGGAGGAGCTAAATCGCGTCGGCCCCTTCATAAGCGCAAAGGACCTTTGGACAAAGCTAGTGGAGCTACACGAAGGGACCGATGAAGCCAAGGTATGTAAGCATGATCTTTTATTTAATAAACTATATAATCTAAAAATGCAGGAACATGAGTCCGCGACGCAACTTCACGCCCGCGTCCAAGACATAGTCAACAATCTACACGCGATCGGGCAAAAGGTCGAAAACCGCGACCTTATAAGGTATGTCCTAAACTCCTTTCCGAGGACTACCTTGTGGGCATCCATGGTCGATGCCTACAAGGTCTCCAAGGATCTTTCGAAACTTAGGTTAGATGAACTATTTTTTGATTTTGAACTTCATGAGCAGTCTAACTCGGAACCCGAGAAGGGTATAGCACTTTTTGCAGGTTCAAGGAAGAAAACCGCAAGCAAGCCACCCCCGAAAGAAGAAGAGGATGAGTTCGATTCGGAGGTCGACTCGGAAATGGAGGCCGAACTAGTCAACCTAGTTCGGAGGATAGTCAAGGGCTGAAAATGAACCGTCACTCGACCCAACGATGGTAAGCCTAAAAGTTCAAATATTAGATGTTATGAATCCAACAGGTTTGGACATATCAAGTTCGAATGCCCAAAACTCAAGAGCAAAGCACCAAAACACAAAAAGGTACTCAACGCTACTTGGGAAGAAGCATCCGAGGAAGAAGATAATGATCATGTTCTCATGGCTAAACCAGTGGAATCGGAGACGGAGTCAGAACCGGAACCTGAATCGAAAACCGAAGACGAGTCGGACTGCGAAGTACTATTCAAGACAAGTCACGGATACGCATCCGGTTCAAAAGATACACTCAAGGTAAGTCGGTCTCTCATTAGTACACTTTATAGTGCAATTAAGTTTTTAACTAGAAAGTTAGCTAAGTCTGAGTCCAAGGTCGAGACCCTGGTTGAGGAAGTTAAACTCCTCAAACACGAGGTCTCCCTAACCTCTTCGACTAGTCGAGTTCAAGAGGAGGACTCAACTCGGGTTGAAAAACTCAAAGTTGAGAACTCACTCTTGAAGAGTCAAGTCGAAGATCTTAGGAATACGTTGGAAAGGTTTACTTTGGGATCCAAAGGACTTGACCTCCTACTTGGATCCAAAGGGCCGTGTACAACAAGGTCGGGCTAGGGTTTAGCTCAAATACAACCAACAAGTCGTATATGTCGATTGTAAGTCGACATAAAAAATGTGTCCAAGCATGGGTCCCTAAGACCACCTTAATTTCAAACTTAGGATCGAACTCAAGATCTTTGGGTTCCTATGACCAAATCCACTATGTGGAGAGACCGAATCGATTCAATGGTCCAGGGGGAGCTAGTACGAAACTTGTTTGTGTTTTAACCTAGAAATTGCATGCTTAGGTTTTTATTTTGTTTGATTTTCCTTTTTAGAATGGTTAGATAGGACTATAACTCATCAATACTTGATAACATAGTACCAGGACGCAGCAAGATGATAGTATGCTAGGAAAGCGGAGTCTTGTGTATTCGGGCTAGATAAGGCGTATCTAGTTCGGTGCACTTAACCGAGCGGAACTAGCTGAAGCTACCTCACCATATCCTAGACTAGTTAGACCAGGAAGTGGTCTTAGGTAAGTCAAGTCTCTATTTTCTTGAAAATGGCTTTGTCTAAGGAAGTGGTCGTTGTTCCGATCAAAGAAGGCCTCTATGCCTCGCCACGACCTGGAAGCCATGATCTTGAAAAGGTGACTTGATGAGCCTAAGGCCAAATTCGAATCTAATGCAAGGTTGACAAGTGTTTAAGTCATTAAATTTAAATCAAGTAAAATTGGATGTCATCTCACAAGAACATATAGGGTTAACGTGTTTGATCATGTAGACATGGGTGAGATGATTTAGGTTAATAATTTTCAACCAATCTCTAATAAATCCAATATCCGATCCAACTACCTTGCGTGTAGGATCAATGGATGTTGGACAGTGGTTGCTCCCGACATATGACCGGGGATCAACTCAAGTTTTCGAAGCTTCAATTCAAACGACAAGGATCGGTAGCCTTCAGAAATAACGACAAGCTCAAAATCATCGGATCAGGTGATATTGAGCTCAACTCAAATTTTATTATTCAAAATGTTTTATTAGTAGAAAATTTTCAATATAATTTACTTAGTGTAAGCCAATTGTGTGATAATAACTATAAGGTCATATTTCTAGAAAATGAATGCGTAATTAATACAAATGAAACCTCTAAAACAATCCTTAAGGGAACCAGAAATAACAATATTTACACTATTAACTTAACTAACTCCTCAACTAAGTGTCTTATGACATGGCAAGAGGAATCATGGTTGTGGCACCGGCGACTCGATCACTTACACCCAAGACTCTTCCACAAGATGAGTCAGAGTGACTTAGTCAGAGGTTTGCCTAACCTCAATAACTTGGACAATAAAATATGTAATGCTTGTCAACAAGGTAAACAATCTAGGACACAACATCGACTAACTAATCAAGAACGAACCAAAAGTGTGCTTGAGCTCCTACACATGGATCTATTTGATTCACACGGAGCTAAGTCACTTAATGGAAGTAAATTTTGTTTAGTCATAATTGATGACTACGCTAGATTTACTTGGGTTAGGTTCATCAAACACAAAAGTGACACCCTAGATCAATTAATCAACCTATTTAAATTAATAGAAAATCAACAAAGCATTAAAATCAAGAATTAGGACTGATCATGGTGGTGAATTCGAGAATCATAGGTTTACAGAATTCTGTAACCTAAATGGATACCACCATGAGTTCTCTTGTCCTAGAACCCCACAACAAAATGGCCTAGTAGAACGCAAGAATAGAACCCTACAAGAAGTCGCTAGGACAATGTTAAACGAGTATAACCTACCCGATAGGTTTTGGGCGGAAGCCGTGAATACGGCATGCTATGTCCAAAATAGGATCCTTATGGTAAAGAGGCACCTTAAGACCTCATACGAGATTTATCACGATAAAATACCTAACATCAAGTACTTTAGGGTATTTGGGTGTAAGGTACATATCCTAAACACTAAGGATTACCTAGGGAAGTTTACATCCAAAACCATGACCGGAATCTTTCTAGGATACTCGACTACAAGTAGAGCTTATAGAGTATAAAACCATGACAGCCTTAGAGTCGAGGAAACTATCAATGTAGTGTTTGATGAAGGACACGAACCTACAAATCCCCCGACAACCCAAATTAGCGAGTTGATTCATACTAGATCTAACTCTGATCCGGAGATCAGGTCTAGTATTAATCCTAACCTAAGTCAACCAAGCCACTCTATCGACCAAGTGACAGATGACTCTAACCAAACTAGAACTCAGACGAGTCATCCTATTGATCAAGTTGTAGACTCAAACCCAAACCCAACTAGGACTCAAGCAAATCATCCTATCGACCAAGTGATAGGTGATCCAAGTCAAGGAGTTCGAACTAGAGCCTCATACAGAAACCTTAGTCAAATCTCCTTAATTTCCAAAATTGAACCCAAGACTATTGACCAAGCTCTTCTTGATCCCGATTGGGTTATTGCAATGCAAGAAGAGTTGGATCAATTCACTAGGAACGAAGTATGGGAATTAGTACCACCACCTAAAGATAAAACAATCATTGGAATAAGGTGGTTGTTTAGAAATAAACTTGATGATAAATGTGAAGTGGTTAGAAATAAAGCTAGACTAGTCGCTAAAGGGTTTAGTCAAGTCGAAGGTTTAGATTACGACGAGACCTATGCTCCAGTAGCTAGATTAGAGTCCATTCGAATGCTATTAGCGTATGCAGCACATCGAGGATTTAAGTTGTTTCAAATGGATGTGAAATCTGCGTTCTTAAATGGATACATTAAAGAAGAAGTTTATGTTAGTCAACCCCCCCGGTTTCGAAAGTTTAGACAAACCCGATCATGTCCTTAGGTTAAAGAAAGCTCTCTATGGACTTAAACAAGCTCCTCGAGCTTGGTACGAGAGACTTTTGATTTATCTTAAGTCCAAAGGTTTTAACCAAGGTGTAGTTGACCCAACTCTTTTCGTAAAAACCTTAGGTAAAGACATATTCATAGCTCAAATCTACGTAGATGATATTATTTTCGGAACCACTAACTCAATCCTACTAAATGAGTTCATTTCACTTATGGAAAGTGAATTTGAAATGAATTTAGTAGGCGAGTTAAGCTTCTTTTTAGGTCTACAAATTAAACAAACTAAAGATGGAATATACCTACATCAATGCAAATATACTAGGGAATTAATTAAACGCTTTGGAATGCAAGACGCTAAAATTATTAATACCCCAATGGAAACTAATATGAATATAGAAGAAGATGTAATCGGAAATTCAATTGATTTAAAATATTATAGGAGTGTAATAGGGAGTCTCCTTTACTTAACTGCAAGCCGACCCGATATCTTATTTGCAGTAAGTATGTGCGCAAGGTTCCAAACCTATGCCAAGGAGTCTCACCTAACTCTAGTCAAGTGTATCCTTAGATATCTAAAGGCTACACTTAATGTCAGTATTTGGTACCCTAGATCTACCGAGTTCGAACTAATCGGCTACTCCGATTCGGACTATGCCGGTAGTAAGCTCGATAGAAAGAGTACGAGTGGTTGTTGTCAACTTCTCGGCTCGAGTCTAGTAAGTTGGTGCAGTCGGAAGCAACACTGTGTTGCCTTCTACCACCGAAGTCGAATACATCACGATGGGTGAGTGTGTCACTCAGCTTCTTTGGATGAAGCACACTCTCCGCAACTTTAAGTTAGACTTTACAAATACTAAACTTCACGTAGATAACATTAGTTCAATTAATCTTACTAAGAATCTGATATGTCACTCTAGGACCAAACATATATAGGTCAAACACCATTTCATTCGAGAACATGTGGCCAACGGAGTCATACAACTCGAATACGTCGAATCGAAGTCTAACTTGGCAGACCTATTTACTAAACCCCTACCCGAAGCCGAATTTAGTCTGTTAAGATGAAAATTGGGCATGTGCATAGTAGAATAGGACTTTGCAAATTATATTACTACTATTTCTTACTTTTCATTTTTCATGGAACTAGTATAGGACATACCTTAGATATCATGCACCTATAGATTTAAGGAGCCAATACATCTCACAACACATAGGACTAATGTGTTTGTATACTTAGCCACGTAGATGGGCGTGAGATGTTAGGACCTTACTCCTGGTTCCAGATGTAGAGCTAGTGCATCGCTATGAACCACGGAGTATAATCATACATACTAACCGACTCTGACCAGGACTAGTTGATCCTTCATATCAATCAAGCCAAATATGAGTCGAACATTTTATAGATGAGCTTATTTTCAGTATATTATTTTCAAAATAATGTGAAACATGCTTGGACTTTAAATTTAATACTTATTTTCCACACACCCTTCCACTTTTTGATATATGGCAAAAGGGGGAGAAAAAGGCCAAAGTTAAGGGATCAAAAATTTTCATGGCCAAAAGTTAAGTAAATGTTTACTTAACATTAAGTTTTAAATAAGTTTTAAAAATTTACTTAAAAGGAAGTAAAGGCCAAGTTAAGTGATTTCTTAACTTAAAACTTATTTTAAACACTATGGCCAATATTAAGTAATTTCGGTTACTTAATTCTTTTTTAGTAGCAAACATCAAGGGGGAGAGTTAAAACTCTTTCTCAAGTACTCACCCTCAGTCAAGAGGGAGGATTCCTCAAGGGGGAGCACTTGAAAAAGAGTTTTTATATACTCCTGCTTATTCATGCATATCTCATACTCATTTTGCTTATTGCACTTAATTTATTTTTCTTAACTTTGTATGTGGGTTTGCCATAAATCAAAAAGGGGGAGATTGTTGGTGCAGTAGGCACCTAAGTCAAACCTGAGTATTGATTATAGCAAATGATACAAAGTTAAGCTCATGTCATTATCTCACGAGTTGAATCGAGTGTGCAAAAAATTGCTATAGCTGGAGCTGAAGGCTAGCGACACCCGGAGGAAGCCGCAGTGATCGGGCAACACTCGAGTGACTTCGGAGGGAGCCGAAGGAATTGAGTGGAAGGCCGGAAGCGAAAGCAACACAGTAAGTATCGAGGTAAGCTCGTGTGTGTGCGAGAGTAACTGAGGTCGTATCCTCTTTACGGGGATGATCTTAGGCATAGATCCGACCAAAGGCATCCTATAGGTGGTCTAGGTCAAGATCGGATGGTCGAAGGCCGTCAAATTAATGTTTTTGTTAAGCTAACTTTGCCTTACAGCTAGCATCGATCATTGCCCGGCTTGGAGGACTCAAGCTGCCGTCCAACGATCATTGCTGAGGTAACATTCGATCGATGCTACCATCGTCATCGATGATGCCAGTCATCAGCCATGGTCAAGGATCATTATCACCATTTTTCAAGGAGCCATGTGCCACAACTCTATTGGGTGAAGTTCTTCTCGAAAAGGGGCTCAAAGGCTATAAAAGGAGGGCCAATCCTAGGGTTTCATCATCAATTCTAAGCTTCCAAAAGCCTCCGCCAAGATACAACTTTCCGACAACGAAGTGCTTCTTCTCCGACGTCTAGGTTTAATTGTTTTTTTTATTACGTCGGTTTAAGTTGTTTATTTCAGTTCATTACTTTCAAATCTTGGAGCTTTTATCGGTATGAGGAGAGGAGGAGTGTCCCTCTACCTCAAGCTTTTTGTTTTTATTTGTAACAATTAACTCCTACCTCTAACGAGGAGTTCTTTAGTGTTTTGCCCTCCGTGCGTGGTCAAGGACCACTAGGGCCTTGGAGTAGTAGCCGAAGGCTATGAACCAAGTAAAAATATTTGTCTCCTTTATTTATTGCTTATATTTCCGCTGCAATTAATTATCTACTCGGGTTTTAACGAACGAACAAAAAAGGTTTTATCGCTTTTCACCCCCCCCCCCCTCTAGTGATCCCCTTCGATCCAACACAATCAGCCCAGGACTTGAGTTTGACTCGAATTGTATTTTGATGTTAGACAAAATGCATGACATGGGATTATCATGGGAAGTCCGACATAGGGTTGGCCACGAAGCCTTGGTGGTGAAAAGTCCAAGCATGGGGCTTGGCATGGAAAATCCAAGCATGAGGCTTGGTGTGGGAAGTCTAAGGACTTGGCAAGTTCACTAGCCTCGGGGTCCTTGAGTCGGTGAAGGATGGCATTACGAAGTTGTGCGCTTGGTGCATCCGAGGGACCACCAAACTGGGAGCAAATGGAGTGAGGCCCAAGGGAAGCATACTTCGAGGGCAAGAAACGCGAAGGATGGCATTGCGAAGCCATGCGCTTGGTGCATCCGAGGGACGTAGGCCGAGGGAAGAGAGCTTCGGTGGGCAACTCCATAAGAGGATGAAGTGGACTTGGCCAATTGGCTAAGACTGAGTGTCGAAGGCTCAAACGTGGTGTTTGAGGGTTTACCCAACAATCGGATGCTCAAACAACTTGGTGTTTGAGGTTTTACCTGAAATCAGTCGACTGGCATAGGTGTCAGTCGACTGCTCTAGGTCGATTGGACTCGATCGGTGTTCAATCGACTGTTCTAGTGAGATCGATCGCTAAGGAGGGCAATGATCGAACGCCATCAGTCGATTGATGATGGAGATCATTCGACTGATTGGGGTGAATTCAGGCACAGAACACTTTTCAGTCGAGTGATGTGTCGATCACTCGACTGATGGGGTTACCAGTCGACTGATGGGTATGATCAGTCAACTGATGGTTATCCGTTGGGTTTTTGCCAATGTAGATTCGGCCATTGTGAGACAATGGCTAGAGGAGCAGTTGACTGGAGGTCACGAGTGTTGCTGCAATCGGCCCAAGTGACGATTGACCAAACTCGAGTTTCACTCGAGTAGTGTTTTGATGTTTGACATTAATGTCTTACATTTGTTGGGGAGATTGTTGGTGCAATTGACCCAGGTCACATTTGATGTTTGATGATGGTTTGACCATTGTCATGGTAAAGACCAAGTCATGGGTACTTGGTATGGAAAGTCCAAGTGGGACACTTGGCATTGGGAAAGTCCAAGTCTTGAGTACTTGGCATGTAAAGTCCAAGCATGGGTCTTGGCAAGGGAAAGTTCAACATGGGTTGGCAAGGGAAAGTCCAAGCTTGAGTCTTGGCATTTGAGAAGTCTAAGGGGTTTGATATTGGCAGCATAAAGTCCAAGGGTGAAGTCTTGGCAACATAAGTCCAATGGTTGGTGGCGTAAAATCCAAGCGGAGTCTTGGAAGTGTAAGTCCAATGTGCCTTGGCGGTGTAGACACCGTTAGCATGACATAGCCGATTGAAGCACCTAAAGGCTAGCGTATGGATGAATAAGTCATGGATGACTTGGAGGGATCCGATAGGCATGAGGCTGACAGAGGTGGCTTGAAGGCTTAGGTCTAGGCTACGGGTGATCTAGCAAGTATGGGGGCACCATACTTGGGTTAAAACCTCATGTTTGAGGTGTATCAGCTGACTGGGACCTATGGGCAGTCGACTGGTGTGAGTCAACTAGGGTTTGACTATGGGAAGTACCCTAGCAGTCGACTGATAGGGGTTATCAGTCGACTGCTGGCCAAAGCAGTCGATTAATCTTGTGATCAGTCGACTTGTGGCTAGGATTTCGGACACAGAATGTTCTCCAGTTGAGTGATCAGCCTGACCACTCGACTGATTGAGGCATCAGTCAACTGATGGGTATGATCAGTCGACTGATGGTGGATCCGTTAGATTTTTCCAGCATGGATCTAGCCGTTGTCTCACGACAACAGTGGCACCAATCGACTGATGGTCCCGAGCAGTCGCCTGATAGGCGAAATCTAGTCTAGGCAGAAGCTTTAAATGGAGCTCGTGAAGAAGGATTTGGCAAACAGTTCTTGAGGAGTAGTGTATTTCATTATTGTAATTGCTTGTATTTGTTTCTTACTATTGTAAGATCATTTGTACAAGGTTTCTCCACCTCCGGATTATTCCGAGAAGGAGTTTATGTTTGCATTGCTAGGGCTCTTACGAGCCCAATCCATGGAGTACGAACCATTAGGTTTCGAACCATGTTATATCCTTGTGTCTTGATCGTGTTTGTGTGTTTGTATTGTATATTTTCTATTTCCGCTGCGCACTAATATATTTGTAGCAAGCACGATCGCGAACGAATTCCATCAAGCATCGACGACGCTATTCATTCCCCCCCCCCCTCTAGTGGGCGCATCATTCCTAACAATTGGTATCATAGTTGGGGCTCTTCTACGGATTAACAACCCGGAGCCAAGATGCTAGAGAGTGAAGAGGAACAAGATGGAAATTCAAGAGAATTTGGGTTGGGACATCAACACCCCAATCCCATATGCTTTCTATGGATGAGAATGCTTCAACCAATGGAAGGCAAGGATTGAAGACTTCCTAATGATGAGGGACTTTGAGGAATGGTCCATGTTGATGGAGGTATTTAATTATCTAAGAGGACCAAAGGGAGGCTTCCTCAAGAAGAAGAGATGGACCGAGGAGCAACTCCAATAATTCGATAAAAATAAGAAGGTAGTCAAATTCATTTTTGATCTAATTCCTAATGATATCTTGTGTAGCCTAGGGGATTACATGGATGTCAAGGAGCTTTGGAGGGAATTGGCAAAATATCAGTAAAATCCATCACCGGTCCAAGAAAAAGAAGAAGAAGAGGAGTCTTCATTCTCTCAAACTCAAGAAGAAGCAAGCACATCCTCATCACAAGAGCTTGAGAATTCGGATGGTGATAGAGAGTCAACATCTGAATCAGTAGAGGAGGTGGAAATGGAAGAAGCCTCCACCTCTAGGATTGAGGGGGAGGATATTAGACCTTCCACACCGGAGGAACCTCAAGAAGAACCATCCACCTTCGGTCGAGAGGAAGAGGAAGCTCAGGACTCCCCTACCGTGGAAGGTAACTCAAACACACTGTTTCAAAATAAAATTCATATAATGTGTTTTGAGTGTAGGGAGTTTGGGCACTATAAGAGCAAGTGCCCAAAGAAGGTCAAGAAAAGTCCATCGGTGCCTAAAAGTCAAGAAAAGTCAAAGGATGCCCGTGTCCCCACCAAGAAGACTAAGGAGCTCGTAGTATGCTTCAAGTGCCATAAGAAGGGGCACTATAGAAGTCAATGCCCTAGGAAGAAGGAAATCAAAGATAAGGAAGGAGCATCACATGTAGGAGGAGCTAAGGCTAACCCTAAGGTATATTTTAATAATACATCTTTTAGTTTAAATGTCAAAAAGCATGTTAGGAATAATTTTAACAATCTTGCTATTGTACATAAAAAGCATGCTAGGAACAATAAATATTTTTGTCTAGGTGCTAAGAGTGTTAATTTTTCAAATAAGGAGAAATTTGGGACTAATGTCCCTAGAAAGACTTTACCTAGGGCAAGCATTAAGAAAATTGAGGATCATCTAGGTTTTAACCCCAAATGGACTAGGCATATGCATAGAGTAAATAGTAATGCCCAAAGACCAAATGAAAAATCAAAAATTGGGCAATTAGAGTTGGAAAATCAAGCCTTGAGGTCAAGGCTTGAGAAATTAGAAAAGACTCTTAGGAATATACAAAATCAATTTAAAGGGTCAAATGGTCAAAGTCAAAGCCTAGGATCTAGAAGTCAAAGTCAAAGACCTAGGAAACAAAAACCATCCAAGGGCAAGCCTAAGTCCAAAAAGATCTACCACAATGTTCCATTTGATTATTGAACTCAAACTAGGTCTAGGAAGACCAAGGTTACTAGGGAAGTTATCCCTAAGGGTAACCAAGGTGTTTGCCTAGTAGCTAGGGTTTTAAGGAAACCTAGGCAAGCCACTAAGAAGGTTACAAGGGGAGTCACCCCTAGATTTAACCTAGGCAAGACCACAATGACCATGGCTAACAAGCCTAGAAGGGTCATTAGGAAGGTATCTAGGGAGGTTATCCCTAAGGAATACCTAATTAACCCAAGGAGCTCCAATAGGTATTGGGTTCCTAAGAGCGTGATCGATTCACGCTAGATGGGTTTAGGTGTGCCAACTTTAAATGGATGGGTAGTTAACCTAACCATGGTAAAGGTGGCACTTTAAGTCATTTCCAAGGTTATGGGTATCTTGGAAATAAGTTTGATCTTATATCCTAAAAGATTTTAGGATGTGCCAATATAGTTTTGTAATTATGAAAAATCAATCAAATTGGCACAATTTAGGTTTAGAGGTCTTAGTGTGCCATTTGGGTTTTTGGCACACTTTGGGAGATAAGAAACAATATGGCAAAATGAGATTAATTATAACAAATGGCAACTAATATTAAATTTTAGGTATTATTATACCTGTACATTTTACTTGCTATGTTTGTCATATACCATGTCATGACATCATGTTTATTTTTATCATTTATATGTCATGATCATGCTTAAGATTTAGGTCTTTATGTCATGTGTATTTAGATTTAATCATATGTCATGACATCATAATCATTGGCCATGCTTTATTATGTTATCATTTATGCCATGATCATTCATGCATTTAATTTGATTAAAATTGATTTAAGGACATTTGGCATGACTTGAAGTCCCATTTATAAGGGAATCAAGTAGTGTTTCCTTAGAAAATGCATGAGGCCTTAGTTTAAGATAAACCAAAACCCACATCTCACATCTAAATTAACATGTATGTGTATTCTTACACCCTAGATACATGTGAGATGATAGGATATGAGTTAAGTTCAAGGTGCATAATTTTTGCATCTAGATGAACTCAAACTCATCTAAAATCATGTTGTGGATCATTGAGAAAGCTTATGTTCAAGCCATGTACATTAAGCCCAAAGAATATGATCCAATATAAGGTTTTGAAAACATTTTAAAATCATTTTGAAAAACCTTGGTGAAGTCTATCTTTTAATAGCAATCACCATTGATGAAGTTGATACAAAGTGAGCTAAAATATTGAAGTTTTTCTTCACTTTTGAACTTTGTGTCAATTTCACTATTTTATGGGTAAAATATTTTTCAAACATTTTTCACCCATTGTATTGATCATAAGTATTATACATAAGAAGTTTCATGATTTTTCAAATTACGTATAATTATTTATGCATTTCTGAAATTCATTTCTAATAACTAAAAATCAGATTTTTCAGTTATCAATCGACTGCCCTTGTTGGCAGTCGACTGATGGGCATGGCAGTCAACTGATGCCTAATAAAGTCGACTGCCAATGCTGATTTCGAGAAAACATGATATGTTTAGCCCATTTTCAGCTATGGTAAGGTTCCCCAACCACTCCTAACCCTAGGATATACTTTGGGAAGCATTATAAAGGGTGAAAATCCATTGGATATGGATTAGGAGAGTTGTTAGGGTGATGTATCAAATTTAAGGTGTGAGAAAGTTCAATGTTGAACTTTGAATCTTAATTTTGATGTTTTAGAGTTCCTATTAGCTTAGGGACTTCCCAAGGACATTGTTGGTGCAATGGTCAAGGGGGAGCAAGCCTTTAGGGGGAGGTATCTATCATGGGATGATGGATGTTATTTTTCCTCATGAGAGGAAAATGGGAATGTGAAATGCCCAATTTGGAAATTGGGAGAGTTTGTAGGATTGTCTCTCTTAAGTGATATGGGACTTATCACTAGGAAGAGTGAAGGCATCCTAGGTGTTTTGGACCAAGGGGGAGATTGTAAGATCTCATTGGATATGAGACATTGACCTCCTTAGAGAGAACCAGAAAGTAAAATTACCAATTTAGGATAATTGGTAAGGGAATTTCAGTTAGGCACCTAACTCAAGGGTGTTTTTATCAAACATCAAAAAGGGGAAGATTATTGGTGCAATAGGCCCAGATCACGATTGACCAGACTCGAGTTTGACTCGAGTAGTATTTTGATGTTTGACATTAATGTTTGACATTGATGTCTGACATGTGTTGGGGAGATTATTGGTGCAATCGACCCAGGTCACATTTGATGTTTGACGATGGTTTTACCATTTTCATGGTAAAGACCAAGTCATGGGTACTTGGCATGGAAAGTCCAAGTGGGACACTTGGCATTGGGAAAGTCCAAGTCTTGAGTACTTGGCATGTAAAGTCCAAGCATGGGTCTTGGCAAGGGAAAGTCCAACATGGGTTGGCAAGGGAAAGTCCAAGCTTGAGTCTTGGCATTTGAGAAGTCCAAGGGGTTTGATATTGGCGGCATAAAGTCCAAGCGGAGTCTTGGCAACCTAAGTCCAATGTGCCTTGGCGGTGTAGACACCGTTAGCATGACATAGCCAATGGAAGCACCTGAAGGCTAGCATATGGATGAATAAGTCATGGATGACTTGGAGGGATCCGATAGGTGCAAGGCTGACGGAGGTGGCTATAAGGCTTAGGTATAGGCTACGGGTGATCTAGCAAGTATGGGGGCACCATACTTGGGTTAAAACCTCATGTTTGAGGTGTATCAGTCGACTAGTGTGAGTCAACTAGGGTTTGACTGCGGGAAGTGCCCTAGTAGTCGACTGACAAAGGTTATTAGTCGACTGCTGGCCAGAGCAGTCGACTGATCTTGTGATCAATCGACTGGTGGTCGAGATTTCAGGCACAGAATGTTCTCCAATCGAGTGATCAGCCCGACCACTTGACTGATTGAGGCATCAGTCGACTGATGGTGGATCCGTTGGATTTTTCCAGCGTGGATCTAGCCATTGTCTCACGACAACAGTGGAACCAGTCGACTGATGGTCCCGAGCAGTCGACTGATAGGCCAAATCCAACCCAGATAGAAGCTTTAAATGGAACTCATAGAGGAGGATTTGGCAACTAGTTCTTGAGGAGTTTTGGGGTGATTTGCTGCTGCAAATCAGGGTCTCTAAGTGCAATTCAAGCAACCATAAAGCAAGCAATCAAAAGAGCAATTGTAAAGTCTTTTTCCTTGTAGTGCATTTCATTATTGTAATTGCTTGTATTTGTTTCTTACTATTATAAGATCATTTGTATGAGGTTTTTCCACCTCCGGATTGTTCCGAGAAGGAGTGTACTTAGTAGTAGTGTGTGTTTGCATTACTAGGGCTCTTACGAGCCCAATCCGTGGAGTAGGAACCATTCGGTTCCGAACCACGTTATATCCTTGTGTCTTGATCATGTTTGTGTGTTTGTATTGTATATTTTCTATTTCCGCTGCGCACTAATATATTTATAGCAAGCACGATCGCGAATGAATTCCATCAAGCATCGACAACACTATTCACCCCCCCTCTAGCGGGCACATCGTTCCTAACAACGAGCAGTCGACTGATCAGCGCGAAATCAGCCCAAGGCAAGCATAAAAGGAGGATCTTGGGGGAGGATTTCAATAAGGATTTTGGGGATATTTTGAAGGGGAATTACTACTGCATTCCAGACCTTCAAGATCCAAAGCAAAGCAAGCAACAAGCAAGTGATCAAAGCAATTGTGTAAAAAGTTCTCTTTTGTATTGTCTTTGTATTTTAGCTTGTATTTTTTTGTTACTATTGTAATTTCTTATACGAGGATTCTCCACCTTCGACTTGTAGTCGAGAAGGAGTTTGAGTATTGTCGTGTGCATCTCTAGAGCTCATTGAGCTCGCCCCGTGGAGTAGGAACCCTAAGGTTTCTAACCACGTATATTGTTGTCTCTTGTGTGCTTATGTGTATTTGTATATCTTGTTAGTATTATTATTGTTATTCTATTGCGCTAACAAGAATTGTAGACAAGCAACACTCAACGAACAATCGACTTCCACCGTACAACGATTAAGGGCTATTCACCCCACTCTAGCCGGCCACCGACGTTCCAACAGGAATCAAGTAGTGTTGCCTTAGAAAAATGCATGAAACCCTAGTTTAGGATGAAAAAAACTCACATCTCACATTACATTGACATGTATTTGTATTGATACACTCTAGATACATGTGAGATGCTAGGATATGAGTTAAGTTCAAGATGCATAGTTTTTGCATCTAGATGAACTCAAACTCATCTAAAATCATGTATGGATCATTGGGAAAGCTTATGTTCAAGTCATGTCCATTAAGCCCAAAGAAGATGATCCAATATTAAGTTTTAAAATAATTTGAAAATCATTTTGAAAAACCTTGGTGAAGTCTATCTTTTGATAGCAATCACCATTGATGATGTTGATGCAAAGTGAGCTCAAACATTGAAGTTTTTCTTCATTTTTGAACTTTGTATCAATTTCACTATTTTATGGGTATATTATTTTTCATATATCTTTCACCCATTGTATTGCTTATAAGTAATGTACGTATGAATTTTCACGATTTTTCAAAATATGTAGAATAACTTATGAATTTCCAAAATTCATTTCTGATAACTGAAATTCAAAAATTTCAGTTATCAGTTGACTGCCGCTTGATGGCAGTCGATTGATGTATAGGGAAGTCGACTGTTGAATGATAGAGTCGACTGCCAGACCTGATTTCGAGTAAACAAGGATGTTTAGCCCATGTTTCAACTATGTTAGGATTCCCTAACTGCTCCTAACCCTAGGATATGCTTTGGAAGTATTGAAAAGGGTGAAAATCCATTGGATATGGATTAGGAGAGTTGTTAGGGTGATGTATCAATTTTAAGGTGTGGGAAAGTTCAATGTTGAACTTTTAACCTTAATTTTGATAGTTTAGTGTTCCTATAGGCTTAGAGACTTCCCAAGGACATTGTTGGTGCAATGGTCAAGGGGGAGCAAGCCTTTAGAGGGAGGTATCCATCATGGGATGATGAATGTATTTTTCCTCATGAGGGGGAGAAATGG
Organism: Wurfbainia villosa; assembly: GCA_025175895.1. Lineage (NCBI taxonomy): Eukaryota > Viridiplantae > Streptophyta > Magnoliopsida > Zingiberales > Zingiberaceae > Wurfbainia > Wurfbainia villosa. The sequence continues at coordinate 44,822,148 of CM046004.1, read as the reverse complement.
GAATTTGAGTTGGCCAATTTGAAAATTGGGAGAGTTTAGAGGAAATCTCTCTTAAGTGATATGGGACTTATCACTAGGAAGAGTAAAGGCATCCTAGGTGCTTTTGGACCAAGGGGGAGATTGTAAGATCTTATTGGGATATGAGACATTGACCTCCTTGGGAGAACCTTTTTTATGTATGTTAAAAAGGGGGAAAGTGTTAGAATTACCAATTTGGGAAAATTGGTAAAGGGATTTGAGTTAGGGGCCTAACTCATAGGTGTTTGGTTTTTGTCAAACATCAAAAAGGGGGAGATTGTTGGTACAATCGGCCCAGGTCACGATTGACCAGACTCGAGTTTAAATCGAGTAGTGTTTTGATGTTTGACATTGATGTTTGACAATGTATTGGGGAGATTGTTGGTGCAATCGACCTAGGTTATGATCTTGATGTTTGACGATGGTTTGACCATTATCATGGGAGTGTTGGTGCAGTAGGCACCTAAGTTGAACCTAAGTTTTGATTATAGCAAACGATACAAAGTTAAGCATATATAGTTATCTCATGAGCTAAATCAAGTGTGCAGAAAAGTCTCAACGCTAGAGCTGAAGGCTAGCGACACCCGGAGGAAGCCGCGGTGGTCGGGCGACACTCAAGAGACTTCGGAGGGAGCCGAAGGAATTGAGTGGAAGGCCAGAAGCAAAAGCAACACGTAAGTACTGAGGTAAGCTCGTGTGTGCGAGCGTAAATAAGGTCGTATCCTCTTTACGGGGATGATCTTAAGCATAGATCCGACCAAAGACTTCTTATAGATGGTCTAGGTCGAGATCGGATGGTCGACGACCATCGAAATTATGTTTTTATTGAGCTAACCTTGCCTTGCCTTGCGGCTAGCATCGATCATTGCCGGCTTGGAGGACTCATTGCCATCAAGCGATCGTATCGAAGGTCGATCGATCGATCTTGCCATCGATCGTGATGATGGCCATCGATCATTCTTGGTCAAAGGATCAGCCTCGAGTAGTCAAGAGTTATCACTATTTTTCAAGGGGTTTTGTGCCCATTTGTGATTGGCTAAAGACCCATTCGATGAGGGGCTCAAAGGCTATAAAAGAAGGGCCAAACCTAGGGTTTTTCATCAATTCAAAAGCTTCCAAGTGCTTCCGATACGCTCCGACTCTCCGACATCCCTACGACGAAGCGCTGCCGAGACGACGACTAGAGCTTCAACCTCCAACCTTTAAAGTTGTCGGTAACGAAAGTTCTAAATTGTATTTCAGCTTATTCCTTTTATTAAAGCTTTCATTATAACGAGGAGAGGGGGAGTGTCCTTCTACCTCGGGCTTTTTGTATCCGTCTAACTCCTACCTCCAACGAGGAGGAGTTCTTTAGTAGTTTGCACTCCGTACGTGGTCAAGGACCACTAGGGCCTTGGAGTAGTAGCCTTTGGCTATGAACCAAGTAAATCTCTTGTGTCTATTGTCTCCTTTACTTATTGTTTTGTTTATCTTTTCGCTGCATATAAGTTTATTTTTTTAAAAACGAATTCGTACTAAAAAGTTTCTATCGCTATTCACCCCCCCCCTCTAGCGATCCGATCGATCCAACAATTGGTATCAGAGCCGGGGGTTGCTAAGATTTGGTGAAACCACCAATCTAGCCTTTTTACATATTTATTTTTCTTTTAATTCTGTTTTTTTATTTATTTCGCTTTGTTAAGTTTTTCTCCCGCACTACTAATCCAAGACGCGAGTCTTGGTACTTGTTTTCATGTTTTTGTCGTTGTTAGTTTCTTCGTCTCCGTCTATTTGTGTCTTTTGTTCTAATGGCCCATCTTGAGGGTTTTAGCACCGTCCGACCTCCGTTTTACAATGGAGATGACTTTCGTTATTGGAAGGGTCGGATGGAATGCTTTCTCAAAACCCAAATCGATATGTGGATCATAATCCAAACGAGTTTCACACTTCTGACTAATGAAGTGGGTGACTCCTTGGATTATGATCAATGGACCATTGCGACAAAATGACAAGTCAAAGCCGACGCCAAGGCAACACAAATCCTCCAATGCGGCCTATCCAAGGAGGAGCTAAATCGCGTCGGCCCCTTCATAAGCACAAAAGATCTTTGGACGAAACTAGTGGAACTACACGAAGGGACTGATGAAGCCAAGGTATGTAAGCGTGATCTTCTTTTCAATAAACTATATAACCTAAAAATGCAGGAACACGAGTCCGCGACCCAACTTCACGCCCGAGTCCAGGACATAGTCAACAACCTACACGTAATCGGGCAAAAGGTCAAAAACCGTGACCTTATAAGGTATGTTCTAAACTCGTTTCTGAGGACTACCTTGTGGGCATCCATGGTCGATGCCTACAAGGTCTCCAAGGATCTTTCTAAAATTAGGTTAGATGAACTCTTTTCCGATTCATGAATTACATGAGCAGTCCAACTCGGAACCCGAGAGGGGTATAGCCTTGTTTGCAGGATCAAAGAAGAAGAAAATCGCAAGCAAGCCACCACCAACCGAGGAGGAAGACAAGTCCGAAGAAGAAGTTGACCCGGAGTTGACTGCCGAACTAATGAACCTAGCTCGAAGGATAGCCAAGGGACGAAAGCGAACCACAACTCGACCCAACCAAGGTAAGTCTAAAAGTTCTAATATTAGGTGTTATGAGTGTAACAGATTTGGACATATCAAGTCCGAGTGCCCCAAACTCAACCACAAAACACCTAAGCACAAGAAGGCCCTCAACGCGACATGGGAAGAAGCGTCATCCGAAGAAGACGAAGACCACGTCTTCATGGCGAAATCGATTGAGTCAGACACGGAGACCGAACCTGAACTTGAGTCGGAACCTGAGGATGACTCGGACTACGAAGCTACCTTCAAGTCAAGCCACGAATACGCATCCGGTTCAAAAGATACCCTTAAAGTAAGTCAAACTTTATTTAATACTTTACATAATACGGTTAGGTTTTTGTCTAGGAAGTTAGCTAAGTCCGAGTCCAAGGTCGAGACCCTTGTTGAGGAGGTTAAACTCCTCAAACACGAGGTCTCCCTAACCTCTTCGACTAGTCGAGTTCAAGAGAAGGACTCAACTCGAGTTGAAAAGCTCAAAGTTGAGAACTCTCTCTTGAAAAGTCAAGTCGAAGATCTTAGGAACGCGTTGGAAAGGTTCACTTCGGGATCCAAAGGACTTGACCTCCTACTTGGATCTCAAAGGGCCGTGTACAACAAGGCTGGACTAGGGTTTAACTCAAACACGACTAATAGGTCGTATATGTCGATTGTAAGTCGACATAGGAAACATGTCCAAGAATGGGTCCCTAAGAACCTTTTGATTTCAACTCTAGGATCCAACCCGTACTAGATTCCCAAGGACCAAATCCACTATGTGGATAGACCAAATCGATTCAACAGTCTAGGGGGAGCCAGTACAAAATATGTTTGTGCTTTAACTTAGAAATTGCATGCTTTAACTTAGAAAGTTTGTGCTTAGAAATTGCATGTTTTAACTTAAAAAGTGTGTGCTTTAACTTAGAAATTGCATGCTTTAACTTAGAAAATTTGTGCTTTAAAACTTGTGAACTCACTTAGAACATGAACATAACCAACTAAAATTCTTCGAAAAGATTGAGCCTCGGGGAGCCTCTTTTAAAAAACATAACCATCTAAAATTCTTCGAAAAGATTGAGTCTCGGGGAGCCTCTTTTCAAAAATAACCAGTTAGACTAGGAGATAGTCTTAGGTGAGTCAAGTCATCATTTTCTTGAAAATGGCTTTGTCTAAGGAAGTGGTCGATGATCCGATAAAAGAAGGCCCCTATGCCTCGCCATGACCTGGAAGCCATGATCTTGAAAAGGTAAACTTGACAAGCCTAGGTTTAAATCCAAATCTAACATAAAATTACTTGAACCTAAATGCACTTAATCAATTTAATTGGAAGTCATCTCACAAAAAACACATAAGTATAACATGATTGATCATATAGACACAGGTGAGATGACCTAGGTTTAACAACTTACAACCAATTTTTTTTTAAAAAAAAATTATCTAACATCCAATCCAACCACCTTGTGTGTAGGATCAATGGATGTTGGACAGCGGTTGCTCCCGACACATGACCGGGGATCAACTCAAATTCACAAAGCTTCGATTCAAATGACAAGGATCGGTAGCCTTTGGGAATAACGGCAAGCTCAAAATCATCGGATCAGGTGATATCGAGCTTAACTTGAATTTTGTTATTAAAAATGTATTACTTGTAGAGAATTTTGAATATAACCTGCTTAGCGTAAGCCAATTATGTGACAATAACTATAAGGTCATATTTTTAGAAAATGAATGTGTAATTAAAACAAATAAAACAGCTAAAACAATACTCAAAGGAACTAGGTGTTGGGTTTCCGGCACCGCGGCGTGTGTGTGTTCGATCACGTTTCGTAAACATGAACACAGTGGAAGTAATAAAAATAATAAATCTATATTTATTACAACACACACAACACATGCATGCATATTACAACAAGTGTAGACATAACCGTAAATTTAAATTTGCAATAAAAGGAAATTTAACTACGTTATACCTTTCGTATGATGTGTAGCGGGAACGGCATCAACCGGAACGATCCTCGCTAGAATCGTCTCTATCCGTATCCACGCCGAGTTCCTCGGGATGACTTCGCTAAGCCACGAGCTTCGTCTTCGTACGGGTTACTAGCCTCGTGTTGAAGACGACGTGATCGAGAGATGATCACGATCCGAATCCAAATTCGGATCCTAATACGAGTTCTCAAAAACTCGCTTCTCCGGAGAGGTATTCGTCAACCAATTGAAGAATCCTTCGTCCTCCACCTCAGAGGATTACCGGAGATCGAATCTCCGGTAAGTTAGCCGCTGTCGGAGCTCTAACCATCGTCCAAACGACGCTCCGACTAGAGGAGAAGAAGCTGTCCAGAAAACTGGACAGCTTGGTGGAGGAGTAGGCGCCGGCCAAAACAAGGAAGCCAAGTGCTCACCTTATCGCCACACCCAAGGAAGATCACCGGAGCACCAACCGGCAGCAGCTCGACGCCGGCGAGGGGGAAGGAAGGCTCCTTCTGGACGCCGGTTGGAGGAGGAGAGGGGCGGCAGCCTAGGGTTGGCGCCGGCCAAAACAAGGGGTGGGTGGCAACTCTTGAGGCTAGGGTTTTTGGATTGGATTAGGGCTTAATTATCCATTAATCCCTCTTTTATAGAGAACTAATTCTCTTAATGGTTATTGGATCATAACCATTAGGCCCGTTAACCCGCTCCATTAAGATAAGTTAAAATAAACCAAACCATGATGGTTTATTTTAAGTTAAAACGAACCGAACCAACTTTTGGTTCATTCGTTTAAAATAAACCAAACCCTTTGGTTTATTCTCCTCCATTGGATTAGAACCAAACCATTTTGGTTTATCCATTACATCTTCATAAGACTCGGCCCATCCATGCTTCCATTGCGACTGAAACGATTTCATGCTCGCTTCATGTTTGGTCCAACCAAACCTAGTTTCTCTCGGTCTGAGAATCCCATTCTCAAGCTCGTTTTAAATCCTTTGGATTACGCTTGTTGTGCGTGTGACCAAATAGGTTCTCGGTTTATGTTGGCCGTCTATAATTAACCATTAATTATAGAACGATCATGAGTGGCACCTAGTAGTACATCATGATCCCCAATTAACCGAAAAGATCAACGGTTGATCCAGAACTATTTCTGAAACCCTTCAGTAGCTCGAATGAATCGTGCCCCATTCCCTTCACTCATCTTATACCCACTTGGTTCGACATGGTCTATTGTGTCATCCCCACTAGGTCGACTCACGTCACACCTAGCCCAAGTATCATTTCCTCGTCCCTACGGATTCTAGTTACTCCACATGTATCAAGAGTACCTTACTCTAAACATGTAATGCTTTGGCCAAAGACTTTAGTAACAATCCGACGAGAGGCCATGGGTATACATCTCCTCGCAAGGAGTGGTGAATCCTTTATAGGCTATTCAAACACCTTCGATCACGACTTATACCCAATCATCCGGGTCCACATCTCCTTAGAGATGTTTGCTTAAGATGTCAAAGCATAAGTCTCCATGATCAAGATGACTTGAATACCGCAAGTCAAAGGAACATCGCACTTAAGCTACAAGAAGAACTTCATTGACATATCTATATATGCAGAGAACCATATGAAGTCTTACTACCGGTCACTCCAATGAACTAGTTACCATAACTAGCATCCACGATTAACTCGGACATCACAATGTCTCCAAAGGAGAATCACCGCTTGGATACACCAAGGAGTATACCTCGTTAGTCTCGTAATGATGGTGTCCAACTCCATCAATTCATTGACTAGGATAATTCGATACATCACAATTACACATGTAGAGATACTCACTAGTTGTGATCCAATCACAAATTCTCTCATCCGTGGAATCGTATCATGGACATTCAAGAAATGAGTTTAAGATCCAATCAAATACATGAAACATGTATACTCAAATAGTGAATCTTCATTTATCATATAAATGGTTCATACATAAGGCGATTGCCTTAGGACATCTCTCATATATTACTAACAGACTCCCACTTGGCCTAATGTCAATCGCTACGGTATCCAATACCATAAGCTCTAACATGACCCTCAAACTTATTTTGAGGTAATGCTTTAGTCAAAGGATCCGCTAAGTTCCTTTCAGTGGGAATTTTCTCGATTTGTATTTCGTTCCTACTGATGATCTCTCTGATAAGATGATAGCGGCGAAGCACATATTTGGATCATTGATGAGACCACATCAAGTTCAGAGATGAACTTCTTGATCCAAACCGCTTCCTTTGCTGCTTCCAAAGCTGCAATGTATTCTGCCTTAGTGGCAGAATCCGCTATAGCGTCAAGCTTGGAACCTTTCCAACTTATTGCGCCTCCATTCTAGGTGAATACATACCCAGACTGAGACATGGAATCATCCTTGTCTGTCTGGAGATGGCATCCGTATACCCACGTATCACCATGTACTCTTCTCCATATATTAGGAACACATCCTTAGTTCTTCTCAAGTACTTAAGGATTGTCTTAACATCCACCCAATGATCCATTCCTGGATTGGACTGGTATCTGCTCGTGACACTCAGAGCATATGATACATCGGGCCTCGTACATAACATAGCATACATGATAGATCCTATTGCGGATGCATAGGGAATCTTACTCATGCAAATTCTCTCGTCTTCTGTGCGCAGACACATAGACTTCGAAAGGTGTACCCCATGCCTGATGGGTAAGAAACCTTTCTTGGATTCCGACATGCTAAACCTCTTTAGCACTCGATCTATATATGTAGACTGCGAAAGACCAAGCAACCGTTTCGATCTATCTCTATAGATCTTAATCCCGAGGATGTAGGTTGCTTCTCCCAGGTCTTTCATGGAGAATGTCTTGGATAACCAAACCTTCACTAACTGTAAGATTGAGACATCGTTTCCTATAAGTAATATGTCATCGACATACAATACTAGGAACACGACTGCACTCCCACTAACCTTCTTGTACACACAAGGTTCGTCTGGATTTTGTGAGAAATCAAACTTTTTGATTGTCTCATCAAAACGGATATTCCAGCTCCTGGATGCTTGCTTCAATCCATAAATGGATCGTCGCAATTTGCATACCTTGGTTTTATCAACCGATGTGAAACCCTCAGGTTGTATCATATACACGTCCTCGAGCAGTTTTCCATTAAGGAAAGCTGTTTTCACATCCATCTGTCATATCTCATAATCATAATGAGCCGCTATGGCCAGGAGCATCCGAATGGATTTAAGCATAGCTACAAGCGAATAGGTTTCGTCATAATCAACACCTTGTTTTTGACGATATCCTTTCGCCACCAATCTAGCCTTATAGGTAATCACATTACCATCCATGTCGGTTTTCTTCTTGAAAACCCACTTGCACCCTATAGGCTTTATCCTTCAGTGGGTCAACCAAGTTCCAAACTTGGTTTTCATACATGGAATCCATTTCACTTCATGGCACCAAGCCACTTATCCCTTTCGAACTTGTCAAGACTTCTTCATAACTGTAGGCTCTCATCATCAATGAGTAACACGTCGCTCGATTCACTTACGAGAAATCCATATCTCTCGTGAATATTGCGGTTCTACCAGATCTACGAAGATGTGGTGTTACAATAGGTCCAAATGATTGCTCATCACTATGAGTTGTCGTTGTGCTTCACCTGTATCTCATCAATGTCTATTTGAGTCTCTCGAGCCTCCTCAAGCTCGACGACACTCCCACTGTTTTCTTGCAAGAGAAACTCTTTCTCTAGAAACACAGCATGCCTTGAAACAAACACCTTTTGTTCCACAGGATGATAGAATTGGTAACCCCTTGTTTCCTTAGGGTATCCAACAAATAGACATTTATCAGACTTAGCATCCAATTTGTCTGATACAGTCCACTTCACATAAGCAGGACAACCCCATATCTTCAAGTATGAGGTTTCTTACCATTCCGTATCTCATATGGAGTAGTTGAGACTACCTTGGTAGGCATTCTGTTTAACAAGTAAAAAGCTGTCTGAAGTGCATAACCCCAAAAGGACTTGGGAAGAGTCGCATGATTCATCATTGACCTGACCATGTCCAACAAGGTCCAGTTACGCCTCTCAGATACACCATTATGCTGTGGTGTATAGGGCGTAGTCCATTGAGACAATATACCATTGTCTCTTAGATAATCAAGAAACTCTTGACTTAAGTATTCACCACCTCGATCCAATTGAAGTATTTTAATACTCTTGTCATGTTGTTTCTCTACTTCATTTCTGAATCCTTTGAACCTTTCAAAGGCTTCAGACTTGTGTTTCATCAAGAACACATACCCAAACCGTGAGTGATCATCGGTGAAGGTAATGAAGTAGCTATAGCCTCCTAATGCTTGAGTTGACATAGGTCCACATACATCAGTATGTATTAGACCTAGTAACTCTCCCACTCATTCACCTTTTCCAGTAAAAGGTAACTTAGTCATCTTGCCTTTTAACCATGACTCGCATGTATCGTATGAATCCAATTCAAACGATTCCAGAATTCCACATCGGTGTAATTCGGACATGTGTTTCTTGCTTATATGGCCAAGACGACAATGTCACATATAGGAGTCTATTTGATTATACTTTCAAGCACACTTGTTGCTCACTTCGATATTGAAAATATCACTGGATACGTCCAACGTATAAACACCATTGCTTAAAGTTCCAGTCCCTTAAAGATCTCCATTCAAAGTTATGTAACAACAATTGTTACTAAAAGTCAAATTGTACCCATTTCTATTTAAACAAGAAATAGAAATGATGTTCTTTATCAACGAAGGAACATAAAAGCAATTGTCCAGTTCTAAGACAAGTCCTACAGGGAGTTCCAACAAATACGTTCCGATGGCGAGTGCAACAACCGTTGCTCCATTCCCAACACGTAAATTTGACTCTCCCTTGACGAGTCTTCTTCTATTCCTTAGCCCATGTATGTCATTACATATATGTGAGCCACACCCAGTATCAAATACCCAAGTGTCTGAGGAAATAGAATGACAATCAATAAAGAAGATTTCTGAAGAAGATGGGGCATCCGATGCCTTATCCTTCTTCACGGACTCAAGATAAATCTTGCACTTTCTTCGCAAATGGCCCTACTTGCCATAATGATGGCAAGTGCCCTTTTGAGTTGGTTCTGCCATTTTAGCCTTTTTCTTCTTCCCCTTCTGTTGTTCCTTTGACTCCCTCTTAGAACCTTTCTTCGAGGAATCAACTAACAACACCGTCCCCTGCTCATGCTTCTCAGAAGGCTCCACGCCTTCAAAGATGTTGAGCAGTACCACAGATGAACCTTCTTGCATCTCAGAGGTGAAGAGGAGCTTGGAGACTTCGAACCTTTCGAATCTCACTTGCTTATCAAACAACTCATAAAGATGAAGGACTACGATATGAGCATCCATATGCTCATGCTGCTTTCGTAGCTTGGGTTCCATCGCAGCTAGCATGATGCAACTCATTTGTTCAGAATCACTCACATGTTTCTGATAGGCCAACAATTGATCCAGAGTTGCATTGTCACTAGGATGGGCGGGAAGAGGCGCTTCGAGGACATACGCAAGCTTTTCCACCTTGAGAACAATTCTCAAGTTTTTAAGCTAGTCCAAGAAGTTCGGCCCAGTCAATTTATTTGAATCCAAAATGGAACGCAAATTCAAACACATCATGATCAATCTTAGAAATACAAAACGAGCATATATGATAAAGATGATTTTTAAAATGCATCAATATACATTTATAAATCCCATTCATTTTTCGAATTTCAAAAACCCCAAAATCACTTCGGGAGATCGTAGGTCCATCTCCGAATGGGCTGATATCCATCATAGTTATGAACAACCTTGGAGAGAGTCCAAAAAGCCATGCATAACTACGACGATAGGTATCAACTATACCGATTGCATATCACGTATATGCAACTATCACAATGTGCTATCAACTAATTGAATGTTCACACATACGTTGGGTTGTTAACACATTAACAAGTATGCATCATATGCATAGCACCCAACTTCACCTCCCTTTACATCGACCTTGGAGAGAGTCCAACAAGCCGATGCTCCAGGTTAAAGCCAACCCATTAATCGGGAAATAGTTTTAATATGGTTAGAGCGCATTCAACCAATTAGCCCAGCATGGAGAGAGTCCAACAACCAAAGCTAACGATTAACCTCTGACTCTTACCATATTAGTATTAAACTATTACATGGTTTGAACATGTTCGGGTTCGAGCCGGGCTTGGAGAGAGTCCAACAACCCAAACAAGAAACGGAACTCTGGTTCTAACCATATTAATGGAAGGTGTAGGCTTTAATATTGTTTAAGGGTTTTATGTCTCATCCTCTTTGCATGCAAATAACTATTATCTACATGGCATGGCATACATCTACATGTCACGACACGCATGGCATTATGTTATGCATCTAATGCAATTACATGACATACAATTATGTCATGTATATGTTTCCTTATATGTCATAACTATTTATGGAAATAAAATATGTTTAAGATTTGATTCTCCAAATCAAATTATAATTAAATTAGGAAACAAATTTCCAAATCTAATCACATATTTTATTCATGGAATTATTTGTTTAAGGAAAATCTATTTAGGAAACCAATTTCCTAAATCATTAAAACTACTTATGGAAATAAAATATTTTAAGATTTGATTTCCCAAATCAAATCATGATTAAATTAGGAAACAAATTTCCAGAATCTAATCAAATATTTTATTTATGGAAAATATCAATTTCCATAAATACTTCCAACTTTCCAAAAATGGAAGATTTCCATAAATACTTCTAGACTTTCCAAAATTGAAAAATTTCCATAAATACTTCTAAATTTCCAAAATTAGAAAATTTTCAGAAATACATTATGACTATCGCAAAACCATTTTTACGATTATGTCGAAACACAACCTGGGCTCTGATACCACTGTTGGGTTTCCGGCACCGCGGCGTGTGTGTGTTCGATCACGTTTCATAAACATGAACACAGCGGAAGCAATAAAAATAATAAATCTATATTTATTACAACACACACAACACACGCATGCATATTACAACAAGTGTAGACATAACCGTAAATTTAAATTTGCAATAAAAGGAAATTTAACTACGTTATACCTTTCGTATGACGTGTAGCGGGAACGGCATCAACCAGAACGATCCTCGCTAGAATCGTCTCTATCCGTATCCACGCCGAGTTCCTCGGGATGACTTCGCTAAGCCACGAGCTTCGTCTTCGTACGGGTTACTAGCCTCATGTTGAAGACGACGTGATCGAGAGATGATCACGATCCGAATCCAAATTCGGATCCTAATACGAGTTCTCAAAAACTCGCTTCTCCGGAGAGGTATTCGTCAACCAATTGACGAATCCTTCGTCCTCCACCTCAGAGGATTACCGGAGATCGAATCCCCGGTAAGTTAGCCGCTGTCGGAGCTCTAACCGTCGTCCAAACGACGCTCCGACTAGAGGAGAAGAAGCTGTCCAGAAAACTGGACAGCTTGGTGGAGGAGTAGGCGCCGGCCAAAACAAGGAAGCCAAGTGCTCACCTTATCGCCACACCCAAGGAAGATCACCGGAGCACCAACCGGCAGCAACTCGACGCCGGCGAGGGGGAATGAAGGCTCCTTCTGGACGCCGGTTGGAGGAGGAGAGGGGCGGCAGCCAAGGGTTGGCGCCGGCCAAAACAAGGGGTGGGCGGCAACTCTTGAGGCTAGGGTTTTTGGATTGGATTAGGGCTTAATTATCCATTAAGCCCTCTTTTATAGAGAACTAATTCTCTTAATGGTTATTGGATCATAACCATTAGGCCCGTTAACCCGCTCCATTAAGATAAGTTAAAATAAACCAAACCATGATGGTTTATTTTAAGTTAAAACGAACCGAACCAACTTTTAGTTCATTCGTTTAAAATAAACCAAACCCTTTGGATTATTCTCCTCCATTGGATTAGAACCAAACCATTTTGGTTTATCCATTACGTCTTCATAAGACTCGGCCCATCCACGCTTCCATTGCGACTGAAACGATTTCATGCTCGCTTCATGTTTGGTCCAACCAAACCTAGTTTCTCTCGGTCTGAGAATCCCATTCTCAAGCTCGTTTTAAATCCTTTGGATTACGCTCGTTGTGCGTGTGACCAAATAGGTTCTCGGTTTATGTTGGCCGTCTATAATTAACCATTAATTATAGAACGATCATGAGTGACACCTAGTAGTACATCATGATCCTCAATTAACCAAAAAGATCAACGGTTGATCCAGAACTATTTCTGAAACCCTTCAGTAGCTCGAATGAATCGTGCCCCATTCCCTTCACTCATCTTATACCCACTTAGTTTAGGACATGGTCTATTGTGTCAGTCCCCACTAGCCTGACTACGTCACACCTAGCCCAAGTATCATTTCCTCGTCCTACGAATTCTAGTTACTCCACATGTATCGAAGAGTACCTTACTCTAAACATGTAATGCTTTGGCCAAAGACTTTAGTAACAATCCGACGAGAGGCCATGGGTATACATCTCCTCGCAAGGAGTGGTGAATCCTTTATAGGCTATTCAAACACCTTCGATCACTTCGACTTATACCCAATCATCCCGGGTCCACATCTCCTTAGAGATGTTTGCTTAAGATGTCAAAGCATAAGTCTCCATGATCAAGATGACTTGAATACCGCAAGTCAAAGGAACATCGCACTTAAGCTACGAAGAACTTCATTGACATATCTATATATGCAGAGAACCATATGAAGTCTTACTGGTCACTCCAATGAACTAGTTACCATAACTAGCATCCACGATTAACTCCGGACATCACAATGTCTCCAGCCAGTGAGAATCAGCTGCTTGGATACACCAAGGAGTATACCTCGTGCTAGTCTCGACAGAATTGATGGTGTCCAACTCCATCAATTCATTGACTAGGGATAATTTCGATACATCACAATTACACATGTAGAGATACTCACTAGTTGTGATCCAATCATAAATTCTCTCATGCTGTGAATCGTATCGTGGACATTCAGTAAATGAGTTTAAGATCCAATCAAATACATGAAACATGTATACTCAAATAGTGAATCTTCATTTATCATATAAATGGTTCATACATAAGGCGATTGCCTTAGGACATCTCTCATATATTACTAACACTAGGACAAATAACATTTATACAATTAACTTAATCAAATCCTCAGCCAAATGTCTTATGACACAGGAAGAGGAATCATGGTTGTGGCACCGACGACTCGGTCACTCGCACCCAAGACTCGTCCACAAGATGAGTCAGAGTGGCTTAGTCAGAGGCTTACCCAACCTCAACAACTTGGTTAATAAAATCTATAATGCTTGTCAACAAGGAAAACAACCTAGCACACAACACAAGTTAACTAACCAAGAACGAACCTCAAGTGTACTTGAGCTCCTGCATATGGATCTATTCGATTCACATGGAGCCAAGTCACTCAATAGAAGTCAATATTGCTTAGTCATAATTGACGACTACTCCAGGTTTACCTGGGTTAGGTTCATCAAACATAAAAATGATACCCTAGATCAATTAATCAATCTATTCAAATTAATCGAGAATCAAAAATACCTTAAGGTTAAAAGACTTAGAAGCGATCATGGTGGTGAATTCGAAAATCAAAGGTTCACCGACTTCTGTAACCTAAACAGATACCACCATGAATTCTCTTGCCCTATGACCCCTCAACAAAATGGCCTAGTGGAGCGGAAAAACCGAACTCTACAAGAAGCCGCTAGGACCATGTTGAACGAATACAACCTACCCGATAGGTTTTGGGCAGAAGCCGTGAGTACAGCATGCTATGTCCAAAATAGGATCCTTATGGTAAAAAGGCACCTTAAGACCTCATACGAGATTTATCACGATAAAGTACCCAACATCAAGTACTTTAGGGTATTTGGGTGTAAGATACATATCCTAAACACTAAGGATTACCTAGGAAAATTTACATCCAAAACCACGATCGGAATCTTTCTAGGATACTCGACTACAAGTCGAGCTTATAGAGTATATAACCACGACACCCTTAGAGTCGAGGAGACTATCAATGTAGTATTTGATGAAGGACATGAACCTACAAAACCCCCAGCAACCCCAATTAGCGAGCCGATTCATACTAGACCTAACTCTGATCTGGAGATCAGGTCTAGTGTTAATCCTAACCTAAGTCAACCAAGTCACTCTATTGATCAAGTGATAGATGACTCCAACCAAACTAGTGTTCAACCAAGTCACCCCATTGATCAAGCATTAGGTGACACAAACCCAACCCAATCTAGGATTCAGACTAACCACCCTATCGATCAAGTGATAGGAGATCCTAATCTAGGAGTTCGAACTAGAGCATCCTATAGGAACCTTAGTTAAATTTCCTTAATTTCAAAGATAGAACCCAAATCAATTGAACAAGCTCTTCTTGATCCCGATTGGATTATTGCAATGCAAGAAGAGCTAGCTCAATTTACTAGGAATGAAGTGTGGGAATTAGTACCACCACCTAAAGACAAAATGATAATTGGAACAAGGTGGGTGTTTCGAAATAAGCTTGATGATAAAGGTGAAGTAGTTAGAAACAAGGCTAGGTTAGTCGCCAAAGGGTTTAGCTAAGGCGAAGGCTTAGATTACGACGAAACCTATGCCCCAGTAGCTAGACTCGAATCCATTCGAATGTTGCTAGCTTATGCCGCACATTGAGGATTTAAGCTGTTTCAAATGGATGTTAAGTCGGCATTCCTAAATGGATACATTAAAGAAGAAGTTTATGTCAGCCAACCCCCCGGATTGAAAATCTAGATAAACCCGACCATGTTCTAAAACTTAAGAAAGCTCTCTATGGACTTAAACAAGCTCCTCGAGCTTGGTACGAGAGACTTTCAATCCATCTTAAGTCAAAAGGGTTTAACCAAGGCTTAGTTGACCCAAATCTCTTCGTAAAAACCTTAGGTAAAGAAATTTTCATAGCTCAAATTTACATAGACGATATAATTTTTGGAACCTCTAACTCAGCCTTACTAAACGAGTTCGTTTCACTCATGGAAAGTGAGTTAGAAATGAACTTGGTAGGCGAGTTAAGTTTCTTTTTAGGTCTACAAATTAAACAAACTAAGGATGGTATATACCTATATCAACAAAAATACACTAAGGAGTTAATTAAAAGATTTGGAATGCAAGACGCTAAGGTAATAAACACCCCAATGGCGATAAATGTTAACATAGGAGAAGACCTAGAAAGTAAGTCCATTGACTTAAAATACTATAGGAGCGTAATAGGGAGTCTCTTATACTTAACTGCTAGTCGACCCGACATCCTATTCGCAGTAAGTATGTGCGCCAGGTTTCAAACCTGTGCTAAGGAGTCTCACCTAACCCTAGTTAAGCGTATCCTTAGATATCTTAAGGGTACACTTAACGTTGGTATTTGGTACCCTAGATCTACGGAGTTTGAACTAATCGACTACTCCGATTCGGATTATGCCGGTAGTAAGCTCGATAGAAAGAGCACGAGTGGTTGTTGTCAACTTCTCGGCTCGAGTCTAGTGAGTTGGTGCAGTAGGAAACAACACTGTGTTGCTTTATCTACCACCGAAGCCGAATACATCGCGATGGGTGAGTGTGTCATGCAGCTTCTTTGGATGAAGCACACTCTCCGCGACTTTAAGTTAGACTTTACGAATACTAAACTTCACGTAGATAACATTAGTTCAATTAATCTTACAAAGAATCCGATATGTCACTCTAGGACCAAACATATAGAGGTCAAACACCATTTCATTCGAGAACATGTGGCCAACGGAGCCATACACCTCGAATACGTCGAATCGAAGTCTAACTTGGCAGATCTATTTACTAAACCCCTACCCGAATTTAGTCTATTAAGACGAAAATTGGGCATGTGCGTAATAGAATAGGTACATGCAAATTATATGTTCTTACTACTATTTCTTTAATTTCATTTTTATGGAACTAGCATAGGACATGTTAGGGCAATCTCTTGCCGTAATATGGTTTTGATGGTGTGGCAAAGGGTTTAAGTTAGTGTGTTATGTTGATTTGATATGTGCGTTGAAGTCGTGCAGGACTTAGTAATTCGCACATGGAGCTGTGGCGAGTTTCACATCTCATGACTCGTGCCTTGAGTCGGTGAAGGATAGCTTTGCGGAAGCCGTGCGCTTGGAGCATCCGAGGGACCGCCGGACGAGAAGCTTGGAGTGAAGCCGGAGGAAGTAGACTTCGAGGCAAGAGACGCGAAGGAGCATTGCAGAGCCGCGCTCGATTTGCTTAGAGGGCGTGGCCGATCGAAGAGAACTTGGCGAGGACTCGAGAGATGAGAGTGAGCGATTGTAACCGGGAAGGGTAGCTCTTAGGTGAAACTTGGCCATTTGGCCAAGTGTCGGATGGGTTTTCGACACCCGACCGTCATTGCCATGTCATGGCGATCGCTCTGAGTCGAGTGGGTTCGATTGGTATCCGACTGATGGGTTTATGCCCGTGATCGCCATGGAATCCGCCAGAGGATATCGCGCGAGCCGCAGAGCCGATCGGGCGTAGACCGTCGTAGGTCGCAGCCGATCGTGGTGGTCCATCGATCGCCAAGAGTTCCGCTGACTACAGGACTAGCGATCGGGATCCGGCGTGTTCGGAGGCCGCTAGATTGTACGGCAATGACCGCCAAGGGCAAGATCGTAGTGGCGGCCAATGGGAAGAAATTAGCCCTCTCTATAAAAAGAGAGGGTGTAAACCTTTGAGAGGCTAATGCTTATGCTCCAAGTGATCTTCCTAGTGCCCCACAAGCTCTAAACTCTTCTTACTCGTTTTTACTCCATTCTATTTGTAAGAAGAGTGATCTTGATTGTAAAGGTTACCTCCACCTAGCTTGGTGCAAAGGAGAGACCAATAGTGATTGGCTTTGGAGGAGTGATTCACCTCGGACGAATCGGGATCGTGGATTAGCGGCGTAGCCGTGAACCACGTTACATTCTTTGTTAGCGATTGTTTTCTCGTATTTCTATTTGTTTGTCTTTATTAGTCTTCCGCTTGCGCTAATTAGTTTTGTAGACGAGCAAATACCGGCATCCAAACGAAAAGGGCTATTCACCCCCCTCTAGCCGGCCCATTCGATCCCCTACAAGTGGTATCAGAGCCGAGGAAAGCTTGTCGAGGACTAACCGCCACAACAAGCAATTTTCAAAATGGCCGGCTCTAACATTCATCCTCCGAAGTTTGAAGGAGAATTCGCTTGGTGGAAGAAGCGAATGGAGGTATTTTTCGAAACGGATTTTGATATAATGATTACAATGGAATCCGGTTTCGTTTTGCCTAGGGATGAAGAAGGGAAACCAATAGAGAAATCTAGGTGGACCAAAAGGCAAAGGGAAGAGCACCTTGCAAATTCAAAAGCCAAGCATCATCTCTACAATGTGCTCCCCCAACAAGAGATCAACCGGATCGGAGAATGTGCTAGCGCCAAAGAGATGTGGGAGAAGCTTATAGAACTCCATGAAGGCACATCCGAGGCCAAGCTAGCAAGGAGAGACCTTCTCCGCTCCCAACTATCCAATATAAAACTAGAAAAGGGAGAAAAGGTAACCTCACTACACTCTAGGTTTAAAGAAATTTTAATTGGGCTAACAAGTGTAGGTGAGAAGCTATCAAACCGGGACATGCTCATGAAGGCTATAGATGCCTTTCCCCGGTCCTCAAAGTGGAGCTCCATGGTGGATTCGTTCTACATCTCCAAGAACTTAGAAGTAAGTACCTTGGAGGAATTTTTCTCAACAATGGAGCTCCACGAAACTAGGCTTGAAGGAATACAAGAGGAGCCTAAAATTCAACCCTCAAGAGGAGTAGCATTGTTGGCAAATAAGGGGAAGAAGAAGATAGAGATCTCCTCCTCCTCCGATGATGAAGCGTCTTCCTCCTCCATGGATAGCACGGAAGAAGCCTACATGGTAAGGAGGGTAAGACGTGCATTTAAGAATTTTAGATTTGATAAATCTTATGATAGGAATAGAAGACCAAGGGGGAAGGTCATATGCTATAATTGCCAAGGAGAGGGGCACATAAGGGACAATTGTCCCCTCCTAAACAAGAGCAAGGAAGAGAAGAAAAAGAAGGAAGAAAAGAAGAAGAAGAAAGGGAGCAAGAGAAAGGAAGAAGAGAAGAAGGCAAAGGAAAAGGGGAAGGCCAAAGCATTCAAGGCCAAGACATGGGATGACTCCTCTTCCTCTTCCTCATCCGAGGAAGAAAATGCATTTGTCACCAACCTCGCATTGATGGCATTTGACGACTTGGATTGCTCCTCCTCCTCCACCGAAAATGAAGGATCAAGCTCAAGAGGAGAGAGCTCAAGTGAAGGGGGAGCTTCTACATCCTCATCATCCGAAGAAGAAGAAGAAGACATGGAAACTATGGTAACAAATGCTTCTCCTAAGAAAATAGTTTCCATAATCTCTAGTTTAACTAAGGACTTATTTGGCATGAAAAAGAAAAATAAGAGCATGCTAGATAAAATTAAGGATTTAGAAAATAAGCTAGAAAATGCATGCTTAAATTATAATATTTCTTCTAGCTTAGATGATGCATGCTCACATGACCTTTATATACCTTTGGATGTTAATGATGCATGCATAGAGGAAAATAGGGCATTAAGGGAAAAGGTAGATTATTTAACCAAAGCCCTAGAGAAATTCACAATTGGCTCCAACACCTTAAATATGATCTTAGGGAGCCAAAGAGCTAGCTTCAACAAGAAAGGCCTAGGCTACAAGGAAAAGAAAAATGAAAAGGCCTACAAATGCCTTATAGCTAGGGGACAAGATAAGAAGAAGGTAATAGCTAGAAAATGGATCCCCAAGGAATACTTAGTGAACCCAATAAGAAAGAACTTATTTGGGTTCCAAAATCCATCCTTAAGGGTTAGAAAACCCCTAGGGTAGTCAACCACATGGACTTAACCTATATCATATTTTGGTTGACTTAGGATGACGGGACAACATTTTTTAGATAGTGTTGGGTGATGATAACGTACCCATAAATAGATAATAATGCTTAAATCATGATGATTAATGCAATTCCTATGTATATTTGCAATCATGATTTTTGTTTTTGATATTGGGCACTTCATCATGAGAAATAGGTTTAAATCATGCTTTAGGTGATAATTTGTTTATTATCATCACATAATACCTAATGAATGGTTACAAATTGATGAAAACATGCATTTCATGATCATAATGTGAAATTAAATCATATATGTCATTATGATCATGTAGGTTGTTAGGTTGATACTTAACCATGATAGAATTGCATGAATATATTGGTTAAGTATATACAAATACCCCCTAGGATGCATCTCACACTCACTATAGGCTAACTTGATTGCAAACTTAGCATGGGTGAGATATTAGGATGATACAAATGTCCACTAATGCCTATGGCTTTTAGATGGTCATTTAAAGTATCAAAATAGCAATAATAGACCAATCATGGGGAAGGCTTATGTTTAATTCATAGACATATTGCCCAAAGATCATGGTTGGATATTTCATATGTTTTCAAAATAATTCCTTAATCTAAAATCTATGTATTCATGTTTTGGAACAATTCAAAGCAAGACAAGGTGTTAAAATGGATACTAACATGCTCAAAAATTAGTGGTTTTTCAAGTGTTTGGATTTTTGGCAAATCTCGGAAAATATAATGATTTTTCATGAAAAACTATTTTTCCTTGATAGATATACTTAATAGAAATATGCTCCTCAAATTTCATGATTTTTCAAAATTTCTAGAATTTTTAATACATTTCTGAAATTCATCTAGAAAATCAGAAATTCGGATTCCCTTGTGCGATCCGCCATACGATAGCGATCGTGATCGATGGATAGAACAAGTATAGTAACCTGATTTCATCAGGTTTTGACTTATTTTAATATATGTTTCTCTTTATACTTGATGCCATGAGTGTATAAATTAGGATTAATCTTTTTGATGGTGTCAAAGGGGGAGAAATGTATGTTTAAGTAAAGGGGAATATATTTTGGCGGAGAAATGATTATGCTTATGATAGGGGGAGAAAATTTGTATAAAGAGTTTCATGGATTAAGGGGGAGTTGCATGTTGTTATATCATGTTTATCTTTACATGCCTTTCTTACCTTAGAATTTATATCAAATATTTTTACCTAACTTAAACGGATTGCCACACATCAAAAAGGGGGAGATTGTTAGGGCAATCTCTTGCCGTAATATGGTTTTGATGGTGTGGCAAAGGGTTTAAGTTAGTGTGTTATGTTGATTTGATATGTGCGTTGAAGTCGTGCAGGACTTAGTAATTCGTACATGGAGCCGTGGTGAGTTTCACATCTCATGACTCGTGCCTTGAGTCGGTGAAGGATAGCTTTGCGGAAGCCGTGCGCTTGGAGCATCCGAGGGACCGCCGGACGAGAAGCTTGGAGTGAAGCCGGAGGAAGTAGACTTCGAGGCAAGAGACGCGAAGGAGCATTGCAGAGCCGTGCGCCTGATGCTGCCGAGGGACGTGGCCGAGATCGAAGAGAACTTCGAAGGCGAGGGACTCCGAGAGATGAGAGTGAGCGATTGTAACCCGGGGAAGGGTAGCTCTTAGGTGAAACTTGGCCATTTGGCCAAGTGTCGGATGGGTTTTCCCGACACCACGATCGCCATGTCATGGCAATGATCGCCGAGTCAAGTGGGTTCGACCGGTATCCGATCGATGGGTTTATGCCCAGCAATGATCGCCAGAGGATATCGCGTATAGAACCGGCCGTAGCCGATGAACGCCGATGGGGTCGCCGAATGATCGGTGAGGTCCATCGATCGCCAAGAGTTCCGTTGGACTACAATCGGGATCCGACGTGTTCGAGGCCGCTAGTCGGCAATGATCGCCAAGGCGCGCAATGATCGTGCGCCAACGGGAAGAAATCAGCCCTCTCTATAAAAAGAGAGGGTGTAAGCCTTTGAGAGGCTAATGCTTATGCTCCAAGTGATCTTCCTAGTGCCCCACAAGCTCTAAACTCTTCTTACTTGTTTTTACTCCATTCTATTTGTAAGAAGAGTGATCTTGATTGTAAAGGTTACCTCCACCTAGCTTGGTGCAAAGGAGAGACCAATAGTGATTGGCTTTGGAGGAGTGATTCACCTCGGACGAATCGGGATCATGGATTAGCGGCGTAGCCATGAACCACGTTACATTCTTTGTTAGCGATTGTTTTCTCGTATTTCTATTTGTTTGTCTTTATTAGTCTTCCGCTTGCGCTAATTAGTTTTGTAGACGAGCAAATACCAGCATCCAAACAAAAAGGGCTATTCACCCCCCTCTAGCCGGCCCATTCGATCCCCTACAGGACATACCTTAGATATCATGCACCTATAGATTTAAGGAGCTAGTACATCTCACAACACATAGGACTAATGTGTTTGTGTACTTAGCCACGTAGATGGGCGTGAGATGTTAGGACCTTACTCCTGGTTCCAGATGTAGAGCTAGTGCATCGCTATGAACCACGAAGTATAATCATACATACTAACCGACTCTGACCAGGACTGGTTGATCTTACATATCAATCAAGCCAAATATGAGTCGAACATTTTATAGATGAGCTTATTTTCAGTATATTTTTTTTTATAAAAAATGGGGAACATGCTTGGACATTAAATTTAACACTTATTTTGTTTTCCACACACCCCTTACTCTTTTCGATATACGGCAAAAGGGGGAGAAAAAGGCCAAAGTTAAGGGGTCAAAATTTTTTTTTGATAACTTAACTCTTACTTCATATTTTAACCAAAAGTTAAAACTTAGTTAACTTTTACCAAAAGGCCAAAGAATTCTTAACTTAAACTTATTTGTGTCGTCTACGTTTTACTTAAACTTATTTTTTTTAAACTTTATGTCGTTAATGTTTTACTTAAGGGGGAGAAAGGGCTTAACTAAAACGTTTTACTAAGGCCAACTTTAAGTAATGTTAATTACTTAAAGCAACCCTCAAGGGGGAGGATTAAGGACTTTCTTCAAGACTCACCCTCGGTCAAGGGGGAGGTTTCCTCAAGGGGGAGTACTTGAAGAAAATCCTTACTACTCCAACTTAATCTCCATATTTTTTGTTTCTCATGCACATTATTACTCTTCATGCTTGCTATTTACTTAACTTTGTATGTGGGTTTGCCATAAATCAAAAAGGGGGAGATTGTTGGTGCAGTTGGCACCTAAGTCGAACCTAAGTTTTGATTATAGCAAACGATACAAAGTTAAGCATATATTGTTATCTCATGAGCTAAATCAAGTGTGCAGAAAAGTCTCAATGCTGGAGCTGAAGGATAGCGACACCCGGAGGAAGCCGCGGTGGTCGGGCGACACTCAAGAGACTTCGGAGGGAGCCGAAGG
This sequence comes from Wurfbainia villosa, assembly GCA_025175895.1. Classification (NCBI taxonomy): domain Eukaryota; kingdom Viridiplantae; phylum Streptophyta; class Magnoliopsida; order Zingiberales; family Zingiberaceae; genus Wurfbainia; species Wurfbainia villosa. Next base: position 44,799,104 of record CM046004.1, on the reverse strand, counting down.
AATTGAGTGGAAGGCCGGAAGCAAAAGCAACACGTAAGTACTGAGGTAAGCTCGTGTGTGCAAGCGTAAGTAAGGTCGTATCCTCTTTACGGGGATGATCTTAAGCATAGATCCGACCAAAGACTTCTTATAGATGGTCTAGGTCGAGATCGGATGGTCGACAACCATCAAAATTATGTTTTTGTTGAACTAACCTTGCCTTGCAGCTAGCATCACGACCGACGGAGGACTCGATCGCCATCAAACACCAACCGCCGAAGGTCGAATCAATCGATGCCGCCATCACCGACCGATGATGGCCATCGATCACGGTCAAAGGATCAGCCTCGAGTAGTCAAGAGTTATCACCATTTTTCAAGGGGTTTTGTGCCCATTTGTGATTGGCTAAAGACCCATTCGATGAGGGGCTCAAAGGCTATAAAAGGAGGGCTAAACCTAGGGTTTTTCATCAATTCAAAAGCTTCCAAGTGCTTCTGATACGCTCCGACTCTCCGACATCCCTACGACGAAGCGCTGCCGAGACGACGACTAGAGCTTCAACCTCCAACCTTTAAAGTCGTCGGTAACGAAAGTTCTAAATTGTATTTCAGCTTATTCCTTTTATTAAAGCTTTCATTATAACGAGGAGAGGGGGAGTGTCCTTCTACCTCGGGCTTTTTGTATCCGTCTAACTCCTACCTCCAACGAGGAGGAGTTCTTTAGTAGTTTGCCCTCCGTACGTGGTCAAGGACCACTAGGGCCTTGGAGTAGTAGCCTTCGGCTACGAACCAAGTAAATCTCTTGTGTCTATTGTCTCCTTTACTTATTGTTTTGTTTATCTTTTCGCTGCATATAAGTTTATTTTTTAAAAAATGAATTCGTACTAAAAAGTTTCTATCGCTATTCACCCCCCCCCTCTAGCGATCCGATCGATCCAACAGGGAGAAGTCCAAGTCTTGTGTACTTGGCATGAAAAGTCCAAGTGGGACACTTGGCATTTGGGAAATTCCAAGTATGGGTCTTGGCATGGAAAGTCCAAGCATGGGTCTTGGCAAGGAAAAGTCCAAGCATGGGTCTTGGCATGGGAAGTCCAACATGGGTTGGCAAAAGAAAGTCCAAGCTTGAGTCTTGGCAATTGAGAAGTCCAAGGGGAATATTGGCGGCGTAAAGTCCAAGGGTGGAGTCTTGGCAGCATAAGTCCAATGGTTGGCGGCGTAAAGTCCAAGCGGAGTCTTCGCAGCGTAAGCCCAATGTACCTTAGCGGTGTAGACCACATTAGCTGATGGAAGCACCTGAAGGCTAGCGTGTGGATGAACAAGTCATGGATGACTTGGAGGGATCCGATAGGCATGAGGCTGTTGGAAGTGGCTAGAAGACTTAGGTCTAGGGTAAGGGTGGTCTAGCAAGTATGAGGGCATCATACTTGTGGTAAAACCTCATGTTTGAGGTGTATCAGTCGATTGGGACTATAGTCAGTCGACTGATGTGAGTCGATCGGAGTTCGACTGCTGAGAAATGGCCTGACAGTCGACTGTCAGCATTGGGCAGTCGACTCCTGCCCTGAGTAGTCGACTAATCTGAAGATCAGTCGATTGTTGGTTAGGTATTCGAGCACAGAAGGTTCCTGAGTCGACTGTTAGGATTTGACAGTCTAGTGATGACCCGATCAGTCGACTGATGGGCATGATCAGTCGATTGATGATCTATCCATTGGAACTTATCCAACGTGGCTCATGTCGTTGTCTCACAATGGCTACAGGAGCAGTCGACTGATGGTCCCGATCAGTCGACTGCTAGGTGAAATCCAACTTGAATGCAGGTTATAAAAGCAGCTCGGAAGGAGGGATTTGGCATCGGTTTTCTTAGGCGATTTGGAGCGATTTATTGGTGCAAATCAGGGTCTTCAAGGCTAATCCAAGGCAATCAACAAGAAAGATTCCAAAAGATTTTTGTAAAGTGTTCTTTGCATTCTTTTGTTGTATTTACTTGTATATGCTTATTGTTCATTGTATTACTTAGAGTAATCACTTGTGCGAGGTTTCTCCACCCCTGGATTGTTTCGAGAAGGAGTTATTAAGTAGTGGTGTGTGATTGGCACCGCTAGGGCTCGTTCAAACCCAATCCGTGGAGTATGAACCATTTGGTTTCGAACCACGTTATATTTGGTGTTGTGATTGTGCTTGTGTGTATTTATTTTTGTTATATATATTCCGCTGCGTATAACACATTTTGTAGCAAGTGTGATCAATTCCATCAAGCAATGCTGAATCTCTATTCACCCCCCCCCCCCGTCTAGCAGGCGCACAGGTCCTTACAAGATGAAGTAGCATCAACTCGAGTTGTACGAGATGATGCAGAGCTGGACTCTAAGTCAGCTGCCCCCACCACCTCCGACCAACGACACTAGTGGATGGTAACCAGGCCTGCAATTATGTATTTTTCTTTTATTTTCATAGCGAGGTTAAGGGTCCTAACATCTGTCCATCACTTGTAGGGATGACTTTTAAGATGAATGAAATATTTTTTTAAAAAAATTTTGTGTTATTTATCCTATATTGTGTTTTGCTTATTACATGTGTTGATGTGTATATCCATTCATTACTATTATGCCATGCCATCATGTATAAGCCATAGCTTCCATTTTAACCATGAAATCCATGACATCATATTTCCTATGGTTATTTTAATATGTCATGAGTATATTTTTGTAAATGGCATGCTTATATTTGTTGGTGCAATCGACCTAGGTCACGATTGACCTGACTCGAGTTTGACTCGAATAGTATTTTGATGTTTGATAATGGGTTGACCATTGTTTGACAATGGGTTAACTATATGGTTAACATGAGGTTGACCATATGATGGAAAGTCCAAATCATGGGTACTTGGCAATGGAAAGTACAAGTCATGAGTACTTGGCAAGGAAAGTCCAAGCATGGGTCTTGGCATTTGGAAAGTTCAAGCATGGGTCTTGGCATTTGGAAAGTCCAAGGGTGTGATATTGGCGGCGTAAAGTCCAAGCTTGTGTCTTGGAAGCATAAGTCCAATGCTTGGCAGCGTAAAGCCTAAGCGTGTGTATTGGCAGCGTAAGTCCAAATGTATCTTGGCAGCGTATACACTTTTAGCATGACAATAGCCGATGGAAGCACCTGAAGGCTAACGTATGGATGAACAAGTCATGGATGACTTGGAGGGATCTGATGGGCGTGAGGTTGATGGAGGTGGCTAGAAGGCTTAGGTCTAAGATAAGGGTGGTCTAGCAAGTATGAGGGCATCATACTTGGGTTAAAACCTCATGTTTGAGGTGTATCAGTCGACTGAGGTTATGGGCTAGTCGACTAGTTGAGTGTTTTGACACTTGACAACCTAGTCAACACTGAGTAGTCGACTATGGTTATGATCATTCGACTAGCAGGAGTTGACTGATGCTCGACTACTGATCTATGGTCCATCAGTTGACTACTAGAGTATAGCAGTCGACTGCTTTAAGTGGGCATGAGCACAGAAGGTTTGTTAGCCGACTGAGCAATCAATTGCCTGTGCATCAATCGACTGCTAGGGTTTGGCAGTCGACTGATGGGCTATCCATTGGAGTTTTCCCAGCATGGATCAAGTCATTGTGAGACAATGGCTACAGAAGCAATCGACTGCTAGGTATGGGCAGTCGATTGCTAGGCGAAAATCAGCTCGAGTTGCAGCTCTAAAAGGAGCTCGATGGGGAGATTTTTGGCAGTGGTTCTTAGGGTGATTTGAGCTAATTTGCTGGTGCAAGTCAGGGTCTTCAAGTGCAGTCCAAGAAACCAACAAGCAAAGCAATCAAAGCTCACATTTATAAAGCGTTCTTTATATAGTTTGTTGTATTTACTTTGTATTTGCTTGCATCTTTTCATTATTGTTGTAATACACTTGTACGAGATTTCTCCACCTCCGGTGTGTCACCGAGAAGGAGTTTTTTTTATTAGTGGTGGTGTTCATCACTAGAGCTCAATATTGAGCTCGCCCCGTAAAGTAGGAACTAGGGTTCCGAACCACGTTACATCGTGTGCCTCTTGTGTTGATTGTATTCTTATGTATTCATGCTTGTATTCATATTGTACTTTCTATTTCCGCTGCATACTAACTTAATTGTAGACAAGCACGATCTATTTCCATCAAACGAACAAGAAATGCTATTCACACCCCCCCTCTAGCACGATATCCGATTCTCTACAAGTGGTATCTGTTGGGATGTATACTGAAAAGTTTATCTTTTGTATGAACATCTTTATTTTGAAATAAGAATCACATGATCATTGTTTGCATATTTTTATGGCTATGCATATTGTCTAATACATTACATTGTAGATAACATGGTGTGTGGTGTCACACGGGAGATCATATTATCAGTTCCTTGTAAAGTATAAGTAAAGGCTCACAACCGAGATGGATTTGGATAAACCATTGGAATGGTTGTAGTGTGATTTGGGATTGGTTTGTCTTGACCATAGAATCACACTAGTGCACTTTGTGTGTATTGAGCAGGACCGACTTAGAAGTGATTCAATTTATTGCTAACTACATAATTGAATCAGACCTCAGATATTATATTGTACATACTCTTAATCCTAATATAATAACGGGCACATATACTTAGTATTCATCTCTTTGATTTACCAATGGGCGAGATTTATAGATTACATCGAAAGACTCGGTAAGTTGGGAGATGATATTATTTATATGGTGTGTTGTTGATTATAGGAGGAAACTGTGTCCTATATATTAGGATGATGATGTCCCCTTGAGAAGCTCATAAGGTTCATCATGTAAACCCTACAGGTGTACTTGGTCTGGCATGATGAAAAGGTTGAGTGGTACTACTCATGGAGTTAGATGTTGATTAATTAATGGTCAGTAAATTAATTAATCGATGGACATTCGAGATCTTAAACACGGGGAGAAAATGTACAAATAATATATGGAGCCCACATTATCTTATGGGGGTTGGTGAGGTAGATCAATGATAATCCTTTAGTGGATTGGATTATCATTAATGGATCGGACTTTACGTAGGCTTGATCCATGGGTGACCAAGATCCAACTACTCCTCATGGTCCCTATTGTAGCTTATTAAAACCTCATGAAGCTTAGATCTAATGGATAGAAACAAAACTCTAGATCCAAAGGTAGAGATTAAATCTCTAGATCCGACGGTTGAGATTAAATCTCTAGAACCGACGGTTGAGATTAAATCCCTAGAACCAATGGTGGAGATTAAAACAAGGCTTATCCCTAACTCTAAAAAAGGAGGGCAAGGGGTGGGCGGCAACTTGAATCCAACTAGAGATAGGATTAGGGTTTTGGGCAGCAAGGCTTGGAGGCTAGGGTTTAGGGCTTGGCGGCACCAAATAAGGAAGGTCTTTCCTTTCTTCTTCTTCCCTCAAGGTGGCCGGTGTCTAGCAGCTTTTTCCAGCCTTTGTCCGGCATCCAATCCTTCCCTTCTCCTTCTCCTTGGCCAGTGGAAACAAGATTTAGGGCTTTCCCTTGGTGTCTTGGCCAGTTTCCATCCTAATCCCCTCTTCCTTCTTGGCCGGCGGCAAGCTCCAACCTTGGAGGTTGGTGGTTGGTTGAAAGAAGGAAAAGAGCCTTGTTTCTATTCTTCCTCTTGCTCGGAACAAGCAAGGGAAGGAAGATTGGTGATCTAGGAGCTTCAACTTTTGGTAGATCGTCGCCCATACAACGTCCGAAAAGAGGAAGGTCATACAATAGAAGATCGAGAGGTATATCGATTCTCTATTTTCATATGTTACATGTTTATTTTTGTTTTTCAATTATATGCATGATATATATTCTGTTTTGTGGCTAAATAAACTTGGACCCCGAACATAAACACAAAAGTCGGCGATTCGTACATCGTCTATTCCGTGGCTATTCGTGGAATAGAGGTTGGTCGCTTGAACAATAAGTTTGTTCAAGTGACTACTCTAAACGAATAGCATGACGATGACAAGGTTGCTTGGGTTTTCCCTTTTGTCTAGAATTAAATTTTTTTAATCCGAGGACATCAATGGGATCGCCATGAACAATCGACCGAGTTGAAGTGGGAAGCGAAGTTTTCCCTCACGGATCAATCCCTATAGTATCAGAGTGGGTCGCTCTATTGATGGAGAGAGCATCACTCCTTGGTTTTGATGTATGAACCATAGTTAAAGTTAGGACTTACTTGTATTCTAATATTAGTGTTAAGTGTGCAGACTTAATAGGAAGTCCTAGTAGGACGTATTGACCGGATACTAGGCAGATGACTTGACAAATCAGGAGGACCGGACACCATGCATGAAGTCCAAATGGGTCGTGTGGATCGGACATTTGGCATGAAGATCGTTTGGGTCAGGAGACTGGACAATCAGCAAAAAGTTTGACTGGGTCAGGTAGACCGAACAGTTGGTGGAAGCCCTAGTGGGTCAGATCGGATGTCAAGAATGGTAAGTCCGATAGGTAGCCAGCAAGTAAGCCTCGAGTGAAGAGGTGAGGTTGAGACCTCTTTAGAGGGACAAAGCTAGGTTTCTATCTAACAGAGAGTCCGTTTGGAACTTAGAAGTCGAGATGGAGCAGTATTACTACTGCTCTCCTATTTTGTATTATATATTTGTGCTAATCTCATTTTGCAGGGATTAGTCAACTGAATGGACTATAGTCGACTGGGTATGTTTCAGTCGATTGGATACCTAGTTGGCAAGATTAGCTGATGATCATTCGAAGATCTGGCAGTGCAGATGGAAAGAGTTTCAGTCGACTAGGGAGTTTCAGTAGACTAAAGAGGCAAACTTTCCGATACGGAGCCAGGTGACCTGGAGTCGACTGGAGCGTGTTCAGTTGACTAGAAGACCAGAAGTTTCATATTGTTGGGCTGATGTGGAGTCAACTAGAAGGCATTTCAGTCGACTGGAAAGGGTTTATAAAATAAATGCTCGACCAGCTCCGAAAACAATACTGTTTCTACATCGAAGTGCTGCCTCTATTCATTCTCGTCTGCTAGAGCTTCAATTCCTCACAAATACGCACATCCAACACTCCGTGCTTACTTCTAAATTTTCTTTAGTGTCGATATAACTTTGCTCTAATTTTGTTTGTATTCATTTTTGCTTTGTGTACTTAATTTCAAAAAATAAGGTAGAGTGTTACCTATCTCTCATTATTTGTAAAAAGTGAACCCCTCTGATGTCAAGAGTTCTCGAGTCGGAGGGTATATAGTGATTGCCCATCGAGGTAGCTCTCGGAAGAGATACGGGCCTTGGAGTAGCAACCTTGTTGGGGTTGTGAACCAAGTAAATAGATTGTATCTTGATTTCATTTATTCTGCTATTTACTCTAATTGAAAATATAAAATAAGTTTTAAAAAAAACTAAAGAAAATTGTAACCTCCGAGATTCACCTCCCCCACCCTCTCTCGAAATATTTCTATCCTACAATTGGTATAAGAGCAGGGGTGCTCTGAATTTGGTGCAGCCACCAACGAGAGAAATAGAATTTTTTTTAGTCTCAATATTTTTGCATTTTTAATATTTTTTATTTTTATTAATTTTTGCTTTAGAATAAATTTTTATTAATTTTTGCTTTAGAATAACTTTTTATTAATTTTTCTCTTAGAATATAATTTTAATTAATTTTCTTCATTTAGATTAATTTTAATTAATTTTTCTACATTTAGATCAATTTTAAATAATTTTCTATATTTAGATTAATTTTAATTAATTTTCTACATTTAGATTAATTTTAATTAATTTTTCTGCATTTAGATTAATTTTATTTAATTTTTCTATATTTAAATTAATTTTATTTAATTTTCTACATTTAGATTAATTTTATTTAAATTTTTGTATTTAAATTAATTTTATTTAATTTTCTGCATTTAAATTAATTTTATGTATTTAGATTAATTTTATTTAATTTTTTGCATTTAGATTATTTTTATTTAATTTTTCTTCATCTAGATTAATTTTAATTAATTTTTCTACATCTAAATTAACTTTTCTGCATTAGATTAATTTTTATTAATTTCCTTAATTTTTATTTTAGAATAATTTTTTCTTTTAACTTAGAATAAATTTTCCATTAATTTTTGTACTTAGTATAAATTTAATTCTTGCATAATATTATTTAATTTGAATAACTATAGGAATAATTCTCAATTTTGATTAATTCAAATAAAAAACTATTAATAAAAGATTTATTTAGAAATGTCGCACTTAGAAGGGTATAACATCGTTCGCCCTCCCCTCTTCAACGGAGAGGACTTTTCCTATTGAAAAAGGCGAATGGAGTGCTACCTGAAAACCGACCTAGAGGTCTGGTTTTCGATTAGGAAATGTTTTGTCTCTCTGGTAAACGACTCGAGTGAGTTGTTAGAATTGGAGAAATGAACCGCAAACATTAGGAAATGGGCTCAGGTCAATTACAAGGCGTTTAACTCCTTGCAATGTGGACTTACCAAAGAATAGCTCAATAGGGTGGGTCCATTCGAAAATTCTAAGGAATTATGGGACAAATTAATTGAATTATATGAAAGTACAAATGACACTATGATAGCTAAATGGGATATGTTACTAAATAAATTATTTAATTGTAAAATGAATGAAAATGAAAATACTAGTCAACTTCATACGAGAATAAAAGATATTTTAAATGGATTACATTTAATAGGACACCAAATAGAAAATAGGGACATAATTAGGTATACACTTAAGACATTCCCGAGGAATGCCTTATGGACATCCATTGTCGATGTCAATAAGGTTTCTAGGGACCTTTCAATAATTAGACTAGATGAATTATTTTGCGAACTTGAACTACACGAATAAGCTAACTCGAGTCAAACCGAGAATGGTTTTGCTTTAGTGGCAAGTTCAACCAAAAAGAAAGAAAAGCGAAAAATAAGTCTGAAGACTAGTCGAAGTCAGAACCAAACGGAGAAGAGGAGATCGTAAATATGGTTCGGAAAATGTTCAACCAGAGAAAAAGGTTTACGAAGAAGGATGCCAAGAAAGTTGTCGACAACAAGCCGAGACCCCGATCGGAAGTGACCTGCTACGAGTGCAACATAAAAGGACATTACAAGTCAGAGTGCGCGAATCTAAAAAATGAAAAAAAAAAGGAAAAAGGAAAAGAAGAAGAAAGCGTTTAAGGCAACATGGGACGAATCATCCTCGAAAGAGTCAGACGTAGAAGAGATGAAGAGAAGCTTCGTGGCGTTTTGGCCAAATCAAGCTCTGGAGCCGAGTTGAGTTCCAAGTATGAGTATGATTTCGAGTCTGAGAGAAGCCACGGATCTGCATCCATTTCCGAAGGACTAGATGAGGTAACTTCTCCCTTAGAATATAAGTTGTATAATATAATTGCATGCCTAGGTAAGAAGTTAGCTAAGTCCGAGAATCGAGTCGACTCGCTACTTAAAGAAGTTCAAGTACTTAAGGTGAAAGTCAACTCGAAGACTTCGACTTGCCAAACTAAGGATAGAGACTCAACTCAAGTTAAAAAGCTTGAGGAAGAGAACTCGGTCCTGAAAAGACAAGTAAAGATCTAACCGGATCGTTGGAAAGGTTCACTTTGGGCTCCAAGTATCTCAACATGATGCTTGGATCTCAGCGAGCTGTGTACAACAAGTCTGGACTTGGACACAAAGCTAAATCCTCTTATAAATTATACATATCATTACTTAGCCAAAATGCTAATAATCGAGTCCAAGCATGGGTTCCTAAGTCTAGCTTAGTCAACTAAGTTGGATCAAATCAATTTTGGATTCCCAAGAGTCAAGTTCACTTAGTGAACAAAACTCAACCTAGCTATCATTTAGGGGGAGCTAACACTTTGCTTGTTTCCTTGTTTAGTTAAACTCTTGCATGCTTTAGTTTACTTTACTTGCTTAATTTAGAATGGACTAGATAGGAAACAAAGTAGTTTAAACTTGAACAACCTAGTATTAAGACGAAGTGAATTGATAGTAAGTTAGGGAAGCTCTTCGAAGTGCATGTCTAGGAAGTGGTCGTTGCTCTGATATCCAAGAAGGTCATGTGCCTCACCATGACCTGGTGTACTAAGTCGAGTGGAACTGACCGAAGCTAACTCACTAAGTCTTATAGGATCAAAAAGTGCACTAGAGGGGGGTGAATAGCGAGCGACAAATTCTTTTCGATTCGTTCCATTAAAACAAGATAAGAGTAATGCAGCAGAAAAGTAAATGAATACACATTTATTTTTACTTGGTTCACAACCTAACAATTGTTAATCCAAGGCCCTGCGATCCTAGACCACGTACGAAGGGCAATTCACTAACAAGTCTCCTCCTCGTCGGAGGTAGGAGACGACAATTACAAGAGAATAAAAACTCGAGGTAGAGAGATAAACCAACCTCTCCTTGTTACGATTAAAAGATCGAAAATCAATGATTGAATATAAGTAATTGAAATGCAAACTCTAAACTATATCAACGATGATCGAAGCTTGAAGTTGAGGGTTGTTATCGGTGTTGCGGTAGCGTTTCGACATCGTAGAGATGCGGCATTGCAGGAGCACTTCGAGAGCTTGAATTGGATGACCTAAAGGGGTGAAACCCCCCTTCTTTTATAGCCCTCCAACCCTTTAAACGTTGAGTGGAAGATTTGATCCAAATGGACACCTCACCCCAAGAAAAGGGGTTCTTATCTTGACCTTCATCGAAGTGGGTAGTTTGAATAGAAGTCGGCTAATGACCCTCATTAGTCGACTGATGCCAACAGTAGTCGACTGCCAATAACCAGCAGTCGACTGTCAGCTTGGTTATTCAACTGCAACAGAGAGTTAGTCTGAAACATACAAGTAAAGGTAAATTCGACGACTACTTACCGTCCGATCTCGACCTAGACGTTCCACTGGAAGTCTTTGTCGGATCGCCGCCTAAGGACGTCCCCGTATGGAGAACCCGACCTCACCTTTACTCACACTTGAGCTTACCACTGGTCCTTGTATCTTGGCTTCCGGTCTTTACCTGGGTTCTTCAACTCCATCCGAAGTTCTTCCGGTGTCGCTCAACCACCACAGTTTCTTGACTCGAGATTCTCTGTGTGTCGCCAACCTTCACCTCAGCTTAATCATTTCTACACACTTAGTTCAGCTCATTAGATAACAATATGACCTTAACTTTGGACTTTTCCATAATCAAAACCTAGGTTTGATTATCTAGTGCCACTGCACCAACAAGTCTTTGACTAGTTAGACCAAGGCTTAGTCCAAAGTGAATCAAGTACTTGATTCTTTTATTGACTTTGTCTAGGAAGTGGTCGTTGCTCCGATATCCAAGAAGGCTCTGCCTCGCCATGACCTGGAAGTCAATACTGGAAAAAAAACTACTTGACTAGCTCAAGCTAAGCTTGAATCTAACACAAGTTTAAAAACTTTGAAATTGCTCATTAAATTTAATTAAGATTGATAGGAATTACTTCGGAGGCTCATTGGCTCCCATGTCCCCGGATTAAAATTTTCACTAATGAAAAAACTAATCCGGATGGGATGAGTTTCCTAAGCACAACCAATTCGTCGTCGTGCTAACAACTTGAGCGATCGCTTGAACAAACTAGTTGTTCAAGTAACACAACTCTTCTAGTTGGTTAGCCGCGGAAGAGACGACGGACGGATCACCGGTTTTTGTATTTGTCTTCGGGGTCCATGATTATACAAATACATAGAAATGTAAACTAGTATAATCAACACATACTATCATAAAGATAAGAACATGCAAAGATCAATCAAAGTTGTAAAACTTGTATACCTCTCGATCTTCTATCGTATGTCCTATCCTCCTCGTGGACGTCGCGTGGGCGAAGATCCTCCACGAGTAGAAGCCTCTTAGATCACGTTCTTCCTTTCCTTGCTCTATCCGAACAAAGAGAAGAACCAAACTAAAACTCCTTCTCCTTTCTAGAATCGGCCACCAAGCCAAGGAGCTCGATATAACCGCCGGCCAAGGAGTAGCTTCTTGAGCACCGGCCAACCTTGAAGCAATGTTGCCGCCGGCCACCAAGGTGGGATATGGATGAACACCGGCCAACCTTTAAGCAATGTTGCCACCGGCCACCAAGGAGAAAGTGAGGAGGAAGAGCGCCGGCAAAGGATGAGAAGAGAGAGAGGGGCGCCGGCCAAAACCTTAGGGAGAACCAAGCTTGTCGCCCACTTCTAGCCACCCAAAACCCTAACTCCTCTAGGCTTTGTTGCCGCCCACTTTTAGATAGGCAAAACACTAATCCAAAAACCTTAGTTGCCGCCCAAGCCTTAGCCCTCTATTTATAGAGTTGGGCTTAAGCCTTTTTTAATCTCCACCGTCGGATCTAGGGTTTCATCCCAACCGTCGGATATAGGGTTTCATCCCAACCGTCGGGTCTTAGGGTTTCATCCCAATCGTCGGATCTAGGGTTTCATCCCAACCGTCGGATCTAGGGTTTCATCCCAACCGTCGGATCTAGAGATCTAATCTCAACTGTCAGTTCTAGAGTTTTTTTTTCCATCCTTGGATCTAGACTTCATGAGGATTATATTAGGCTACGATAGGGACCATGAGGAGGAGTTGGATCTTGGCCACCCGATGGATCGGAACCACACAAACTTGATCCATCAATGATGTTCCATTCCACTAGAGGATCATCATTGAATTACCTCACCAACCCCCATAAATTAATATGGGCTCCATATATTATTTGTACATCCATCTCCCCGTGTTTAAGATATCGAATGTCCGTTAATTAATTGATTTACTGACCATCAATCAATTAACATCTAACTCCTCGAGTAGTACCACTCAACCTTATCATCATGTTAACTAAGTCAACCAGCTGGGTTTACATGATGAACCTTATGAGCTCCTCAAGGGGACATCATCAACCTAATGTATAGGACACGGTTTCCTCCTATAATCAACGGCACACCATGTAAATAATATCATTTCCCAACTTACCGGGCATATTGATTTAATCCATCTAAATCTCACCCTTTGGTAAATCAAAGAAATAAATACTAAGTACATATGCCCGTTATTATATTGGGATTAAGAGCATGTACAACATAATATCCGAGGTCCGATTCAATTATGTAGTCAGCAATAAATTGAATCACCTCTATGTCGATCCTGCTCAATACACCTAAGTGTACTAGTGTAACTCTATGTTCAAGACAAAACAATACCAAGCTACACTACAACCATGCCAATGGTTTGTCCAAAACCATCTTGGTTGTGAGCCTCTACTTATATTCTACAAGGGACTGATAACATGATCTTCTGTGCCACACCAAGCACCATGTTATCTACAATGTAAAATATTAGACAATATGCACACATATAATTAATATAAAGTGCAAACAATGATCATGTGATTCTTATTTCAAAATAAAATATTCATACAAAAAGAGCTAGGCTTTCAGTATACATTCCAACAAAGATAAAAAGAAATCCTCCTCTCATAAAACCCATAGGAGTAACGTGTATTGAAAACCTAGCTTAGGTGTGATGATTAGAATTTAATCAAGCTTAATTAGCTTAATATAATTTACGTAACTTAACAAATTTAAACTAAACAAACTTACTTTAGCTAAACCTAACTTAATAAATTTAATTGAACTCAACTCAACTTAACTTAAACTAAACAAACTTACTTTAAACTAAACTTAACAAACAAATTTATTTAACAAAACAACTTGACAAACAAATTAACTTAATTAAACTTAACTTAACAAATTTACTTAAACTTAACTCAACCCAACCAAATTTAGTCAACTCAACTTAATCAATTCAATTTAATCAAATTAAATCAATCAACAAAATTAACCTAATAAAATCAACTAAACCAAACTAAACATAAAAATTAAAATTAATCAATTTTAGTCGACTCGAAAAGAGTCGACTGAATAAACTTTAGTTGCCTCCAAGTCTCGGGAAGGTAAAAATGCGACTTCAGTTGACTGAAACTTATTCAGTCAACTGAAAAGCAATGGTAGATAAAAGATAAGTGTCACAATAAATGGTAAAATTAATTACAATTGACTGAAACAAGTCCAGTCGATTGAACTATTTCCAGTCGACTGTATTCTCTCTGTAACACCAGCGCTAGGGTAGCACCAAGTCAAATAATAGCCACCTTAATCCACCACAAAAACCTTATTTTAAGCCCTTCAAAGCGTCTAGGTCATCATTTCTCTCTGATAACATTGTCAATAATGCCGAGGTAATAATCCTAAACTCTAAAGTCAATTATTTTTTAAAAATAATAGAAAGTTGTAATTTAATTAGAAGTAAAAGAAGAGTTGTTGAGGTTTAGTCATCTACTCCATGCATGGACATTAGGTTCCCTACTGAGGGGCATGGGATTAGATTTGAGAACGCTCTTTATACTCTCATGCCTACTAGAAACATCAGCAGATCATTTTTAGTAACTCAAGCACATCTAGTATAGAAGTCATGACACATTAAGAATTAGAAAAATTAATTTATTGTAAAAACTAAATTAACATAGACTTATATGTTAGTGTCAGCCCTTAGTGTCAATCATGAGATGATTGATTAGGCATCATATGTATTATATTTCATTAATAATAGGCAAAGATTGATTATTATATTTACTTTATGTGTGTGCCAGTAAATAAATATAATAATGCCCTTAAATAGTAGGTTCTAATCTATAGTATATCAATTGGTAGAATTGATTATGAGAAGCTGTAGAAAACACTATTCTTAAATATTCCTAGTCAAGTATTAATAGACAAAGGGATATATTGATACATTGAGACTAGCATGTAGGTCAATGGATGACTTGATCTCACAAGTCATGGATATGTGATATCACATTGACACATGGGTATATATATTGGAGAATATATGTACTGAATTGACCCGCCATGAGAAAGTGTCGTGGATCATTATATGAGTGTCATATACTTTCTCATGTGACTATTGGTATGAATAGTCCTTAGATTTGAAGTCACTACGGTTCCCTACATAAGGAGTTATGTACATTGGTATCATCTAATGTCACCCATAACAAGGTGTACTATAATGGCAATTACTGGGTATGTAACAAATTATGCGGAGGGATGTGAGTGATGTAGATGGGATCTATCCCTCCCATATGACGGGAGTGATATCTTTGGCCTCTTGATAGAGTATGACCACGAAATGCATGGTCATGCTCAAATGAGTCAATATGAGATATTGAGCTCATTTATTTGAGTGAGTCTACTTGGTGATCAAGAAACATAAAGATCGATAAGGGATGACATGGTCTATGCCTCATTGATCGATCTAAGATATCAATGATAGAAGGACACCGTCATACAAGATAATAGCCACGGAAAGGTTGTCGGATCTCGACTTTCTTGTAACTTGGGTAGCAATGATGTATTGCTAGATGCCGCTCATTGCTTATGTGTCTAAAAGGGTTTTAGACACATTGCGAACGTTACAAGAGCCTATTGGGTCACACACAAATGACATTCTGTTTTGGAGATGGTTTCTTTTTGTTTTACTAAAAGTACAATGAAGCATATGGCCAAGACTTGAGTTGGACTCAAATTGGTTAAACTTGAGTTAGACTCAAGTTAAACCATGGAAGATAAATCATCATGCAAGTGTCATCTATTATCATGCATGATTAATGTGATTAATCATGCATGTGAATACCAAGGGTTTAGGTATTCTTGATGAGAGGTTCATGCATTGATGAAGGAAAATACCAAGAGTCATGGTATTCAATAGGAGAAAGAGGAATTAATGGCAAGGGTTGCTAGTGGCTTAAAATACTTTCAATGTGAAAGCAAATTATGATTTGGCAAGTCCCAACGTGCAAAGCCAAAAAGAGAAAGAGTTCTCTCCTCCTTCCTCTCCTTCTTCTTCCCAAGGGTTCTTGGCATTTGCTAGGGTTGCTAGCACAATGTGACTCCATAACTACTGAGTGTCAGTGTGGATACCTTAGAGATACAGTTATCCTTAGTGTATTGAGATCCAACAGTGTTTGGATTAGCGGGATTGCGAAGGGAACGCATCGAAGGTATATCTTTTCTTCTAGATAAGATTAAGAAAAACAATTTGTATGTTTTTGCATTGATCTCTAGTGGGATCCAATTTATATATTGTTGGATCGAGAAGCATCGCTAGAGGGGGGTGAATAGTGATCGTAAATCTTTTCGACGTTTCGTTCGAGTAGATAATTAAATGAGTAAGAGCAGCGAAAAATAAAGAGACACGTTTATTTTTACTTGGTTCACAATCCAGCGGTTGCTACTCCAAGGCCCTATCGGTCCTAGACCGCGTACAGAGGGCAAAGCACTATAACGTCTCCTCCTCGTTGGAGGTAGGAAACAACGATCACAAAACCGAATGTACGAGGATGAGGCAACAAGCCTACCTCACCTCGTTACAAATAAAAACAATGAATACAATATCAAAATATATTACTAGATGCTGCTGTCGACGAAGAAGATCTGAACTTGTTGTCGCATCGGCGTTATGACGGTGTTGGAGCGTTGGCGTTGTAGGAGCACTTGATGAATAAACTTGATGATCTTTGGAGTTGGAATCCACCCCTCCTTTTATAGATTTTGCCCTCTGAATATGTCTCCACTTTTTTCGGAACAGATCACAAAGTTGTATAATTTTTATCGTGAAGTGACCGCGTCAAACCTTATCCATTTTGACCTAGCGCAAAGGCTAATTCATCGCCATCAGTCGACTGATGACTCCCATCACCGATCCGATGAGCATCACGATCGCCTAATGTCCAAGAATGATCGCCACCGCCACTTCCTCGCAAAGTGAGAGGTTAGCTCGGAAAATGATAAATACGATGGTTTCTAACCGTCCGATCTCGACCTAGACCTTCCACAAGAAGTCTTAGTTAGATCGCCGCCTATGGTCGTCCCCGTACAAAGGACATGACCTTACCATCTCTCACTCACACGAGCTTTCCTCGATACTTACCTTGTAGCTCTCGCTTCCGGCCTTCCACTCGATTCCTTCGGCTCCCTCCGAAGTCACTCGAGTGTCGCCCGACCACCACGGCTTCCTCCGGGTGTCGCTAGCCTATAGCTCTAGCTTTAGTACTTTTTTGCACACTCGATTTAGCTCGTGAGATAACGATGTAAACTTAACTTTGTGTCTTTGCCATAATCAAAACATCGGTTCGATTATCTAGTGCCCCTACACCAACAATCTCTCCCTTTTTGATCTATGGCAAACCAACACAAAGTTAAGGGAAATTAAAGCATAAAACAAGTATAGTAAATGATGAATGTCATTTTCAAAAACTCCCCCTTAACCAAAACTCCCCCTTAACCCTAGGTGAGTTTCGAAAGAGATACTTTAGTTTTCAAAATTAAATAAATTTTGTATTACTCCCCCTTAACTTTCGCTCTTCTCCCCCTTTTGCCATAAGTCAAAAAGTATGTTGGGGTTTTTGTATAAAATAGGGGTTTAAAAATAATAGGGGCTTAAAGTCTTGGCGAGGTCCTCCCTCTTGAGCTCCATTTATTGTTGGTACAATCGGCCCAGGTATTAACCAGGACTCGAGTTTGACTCGAGTGATGTTTTGATGTTTCGACAAAAACATATGACAATGTAATTGTCATTTGGTAAAGTTCAAGTCTTGAGTACTTGGCATGGAAAGTCCAAGTGGGACACTTGGCATTTGGGAAAGTCCAAGCATGGGTCTTGGCAAGGTAAAGTCCAAGTCTTGAGTACTTGGCATGAAAAGTCCAACATGGGTTGGCAAGGAAAGTCCAAGCATGGTCTTGGCATGAAAAGTCCAACATGGGTTGGCAAGGGAAAGTCCAAGCTTGAGTCTTGGCATTTGAGAAGTCCAAGGGTTTGATATTGGCGGCGTAAAGTCCAAGCGGGAGTCTTGGCAGTATAAGTCCAATGGTTGGCGGCGTAAAGTCCAAGCGGGAGTCTTGGCAGCATAAGTCCAACGGTTGGCGGCGTAAAGTCCAAGCGGAGTCTTGGCGGCGTAAGTCCAAAAGTGCCTTGGTGGTGTAGACACCGTTAGCATGACATAGCCGATGGAAGCACCTGAAGGCTAGCGCGATGGATGAACAAGTCATGGATGACTTGGAGGGATCCGAGAGGCGTGAGGCTGATAGAGGTGGCTAGAAGGCTTAGGTCTAGGCTAAGGGTGGTCTAGCAAGTATGGGGGAACCATACTTGGGTTAAAACCTCATGTTTAAGGTGTGCCAGTCGACTGGTGTCATGTGGCAGTCGACTGGACCGAGTCAACTAGGGTTTGACTGCGGGTTATGGCCTAGCACCGATCGCCAGTCAAGCATCGATCGATGGCTCGAGCAATGATCGATAGTGTAATCCGGCCGATCGGTGCTCGAGAAATCGCCACGAATCGGAGTCGAGACTGATCGTCGAGTGAGGACTCCATCACCGACCGATGGTCACAATCAATCGATCGATGAAGGTTCCGCTTGGACTTATCCAAGCGTGGATCTAGCCGTTGTCTCACGACAACAAGGGCATCACGATCGATAGTCCCGATCACGATCGATCGATTTTTTCCAAAGACAGTTGAAGCTATATATGGAGCTCGTGATGGAGGAAAAACTAAGGGTTCTTTGAGGCGATTTGGGGCGAGTTGCTACTGCAATTCAGGGTCTCTAAGTGCTACTCGATCAACCTAGCGATCAAGCATTCAAGAGCATTTGTAAAGTGTTTTCTTTACTAGTTTTGCTTTGTATTTCATTGTATTTGCTTGTGGCTATTTGTTTATTGTTGTAAACAATTGTAAGAGGTTTCTCCGCCTCCGACTCGTGTCGAGAAGGAGTTATTTCATAGTGGTGTGTGATTATCGCTAGGTCTGCATTTAACCCGATCCAGGGAGTAGGAACCGCTCAACCATGTTAAATCTTCGTGTCTTTGTGTGTGCTTGTCCATTTCGTTATTGTATTATATCTATATTTTGCTGCGCTAACGAAATTGTAGACACGAACGCGAAAGAATTCCATTGACGCTATTCTCCCCCCCTCTAGCCATTCCAAACGATCCCTAACAAGTGGTATCAGAGCCCGGGGCTCTTCTACGGACTAACCGCCCGGAGCTAAAACAAAAGGCTAGAGGGTGAAGATGGAATTTCAAGACAAGCTTGGATGGGATATCAACACTCCACCTCCATATGACCGAGAAGATTTTCCGACGTGGAGAGCAAGAATGGAAACATTCTTGATGATGAACATAGAGGATTGGTTCATCCTCATTGAAGGCCTTGAACCCCCTAGGGATAAGAAGGGGAATGTCCTAAAATTGAAAAAGTGGACCCAAGAGCAACGCCAAAAGCTCAAGACCGAAGTTAAGGTAACGAAACTTTTGGAAGATTTAATCCCTAATGATGTTTTGTGCAAGCTAGGGGATTACATATATGCCAAGGAGCTATGGAGAAAATTGGCAAGATTCCATGAGGAGGGTTCATCCTCAGGTGAAAGTGAGGAATCGGAAGTTGAGATGGAGTCAACTTCCGGATCGGAGAAAGAAGAAGTAGAAGAGGTGGAAGAAGCATCTACTTCTAGGATTGAGGAGGAGAGACCATCCTCTACACTGGAGCAACCTCAAGAAGAGCCTTCAACATCCGATCAAGATGAGAAAGCTCAAAATTCAACTCCGGCACCTACCAACACCCTAGGTAACTCAAACACTTTATTTTCAAATAAAAATCATATAATGTGCTTTGAGTGTAGGGAGTATGGGCACTACAAGAGCAAGTGCCCAAAGAAGGTTAGGAATGCTCCACCGGCACCAAAAGCCAAGGACGCCGGTCCCTCAAGTCAAAAGAGCAAGGAGCATATCATATGCTTCAAGTGCAACTCAAAGGGGCATTACCGGAGTCATTGCCCAAGGGGAAAGAAGAAAGGGCAAGAAGGAGCAACACAAGTAGGGGGAGCCTCCAAGGCAAACCCTAAGGTAAAATTTATTAATGCACTTTCAATTTCTAGGGATAAGAAGCATGCTAGGAATAATTTTAATAGTCTTGCTATTGTGCATGAAAAGCATGCTAGAAATAATAGATATATTTGCCTAGGAGCTAAGAGTGTTCACTTAGGAAATAAGAAGCAATTTGGGACTAATGTCCCTAAAAATATATTACCTAAGGAAAGCATTAAGAAAATAGGAGAACATCTAGGCTTTAATGCTAAGAAATCTAGACATATGCCTAGAAATAAAAATATCTCAAGAGAAAATGAAAAATCAAAAATTGAGATGTTAGAAAAGGAAAATCAAGCCTTGAGATCAAGGCTTGAAAAACTTGAAAAGACCCTTAAGGTTATGCAAAATCAAATGCAAAGGTCAATTAGTCAAACTTCTAGGTCCAAAAGTCAAAGTCAACACCTAGGACCTAAGAGTCAAAAGTCAACCAAGGGCAAGCAAGGTTTGGGTCACAAACCTAAGCCTAAGGTGGCTTACCATAGTGTTCCATTTAATTATGGAACACAAACTAGGTCTAGGAAGACCAAGGTCAATAGGGAAGTCATCCCTAGAGTTGACCAAAGGGTGTGCCTAGTGGCTAGGGTTTCTAGGAAACCTAGGGTGGCCACTAAGAAGGTTGCAAGGGGAGTCACCCCTAGAGTTAACCATGGCAAAACCAAAATGACCAAGGCTTCTAAGCCTAGAAGGGTCATTAGGAAGGTATCTAGGGAGGTTATCCCTAAGGAGTACCTAATTAACCCTAGGAGCTCAAATCGGTTTTGGGTTTCTAAGAGCGTGATTGATGCACGCTAGATGGGTTAGGGTGTGTCAACCTTAAATGGATGGGTAGTTAACTCAACCATGGCAAAGGTGGCACTTTAGGTTATTTTCAAGGTTATGGATACCTTGGAAATAGATTTGAATTATCATCCTAAAAGATTTTAGGGTGTGCCAATATTATTTGAGAAGCTTGATAAAATGGTCAAATTGGCACAATTTAGGTTTAGAGGTCGTAGTGTGTCATTTTGGGTTTTTGGCACACTTGGGAAAATTTAGGTTAATATGGCAAAATATACTTAATTATATCAAATGGCAATTAATATTAAAATTTAGGTATTACCATACCTATATATTTTATTTGCCATGCCTTGATTGCCATATGCCATGACATCATTTTTTTTTAATCATTTTTATATGTCATGATTATGCTTAGGGTTTAGGTTAATGTCATGAGTTTTAGTTTATATCATATATCATGACATCATGATCATTGGCCATGTTTTAATTTTTGCTATCATTATGCCATGATCATTTCATGCATTAATGTGATTGAAATTGATTTAAGGACAATGGCATGACTTAGAGTCCCATTTATAAGGGAATCAAGTAGAGTTACTTTAGGAAAATGCATGAAACCCTAGATTAGGTAGAACAAAACTCACATCTCACATCACATTGACATGTATGTGTATTTATACACCATAGATACATGTGAGATGCTAGGATATGAGTTAAGTTCAAGGTGCATAGTTTTTGCATCTAGATGAACTAAAACTCATCTAATTTCAATTGTGGATCATTGGGAAAGCTTGTGTATAACTCATGTACATAGAGCTCAAGAAATATGATCCAAAATAAGGTTTTGAAAACATTTTAAAATCATTTTAGAAAACCTTGGTGAAGCCTATCTTTTGATAGCAATCACCATTGATGAAGTTGATACAAAGTAGGACCAAAACATTGAAAATTTCAATGGTTTTGAACTTTGTGCCAAATTCACTATTTTATGGGTAAAATAATTTTCAAACATTTTTCACCCATTGTATTAGTCATACGTATCAAATTTCGTGATTTTTTGATATACGTATAATTAGTTATGATTTTTCAAAACTCGATTCTGATAACTGAAATTCGAAATTAGCTTATCACCGACCGCCTCGAGTCAATGATCGATGAGTGTGGCAATGACCGTAGCTGACAGAGTCGACTGCCAAGGCTGATTTCGGAAAAACTAGGTTTGGTTAGCCCGTGTTCAGCCATGGTAAAGGTCCCTAATCATTCCTAACCCTAGGATATGCTTTGGGAAGCATTATAAAGGGTAAAAATCCATTGGATATGGATTAGGAGAAGTATTTAGGGTTTGTATCAATTTTAAGGTGTCGGAAAGTTCTATATTGAATTTCTAACCTTAATTTTGATGGTTTAGAGTTCCTATTGGCTTAGGGACTGCCCAAGGACATTGTTGGTGCAATGGTCAAGGGGGAGCAAGCCTTTACGGGGAGGTATCCATCTTGGGATGATGGATGTGTTTTTCTCCTTGAAGAGGAGAAGTTATTAGGAGAATATGACATCAATTGGGAAATTAATGAGACTTTTGAGAGACCCAATTTGGAAATTGGGAGAGTAAATGGGATTGTCTCTCTTGAGTGATATTGGACTTATCACTAGGAAGATGGTAGGCATCCTAAGTATTTTTGGACCAAGGGGGAGATTGTAAGATCTCATTGGGACATGAGACATTGACCCTCTTGGGGAGGAAACCTTTTTGATGTTAGTCAAAAAGGGGGAGAATGTTTGGGGGAGAATGTTTGGGGGAGAACATTTAGAGAGTATTTACCAATTTGGGATAATTGGTAAGGGATTTGAGTTAGCGTTCTAACT
The DNA here is from genome assembly GCA_025175895.1 of Wurfbainia villosa. NCBI lineage: Eukaryota > Viridiplantae > Streptophyta > Magnoliopsida > Zingiberales > Zingiberaceae > Wurfbainia > Wurfbainia villosa. The sequence goes on along the minus strand of CM046004.1, from coordinate 44,776,519 downwards.
CAATAATTTGTTTGGTTTTTTTCAAACATCAAAAAGGGGGAGATTGTTGGTGCAATCGGCCCAGGTCACGATTAACCAGGACTCGAGTTTGACTCGAGTGATGTTTTGATGTTTCGACAAAAACATATGACAATGTAATTGTCATTTGGTAAAGTCCAAGTCTTGAGTACTTGGCATGGAAAGTCCAAGTGGGACACTTGGCATTTGGGAAAGTCCAAGCATGGGTCTTGGCAAGGTAAAGTCCAAGTCTTGAGTACTTGGCATGGAAAGTCCAACATGGGTTGGCAAGGAAAGTTCAAGCATGGTCTTGGCATGAAAAGTCCAACATGGGTTGGCAAGGGAAAGTCCAAGCTTGAGTCTTGGCATTTGAGAAATCCAAGGGTTTGATATTGGCGGCGTAAAGTTCAAGCGGGAGTCTTGGAAGCATAAGTCCAACGGTTGGCGGCGTAAAGTCCAAGCGGGAGTCTTGGCAGCATAAGTCCAACGGTTGGCGGCGTAAAGTCCAAGCGGAGTCTTGGCGGCGTAAGTCCAAAAGTGCCTTGGCGGTGTAGACACCGTTAGCATGACATAGCCGATGGAAGCACCTGAAGGCTAGCACGATGGATGAACAAGTCATGGATGACTTGGAGGGATCCGAGAGGCGTGAGGCTGATGGAGGTGGCTAGAAGGCTTAGGTCTAGGCTAAGGGTGGTCTAGCAAGTATGGGGAAACCATACTTGGGTTAAAACCTCATGTTTGAGATGTGCCAGTCGACTGGTGCCATGTGGCAGTCGACTGGACCGAGTCAACTAGGGTTTGACTGTGGGTTATGGCCTAGCAATGATCGCGAGTTAGCCGATCGATGGCTCGAGCAATGATCGATAGTGTAATCACCGATCGTGCTCGAGAAATCGGCCACAGAATGGAGTCGAGACTTGACTGGTCGAGTGAGGACTCCATCAGTCGACTGATGGTCACAATCAGTCGACTGATGAAGGTTCCATTGGACTTATCCAGCGTGGATCTAGTCATTGTCTCACAACAACAGTGGCATCAGTCGACTGATAGTCCCGATCAGTTGACTGATCGACTTTTTCCAGCACACGTTGAAGCTATATATGGAGCTCATGATGGAGGAAAAACTAAGGGTTCTTTGAGGCGATTTGGGGCGAGTTGCTGCTGCAATTCAGGGTCTCCAAGTGCTACTCGATCAACCTAGCGATCAAGCATTCAAGAGCATTTATAAAGTGTTTTCTTTACTAGTTTTGCTTTGTATTTCATTGTATTTGCTTGTAGCTATTTGTTTATTGTTGTAAACAATTGTAAGAGGTTTCTCCGGTTCCGACTCGTGTCGAGAAGGAGTTATTTCATAGTGGTGTGTGATTGACATCGCTAGGGTTCGTACGAACCCGATCCGTGGAGTATGAACCGTGCGATTCCGAACCACGTTAAATCTTCGTGTCTTTGTGTGTGCTTGTCCATTTGTTATTGTATTATATCTATATTTCGCTGCGCTAACGAAATTGTAGACACGAATGCGAAAGAATTCCATTGACGCTATTCACCCCCCCCTCTAGCCGTTCCAAACGATCCCTAACATTTATAACCTGTATCAAGATGATTTCGCGCTCATCAGTCGACTGATCGTGACCATCAGTCGACTGGTCTTGTAGCTGTTATCTCACAACGGCCAGATCCACGTTGGTCATGTTCCAACGGATCACACATCAGTCGACTGATGATACCCATCAGTCGACTGGTAACACCATCAGTCGAGTGCTGGCGCGAGCACTCGACTGGAAACCATTTTATGGCTGAAAACACCCCGATCAGTCGACTGATCTCCCTCATCAGTCGACTGATGGTGTCAACAGTCGACTGTCATCCCTCGGCAGTCGACTGATCAGTCAGACCATGTTCAGTCGAACCCTAGTCGACTTAGAGCAGTCGACTGGCACCTATGCCAGTCGACTGATGTCGGGTAAAACCTCAAACATTAAGATGTTTGAGCATCCGACACTCAGTCTTAGCCACTTGGCCAAGTCCACCTCATCCCTTATAGAGTTCCCCACCGAAACTCTCTTCCCTCGGCCTACCTCCCTCGGATGCGTCAAGCGCACAACTTCGCAACACCATCCTTCGCGTCTAATGCCCTCGAAGTATGCTTCTATTTGGGCTCACTCTATTCGCTCCCCGTCTGTCAGTCTCTCAGATGCACCAAGCGCACGGCTTCGCAATGCATTTCTCACCAAGCACCAAGTGCACGACTTCGCAATGCTTTGGACTTTTCAACACCAAGCTCCATGCTTGGATTTTCCATGCCAACTCCATGTTGGACTTTCCTATGACAATCCCATGTCATAAGTTTTGTCTATCATCAAAATACTGCTCGAGTCAAACTCGAGTCAACCTGGGTCGATTGCACCAACACTACTTTGTAGGATATCCTATGGAAACTAAAGAATATTACTTCTTCAATCCCACACGGGGCAAAGTGTTTGTCGATAGAAATAGAGTATTTCTAGAAAGAGAGTTCATCTCTAGAAGAACTAGTGGAAGTAAAGTACATCTTGAAGAAATTCAAGATAAAGATAGCACTGAGATGGAAATTGAACAGGCACCACAAAGTGTTGTGGATGATGAGATTGTTGCACAAGAAGTTGTGGAGCAACAACCTGTTCAAGTAGACCAACCTCTTCGCAGGTCTGATAGGATACATCGTCAGCCTGAGTGATATTCATTTCTCTTGTTTGACAATGATGACGTTATGCTTGTTGAGTTGAACGAGCCTACATCCTATCAGGAAGCTGTGATGAGCTCAGATTCTGAGAAATGGCTAGAGGCCATGAGATCTGAAATGGAATCCATGTACACTAACCAAGTATGGACTTTGGTTGATCCACCTGAAGGGGTCAAACCCATTGAGTGTAAGTGGGTCTTTAAGAGAAATTCTGACATAGATGGTCTTATGCATACCTATAAAGGGTAATTGGTACCTAAAGGTTTCAAACAGATTCATGGTATTGACTATGATAAAACTTTTTCACCAGTTGCGATATTTAAATCTATTCGGATCATGCTTGCTATTGCAGCTTACCACGATTGTGAGTTCTAACAAATGGATGTCAAAACTATGTTTATGAATGGAAACCTCCTCGAGGATGTATACATGACACAACCTGAGGGTTTTGTAGATCCAAAGCATGCTAATAAGGTATACAAGTTGCAAAGGTCTATTTATGGTTTAAAGCAAGCATCTAGAAGCTGGAATCTTCGATTCGATAATGCAATCAAATAGTTTGGTTTCATCAAGAATGAAGATGAACCCTGTGTCTACAAGAGGGTTAGTGGGAGAATAGTTATCTTTCTTATCTTGTATATTGATGACATACTTCTCATTGGAAACGACATCCCTATGCTACAGTCTGTGAAGACTTGGCTTAGGAATTGTTTCTCAATGAAGGACTTAGGTGAAGCAACCTATATTTTAGGCATTAAGATCTATAGAGATAGATCTAAGAGATTGCTTGGCCTAAGTCAGAGTGCATACATTGACAAGGTGGTGCTTAAATATTTTTCCATGTAGAATTCCAAGAAGGGATTTTTGCCAATGTCACATGGTGTGAGCCTTTCGAAGGCTCAATGCCCTTCTTCTAAGAAAGAAAGGGAACACATGGATCAGATCCCTTACGCATCTGCTATAGGATCTATTATGTACGTCATGCTATGCACTCGTCCTGATGTCTCGTATGATTTAAGCATGACGAGTAGGTACCAGTCAGATCCAGGTGACGGTCACTGGATAGCTGTCAAGAATATTCTTAAGTACTTGAGAAGAGCTAAAGAATATTTCTTGATATTTGGAGGCGATGAGGAGCTCGCTGTAAAGGGATACAGCGATGCTAGCTTCCAAACGGACAAAGACGATTACAGATTACAGTCAGGGTATATCTTTTGTTTAAATAGTGGTGTTGTGAGCTGGAAGAGTTCAAAGCAAGATACAGTTGCGGATTCTACTACAGAGGCCGAGTATATTGCTGCTTCTGATACGGCAAAGGAGGTTGTTTGGATCAGGAAGTTTGTTTCTGAGCTTAGTGTAGTTCCTAGCATCGTGAGCCCTATAGAGCTTTATTGTGACAACAATGAGGCTATAGTACAGGCTAAGGAACCTCGTCCTCACCAGCATTCTAAACATATACTACGGCGGTATCATCTCATTCAAGAGATCATCGATAGAGGAGATGTGCGGATATGCAGAGTAGATATTGATGCTAATATTGTTGATCCCCTGACCAAGGCTTTGGCACAGAGAAAGCATGATGGTCATACTAGGTCACTAGGTCTTAGAGATTACAGTGATTGGCACTAGTACAAGTGGCAGATTGTTAGTTGCAGCCCTTAGTGTCAATCATGAGATGAATGATTAGGGATCATATGTATCATATTTCATTAATAACAAGCAAAGATTGATTATTATATTTACTTTATATGTGTGCTAGTAAATAAATATGCTAATGCCCTTGAATAGTAGGTTCTAATCTACCGTTTATCAATTGGTAGAATTAATTATGAGAAGCTATAGATAACACTATTATTGTTATTCTGCTGCGCTAACGACAATCGTAGACAAGCGACGGAAGAAGAACGATCGAATTCCACCATACGACGAAAGAGGGCTATTCACCCCCTCTAGCCGGCCACCATCGACCCTACAAGTAGCACTTGTCTGATTTGGGGCCTAGTTTGTCGGAGACTTGATGTCTAACATAAGCCTGACATCCCCAAATCTTCATAAAAGACATCTTGGGACTCTTCCCAGTCCATATCATATATGATGTCTTTATGACTGCCTTAGATGGGACACGGTTAAGTGTGAAAGCAGCCGTCTCTAAAGCGTATCCCCAGAAGAAAGAAGGAAGATTTGTGTGACTCATCATTGATCGTACCATATCTAATAATGTATGATTTCTCCTTTCTGATACACCATTCCACTGTGGTGTTCCAGGTGGAGTGAGTTGAGATCTAATCCCAAACTCAATGAGATAGTCACGAAAAGCTTGTCTAAGGTATTCCCCACCTCGATCTGATCGAAGCACTTTAATACTCTTACTAAGTTGGTTTTGTACTTCATTCTTAAATTCTTTGAACTTTTCAAAGGATTCAAATTTGTGTCTCATAAGATACACATATCCATATCTACTAAAATCATCAATAAAAGTAATGAAGTACTGATAGCCTCCTCTAGCTGCTACATTGAAAGGCCCACATACATCAGTATGTATGAGTTCTAACAAATCAGTAGCTCATTCGCCATGTCCACTAAATGGAGTCATGGTCATCTTGCCTAGAAGACAAGATTCGCATGTCTCATATGATTCAAAATCAAATGAGTCCAGTAATCCATCCTTATGGAGCTGGGATATACGACTCTCATTTACGTGACCCAAGCGACAATGCCAGAGATATGTTTAGTTCAGATCATTAGATTTGAACCATTTGGTATTTATGTTATAGACTGGAGTTTCAAGATCTAGAAGATAGAGACCATTCACAAGATGTGCACTACAATAAAACATATCATGTAAACAAACGGAGCAACACTTGTCCTTTATTACAAATGAGAAACCTTTCTTGTCTAAACAAGAAACGGAGATAATGTTTTTCGTCAAGGCAGGCACATAACAACAGTCCTCTAGTTCTAAGATAAGCCCAGTGGGCAAAGATAAAGAATATGTCCTTACAACGATGGCAGCAACCTTTGCTCCATTGCCTACCCGTAGGTCCACTTCGCCTTTCGTCAATGATCTAGTCTTTCGAAGGCCCTGCACATTGGTACAAATGTGAGAAGCACAACCGATATCTAATACCCAGGAAGACGAGATAGATAAATTGACTTCTATAACATGTATACCTGAAGCAGAAGTCTCACTTCTCTTCCCTTTCAGCTCTTCCAGGTATAGCTTGTCGTTTCTCTTCCAATGCCCGATCTCACCGTAGTAGAAGCATTCTCCTTCCTTAGACACCCCTCCTTTGGGTTTCAATGCCTTTGCCTTTGGCTTGGGTCTTACCCTTACCTTTAGGATTCTGCTTGCCTTTGCCTTTGTTCTTGTTCACCATCAAAATGGTGCCAAAATTTACCTTCTTAAGGTTGAGTTCGGCAGTTCGTAACATGCTCAACAACTCAGGTAAAGGCTTGTCAATTTCATTCATGTTATAGTTCATGACAAATTGACTGTAGCCTTTTGACAGTGACTGCAGAACAAGGTCAGTGGCCATCTTGTGGCCCAATGGAAATCCCAATCTCTGTAGGTTCTCAACGTACCCAATCATCTTGAGTACATGAGTGCCTACGGGAGTTTTCTCTTGCATCTTGCATTGAAACAAGGCCTTTGATACTTTGTATCGCTTGTGCCTAGCTTGTCCCTGATATAGTTGTTTTAAATGCTCAACCATACCATAGGCATCAATGTTCTCATGTTGCTTCTGAAGCTCAGAGTTCATGGTGGCAAGCATAAGGCATGACACATCTAATGCATCATTTTGATGCTTCTTATATGCATCCTTGTCAGCACGAGTGGTCATAGGGGCGGGTAAATTCTGTATTATATTCCATGACGGAGCGGTCACCTTGCTTCAAGCTTAGGAACTCCTGACGATGTGCCATAGAAAATACTGAGGGAAAATACTATCTCCAGAAAGCATCTCGAAAGACTACCAAGGTAATCCCATGCTCCCTGAGTAGGGTTTTCTGCATCTTCCACCAGGTAACTGCCTGATCCCGAAGGTGGTATGCAGCTAAGCCCACTTTCTCCTCATCTGTACAATCCACGTACTCGAAAGTGTCTTCTAAATTTTCCATCCAAGCAAGGGCAATCCATGGATTAGACTCCCCTCGAAACAAGGTAAGTTTATCCTTGGCCGAACGCGCCAACACAAGTATCCGTACTTTATCATTGAGCTAACTAGAGTCCGCAGGTACCGGCATAGTTAGTGGTATATCCGGACCTGGAGATTCCGAACCTCCGATATGAGGATGGCGAGGCTGTTCTGGACTAACAGGCTCTGTCGTAGTAGTCTCTGGTTCCACAACTCTAGTTGGCCACCTTGGTGGACGACCCCTACTACGAGTCTGTACAGGTGGCATATCTTCGTCTGTCAACACCTGCTAAACAATTCAAATAAGTATCTAACCAGAAATATAAGGTGTCAAGAATTCTTACTTCGTGCTACTCGGAGCTCAGGTCGCTGTCAATCCCATCTCATAAAACCAAGACCACCAAAACAAAACGACTCCCGAGGTGCAAAACTCGACAAAACATTATTGTATGGCATCGCAACCTAGGGCTCTGATACTAATAAAATTGTCACACTCTGAGAGTATGCATAGCTGATAAACGGACAACATCTCCCCTATATGACAATGCAATACCCTGTTGATACAAGGCCTTTCGTCCACAACTACGGCAATGTAGATGCATGGTCATGCCTGTGCACCCAACTCGCTACCACAACCCTGGTGTGGCCTAGGTGGCATGCCATAACAACTATCCCAACTCAACAACAACCACTATTCTCGAGTGGTCGAGTGGGCAGTATGAACAAGTAGCAATAAGCTGAAAAGCTATAGGCTACACAATGGGGGTCCCTGCTACTGGCCACTCCGACTGTCACTATCCATGAGTGGTCGAGTGCCACGCACCCAGGACGACTGCATGCAACTCCAACAACCACTGTCAATATTGGGGCAAGTGTGGCATAACAAATGCTCTGCCCTCACACTAGTTACTCCTCCACGAGTAACCTGGGAGGCAGGATGACTGATGACCCTATCAACCACAAGGGAGACCAAGTTGCCAACATGCATGTAAATGGAATGAATGCACGATAGCACATACATATGTCCACAACACACTCTCTATTCTATAGAGAGGCAAACAACCAAGCTAGGACCTCTAGTCCGTAGCGACACTCTATCGACAAACCACACATCCATACACAACTACATGATCCATAGTAGGTATACATACAACATCAGGATATGATATGAAAATCCACTTTACTTCTAGGATGAATTATCTAAATTGCACAATTAAGTTTTACAACCGAATTTAGCTACGTACATAGTGGTAAACCACTACAGGTCCACTTACCATAACATCTATAATTCATAACAATGATGAATAAACATGTAACAACAATGACAGAGCATTTTAAGTGCAAAGAAAAGTATCAAGCAACATAAAAACTAGAGTGGAGTCAAGCTCTAAGTGACAACAATATGAAATCATATGCATCAAGGTTTAGCCACTACCTGACCAGAGTAGGAAATATTACCCACCTGCTATAAGGCTCGAAATAATAAAATCTTCACGCCTGTGGACCTGTCTCGTAACCACGTCCTACAAATATCAACAACTACGATTAAATTCAAGCATATGACAACATACTAATTTACTACTATATCGTTCCTATATTTGCCTCCTTTATCGAATACGAATTAGAAACCCCTAATCATCCATGGCCTATTCACTATCACACACACATCTATCCACATCGAAATCAACAACACAGCCAACTATAGCTCATTATACTTCTTTCTTCATAAATCAATCCACCACTGTTCTCACAGCTCACAATCTCACTAATTTAGGGATCTAACCACTCTAATTGAAATCCTCATCACAACCCAGCTCCATCCTCAGCCATTCGCAACCATTCACAATCATTCACAGCTGGCCATTCCCTGCTCATAGCCGCACAGCCGGCAAATCCTTTGCTCATGGCAGCACAACTGACAAATCTTTTGCTCATAGCTGCACAACCACCCATTTGACCCATTCACAACCAGTAATCCATTACAAACATCCCAATCATCAATTCTCCAACATTAACTAGATCAATCAAGGAAAAAGACTTGAACAACACCAAAATCAGAGTTGTATTAACAGCTTACCTGCCTTAGAAGTCCCTCGGCAACCAACCTCCCCTTACCCTTGTTCACTGGCTCCAGATCATTGCCCACATCGACAGATCAAGCTTAGCAAAGGAAAACCATAGCATCACTTAAATATTATGCAAGGTAAGGAGAAAATCGGTGCTTACCTATTCCTAACAACAAACGATAGTGGAACCCCCCTAATCTGCATGGTTCGCCGGAAAACCCATCGACAACGCCGCTGCCCTAACTTCCACGGCAATATGTGTTAAATGCACAAGAAACATGTTCATAGATGGATCTCTTCCGAAATTGAGAGAAACAAGGAAGAACATCTCCTTACCTCGCTCAAGCTTTGATCGGGAAGAACAACTCTCAATTAAAGTGCCTTCGACCCAATCTTCCCAGCCATTGCTCGCACACCGCTCCTGCTCGTCCGTGAAGATTGTCGAGGCCGATGGATGAAAAGGAATGAGATCTAGGCGAGGAGAGGAATCTGAGTCGCCATGAGGAAGAAGAACGAGGGGAGGAAGTAAATGGCGAGAAGCGTGCGGAAGAGAGGATTGCGAGAGAGGAAGACGAGTTGCCGTGAATGGGGAAAATACTCGAAGTAAAGAGGTTTGGCGATGGTTGAAGAGAGAACGCAGCTGGCATTAAGGCGTAGCGGCTGTGAAATGCATGGAAGAAGAAGAATCTGCAATGAGGAAGAGAAAGAAAAGGAAATCACACGAGTGATCGGCTTGGGTCCTTTGCACGCCGTCGACATTGGGTTGAGCCAAACTTAGGTAAGTTCAACCTAAGTTAAACCCAATTCCCACTTAAACCCCAATCCGCATTAAACATCTACATATTTTTCCTACGTATTTTACAGGGTTGCTACTCCAAGGCCTGTAGCTCTTCCGAGAGCTACCTTGATGGGCAATCACTATATACCCTCCGACTCGAGAACACTCGACTTCGGAGGGGTTCGCTTTTAACAAATAATGAGAGATAGGTAACACTTACCTTCTCTTTTGAAATTAAGTACACAAAGCAAAAATAAATACAAACAAAATTAGAGCAAAGTTATACCAACATTAAAGGAAATTTGGAAGTAGGCACGGAGTGTTGGATGTGCGTCTTTGTGAGGAATTGAAGCTCTAGCAGACGAGAATAAATAGAGGCAGCACTTCGATGTAGTAACGGTATTATTTTCGAAGTTGGTCGAGCATTTGTTTTATAAACCTTTTCCAGTCAACTGAAATGCCTTCCAGTCGACTCCACATCAGCTTGTCGATATGGAACTTCTGGTCTTCCAGTCGACTGAACACGCTTCAGTCGACTCTAGGTCACCTGGCTCCGTATTGGGAAGTTTGCCTCTTCAGTCGACTGAAACTCCCCAGTCGACTGAAACTCCATCTACACTACCAGATCTTCGAACAATCATTAACTAATCCTGCCAACTAGTTATCCAGTCGACTGAAACATACCCAGTCGATTGTAGTCCATTCAGTCGACTGATCCCTATAAAATGAGATTAGCACAAATAGATAATACAAAATAGGATAGAAGTAGTAATACTACTGGATCTCGACTTCTAAGTCCCACACGGACTCGACTTCACCTCTTCACTCGAGGCTTACCTGCCAGACTTACCATTCTTGACATCCGATCTGACCCACCAGGGCTTCCACTAGTTGTCCGGTCTACTTGACCCAATTTGACTTTTTGTCGATTGTCTAGTCTCCTGACCTAACCAGTCTTCATGCCAAATAGCCGGTCCACACAACCCATCTGGACTTCATGCCTGTTGTCCGGTCCTCCTGATATGTCAAGTCATCTGCCTAGTATCCGGTCAACATGACCTACTAGGACTTCTTGTTAAGTCTGCACACTTAACACTGATATTAGAACACAAGTCCTAACTTTAACTATGGTTCATACATCAAAATCAAGGAGTGATGCTCTCTGCATCAATAATCTCTCCCTTTTTGATATATGACAACACATCAGTTAAAGTTAAGAGAATTAAACTGCAATATCAAATTATACCATATATCAGAAATGCATTGAATATGCATGACATGCTCATATGCACAAAGAATTTTAAATCTCCCTCTCTTTAAGTCTCTCCTTTCTAACTTTAAATCTCCTCTCTCCCCCTTTGGCATAAATCAAAAAACAACATTAAGTTCAAAATGCCATAGGATGAGAATTAAAGTTTACAAACTAAAGATCAAGCTCTATAAAAAATGCTTATGTTTTGAAAATAATATATCAATACTCCCCTTAAATGAGATTTTCTTTTAAATATGGGATCTCTCCTTATATTTTTTGGATTTAAAATTTTCAAAAGATTAAATTTCTAAAATTCTCAAAACTCTTAATGTCTCAATTTTCAAAATTTAAAAATGATCCCCTTAAAATGTTTTCAAAAAATCTTTGAAATTCTTTAAAGTTCTAATTTTCAAAAAATGCTCTTAATAAAAACATTTTTCACACTCTAAATTTTCAAAAATACTAACTCCCCCTCAATAAAAATATTTTTCAAAATTTTCTAACACCCCCTCAATTTAAAAAATATATATTTTTTAAAATTTTCAAAATTTTCTAACTCCCCCTCAATAAAAAATATTTTTTAAATTTTAAATTTTTAAAATTTCTCACTTCCACTCAAAAAAAATTTTTAATTTTCAAAATTTTCCAAATTTTTCATTCCCCCTCAATAAAAAATATTTTTTAAATTATCAAAATTTTCAAAATATTTCAAAACTCCCCCCTTAATAATAGCTAAACATTTAAAGGAACCTTAAAATTTTCAAAATTTTCAATTTGATGCAAATGTGATAGAAAATATGTCTAAGCATGAATTCCAAAATATTTTTTTTATACTTAAAAATACACATCTAAAAATGTTCTTAAAGAATATGTCCATCTCTTTATTAGCTCAAGTGATATAAAATTATCATCAAGCTTTAAATTAGAGTTAGTCACTGAAGTGATTCATCTGCTCTTGTAAACCTCGTATTGGTTCATGTCGATGCACTAAATCTACATCTGGAACTAGGGGTGTAGTCCTAACATCTTATGCCCATCTTCGTGGCTCAATACACAAACATGTAATCCTAGGTGTTTGTTAGATGCGAAGGCTTACTTAGGTCTATAGGATCATGAAATCTAAATTGACCTAGGCTAGATTGATTTTTAAATTTCCTTTAAAACAATACAATATAATATTACTTTTCGAAATAAATTTTGAGTAATGAACATGAAAGCCTCCTAGTCTACCAAGCATAATCCAAATCACAACCAAGATTTAAAAGTTATCAATTTATTATTTAAGTTCAAATAGTAACAACTAGCATAAGTAAAACAATCCTAGTCAGAAGGTGGAGGGGGTGGATGACCCATGCTCCAAGATCTAAACAACTCCATTATCTCTCGATGATCCTCTCTCTACACTTGGAGCATCTGCATCATCTCAAGGTGACGAGCTTGATGCTGCTGCTCCTGGCGTTGCATCGCATCCTCTAATCTGAATAATCTCTCTGCTATAATAGGAGGTGTTGGAATCCCAATAAATAGTAATAGACTATCGAATCCTGGGGCGTCCTGATGCTCAGACTCAGAGTGGTGCTCGGGATCCATCTCAGGCTCAGGCTCCTGCTCCGGCTCAAGCTCGGGCTGGGGCTGAGGGCCATCTCTCTTCCATGCTAGGATATTATTCTCATCTAAACCTATTTTAGCTAAACCAAATTTCCTAGAACCTATCATGTCATACTCAGTAAGTTGTTTGATGTTACCTATGGTAACATCAAATCCTAATGTGGCTAGTAGGGATGTGATGACATGGTAGTAAGGCAAATGTGCCTTTCTATTAGTAACTAACCTAGAATGATGAATGATGGAATGGAACATCTATAAACTAATGTCTATTTCTAATCTATGACTAAGTGCATAGAGTAGAAATGAATGATAAGGATGCATCATAGCGATGTCCCTAGTGGTGAGTGGCAGAATGTAGTTCACTATGACTCGATACATGGCATAGTCCTGTACTCTGAGTCTAGTAGAACTGAAGAGACTCACAGATGGAGTTCTCTCCTCACCAAATAGATGCAAGTGTATCCTATCTAATGTAATGTATGAGTAGGGGTCACCGTACGGTAATTCAGTGGATGGAAAACATGCAACCGGACATGATGAATGCATGAGTCATAAATGTTCTCTCAACATAGAGGGGGTAAAAATAAAATCCTTACCCTGTACTCTAGTCGAATATGCAAGATCATCAATTTTACTAAAATTATTGAAAAACTCTGCATATAATGTTGGGAAATTTCGGATCGTGATGTTCACAACATCGCGGGCGAATACTTCGCACAACCGCAGCGGAAACAATATATAAACCGGATCCCACCAGAGATCCATGCAAAAAGATACAAATCATTTTTGTTAATCTTATCTAGAGATCCAAATGCTGTCGAATCTCAATACGGTAAGGATAACCGTATCTCTAAGGTATCCACACTGACACTCAGTAGTTTTGGAGTCACATTGTGCTAGCAACCCTAGCAAACACCAAGAACCCTTGCGGAAGAAGGAGAGGAAGGAGGAGAGAACTCTTTCTCTTTTTGGCTTTGAACGTTGGAACTTGCCAAATCCATAATTTGCTTTCACGTTGAAAGCATTTTAAGCCACTAGGAACCCTTGCCATTAATTCCTCTTTCTCCTATTGAATACCATGACTCTTGGTATTTTCCTTCATCAATGCATGAACCTCTCATCAAGAATACCTAAACCCTTGGTATTCACATACATGATTAATCACATTAATCATGCATGATAATAGATGACACTGCATGATGATTTATCTTCCATGGTTTAACTTGAGTCTAACTCAAGTTTAACCAATTTGAGTCCAACTCAAGTCTTGGCCATATGCTTCATTGTACATTTAGTAAAACTAAAAGAAGCCATCTCCAAAATAGAATGTCATTTGTGTGTGACCCAATAGGCTCTTGTAACGTTGGCAATGTGTCTAAAACCCTTTTAGACGCATAACAAATGAGCGACATCTAGCAATACATCATTGCTACCCAAGTTACAAGAAAGTCGAGATCTGACAACCTTTCCATGGCTATTATCTTGTATGATGGTGTCCTTCTATCCTTGATATCTTAAATTAATCAATGAGGCATAGACCATGTCATCCCCTTATCGATCTTTATGTTTCTCGATCCCCAAGTAGACTCACTCAAACAAATGAGCTCAATATCTCATATTGACTCATTTGAGCATGACCATGCATTTCGTGGTCATACTCTATCAAGAGGCCAAAGATATCACTCCCGTCATATGGGAGGGATAGATCCCATTTACATCACTCACATCCCTCTGCATAATTTGTTACATACCTAGTAATCGCCGTTATAGTATACCCTGTTATGGGTGATGTTAGACGATACTAAAGTACATAACTCTGTATGTAGGGAACCGTAGTGACTGTAGGTCTAAAGACTATTCATACCAATAGTCACATGAGAAAGTATATGACACTCATATAATGATCCATGACACTTTCTCATGGCGGATCAATTCAGTACATATATTCTCCAATATATATATCCATGTGTCAATGTGATATCACATATCCATGACTTGTGAGATCAAGTCATCCATTGACCTACATGCTAGTCTCAATGTATCAATATATCCCTTTGTCTATTAATACTTGACTAGGAATGTTTAAGAATAGTGTTCTCTACAACTTCTCATAATTAATTCTACCAATTGATAAACGGTAGATTAGAACCTACTATTCAAGGGCATTAGCATATTTATTTACTAGCACACATATAAAGTAAATATAATAATCAATCTTTGCTTGTTATTAATGAAATATGATACATATGATCCCTAATCATTCATCTCATGATTGACACTAAGGGCTGCCACTAACAATCTCCCACTAGTACTAGTGCCAATCACTGTAATCTCTAAGACCTAGTGACCTAGTATGACCATCATGCTTTCTCTATGCCAAAGCCTTGGTCAGGGGATCAACAATATTAGCATCAATATCTACTCTACATATCCGCACATCTCCTCTATCGATGATCTCTTGAATGAGATGATACCGCCGTAGTATATGTTTAGAATGCTGGTGAGGACGAGGTTCCTTAGCCTGTACTATAGCCTCATTGTTGTCACAATAAAGCTCTATAGGGCTCACGATGCTAGGAACTACACCAAGCTCAGAAACAAACTTCCTGATCCAAACAACCTCCTTTGTCGTATCAGAAGCAGCAATATACTCAACCTCTGTAGTAGAATCCGCAACTGTATCTTGCTTTGAACTCTTCCAGCTCACAACACCACCATTTAAACAAAAGATATACCCTGACTGTAATCTGTAATCATCCTTGTCCGTTTGGAAGCTAGCATCGTTGTATCCCTTTACAGCGAGCTCCTCATCGCCTCCAAATATCAAGAAATATTCTTTAGCTCTTCTCAAGTATTTAAGAATATTCTTGACATCTATTCAGTGACCGTCACCTGGATCTGACTGGTACCTACTCGTCATGCTTAAATCATACGAGACATCAGGACGAGTGCATAGCATGGCGTACATAATAGATCCTATAGCAGATGCGTAAGGGATCTGATCCATGTGTTCCCTTTCTTCCTTAGAAGAAGGGCATTGAGCCTTCGAAAGGCTCACACCATGTGACATTGGCAGAAATCCCTTCTTGGAATTCTACATGGAAAAATATTTAAGCACCACCTTGTCAATGTATGCACTCTGACTTAGGCCAAGCAATCTCTTAGATCTATCTCTATAGATCTTAATGCCTAAAATATAGGTTGTTTCACCTAAGTCCTTCATTGAGAAACAATTCCTAAGCCAAGTCTTCACAGACTATAGCATAGGGATGTCGTTTCCAATGAGAAGTATGTCATCAACATACAAGATAAGAAAGATAACTATGCTCCCACTAACCCTCTTGTAGACACAGGGTTCATCTTCATTCTTGATGAAACCAAACTATTTGATCGCATTATCGAATCGAAGATTCCAGCTTCTTGATGCTTGCTTTAAACCATAAATAGACCTTTGCAGCTTGTATACCTTACCAGCATGCTTTGGATCTACAAAACCCTCAGGTTGTGTCATGTATACATCCTTGAAGAGGTTTCCATTCAGAAACATAGTTTTGACATCCATTTGTTAGATCTCACAATCGTGGTAAGCTACAATAGCAAGCATGATCTGAATAGACTTAAATATCGCAACTGGTGAAAAAGTTTTATCATAGTCAATACCATGAATCTGTTTGAAACCTTTAGGTACCAATTACCCTTTATAGGTATACATAAGACCATCTATGTCAGAATTTCTCTTAAAGACCCACTTACACCCAATGGGTTTGACCCCTTCAGGTGGATCAACCAAAGTCCATACTTGGTTAGTGTACATGGATTCCATTTCAGATCTCATGGCCTCTAGCCATTTCTCAGAATCTGAGCTCATCACAGCTTCCTGATAGGATGTAGGCTCGTTCAACTCAACAAGCATAACGCCATCATTGTCAAACAAGAGAAATGAATATCACTCAGGCTGACGACGTATCCTATCAGACCTGCGAAGAGGTTGGTCTACTTGAACAGGTTGTTGCTCCACAACTTCTTGTGCAACAATCTCATCATCCACAACACTTTGTGGTGCCTGTTCAATTTACATCTCAGTGTTATCTTTATCTTGAATTTCTTCAAGATGTACTTTACTCCCACTAGTTCTTCTAGAGATGAACTCTCTTTCTAGAAATACTCTATTTCTAGCGACAAACACTTTGCCCTGTGTGGGATTGTAGAAGTAATATCCTTTAGTTTCCTTAGGATATCCTACAAAGTAGTGTTGGTGCAATCGACCCAGGTTGACTCGAGTTTGACTCGAGCAGTATTTTGATGATAGACAAAACTTATGACATGGGATTGTCATAGGAAAGTCCAACATGGAGTTGGCATGGAAAATCCTGTTGGTGCAGTAGGCACCTAAGTCGAACGTGGGTTTTGATTATAGCAAACGATACAAAGTTAAGCTCATATCGTTATCTCACGAGCTGAATCGAGTGTGCAGAAGATTGATATAGCTGGAGCTGAAGGCTAGCGACACCCGGAGGAAGCCGCGATGGTCGGGCGACACTCGAGTGACTTCAGAGGGAGCCGAAGGAATCGAGTGGAAGGCCGGAAGCAAAAGCAACACGTAAGTATCGAGGTAAGCTCGTGTGTGCGAGCGTAAGTGAGGTCGTATCCTCCTTACGGGGATGATCTTAAGCGTAGATCCGACCGGAGACATCCCATCGATGGTCCAGGTCGAGATCAGACGGTCGAAGGCTGTCGAAATAATGTTTTCTTTGAGCTAACCTTGCCCTGCAGCTAGCATCAGTCGACTGCCAGCTTGGAGGACTCATGTCGTCAAGCGATCATTGCCAAAGGTCGGACTTTCGGTGATCGCCATCGATGATCGATGATGGCCATCGGTCGTGATGGTCAATGATCGATTCGAGGAGTCTTATCACCCATTTCAAGGAGATTGGTGCTCAATTTTGATTGGCTAGGGTTCCTCTCGAAAGGGGCTCAAAGGCTATAAAGGAGGGCTTGTCTTAGGGTTTTTCATCAATTAAAAGCTTCCAAGTGCTTCCGATCGCTCAGACTCTCAGACATCCCTGACGAAGCTGCTAGGGAGGCGGCGACTAGAGCTTCAACCTCCAACCTTTGAAGTAAATCGGTAACAAAAAGTTTGAATTATAATTCAGTTTATAAGTTGTTCTTCTTTTCAAGCTTTAAATCATATCAAGGAGAGGGGAAGTGTCCCTCTACCTTGAGCCTTTTTCATTTTGTGTATCCGTCTAACTCCTACCTCCAACGAGGAGGAGTTTTTTAGTAGATTGCCCTCCGTACATGGTCAAGGACCACTAGGGCCTTGGAGTAGTAGCCTTCGGCTATGAACCAAGTAAAACCTTTGTGTCTATTGTCTTTTATTTTTGTTTATTTTTCCGCTGCGTATATTTGTCTTGAAACGAATTCGAAAGAAAAATTTCTATCGCTATTCACCCCCCCCCCTCTAGCGATCCGATCGATCCAACAATTGGTATCATAGCCGGGGGTTGCTAAGATTTGGTGAAACCACCAATCTAGCCATTTTTATAGATTTATTTTTCTTTTAATTCTGTTTTTTTTATTATTTATTTCGCTTTGTTAAGTTTTTCTCCCGCACTACTAATCCAAGACGCGAGTCTTGGTACTTGTTTTTGTGTTTTTGTCGTTGCTAGTTTCTTCGTCTTTGTCTCTTTGTGTCTTTCGTGTTAATGGCCCATCTTGAGGGTTTTAGCACCGTCCGACCACCGTTTTATAACGGTGACAATTTCCGTTACTAGAAAGGTCGGATGGAGTGCTTCCTAAAAACCCAAATAGAGATGTGGATTGTGATCCAAACCGGGTTCACCCTTCCTACTAATGAAGAAGGTGAATCCTTGGATTACAATCAGTGTTCCATTGCCACTAAACGACAAGTCGAGGCAGATGCAAAGGTGACTCAAATCCTGCAGTGCGGGCTATCCAAGGAGGAGCTGAACCGAGTCGGACCCTTCATCAGCGCAAGAGATCTCTGGACGAGGCTGATCGAGTTACACGAAGGATCGGATCAAGCTAAGGTTTGCAAACGCGATTTGTTGTTTAATAAATTGTGCACACTAAAAATGCAGGAACACGAGACGGCAACACAATTGCACACCCGCGTCCAGGACATCGTCAACAACCTACACGCAATCGGGCAAAAGATCAAAAACCGCGACCTTATAAGGTATGTTCTAAACTCTTTTCCGAGGACTACCTTGTGGGCATCCATGGTCGACGCCTACAAGGTCTCCAAGGACCTTTCTAAAGTTAGAATAGACGAATTATTCTCAGATTTCGAATTACATGAGCAGTCCAACTCGGAACCCGAGAGGGGTATAGCCTTGTTTGTAGGTTCAAAGAAGAAGAAAATCGCAAGCAAGCCACCACCAACCGAGGAGGAAGACGAGTCCGAAGAAGAAGTTGACCCGAAGTTGACTGCCGAACTAATGAACCTAGCTCGAAGGATAGCCAAGGGACGAAAGCGAACCACGATTCGACCCAACCAAGGTAAGCCTAAAAGTTCTAATACTAGGTGTTATGAGTGTAACAGGTTTGGACATATCAAGTCCGAGTGCCCCAAGCACAACCACCAAGCACCTAAGCACAAGAAGGCCCTCAACGTGACATGGGAAGAAGCGTCATCCGAAGAAGACGAAGACCACGTCTTCATGGTGAAATCGATTGAGTCAGACACGGAGACCGAACCTGAACTTGAGTCAGAACCTGAGGATGACTCAGACTACGAAGCTACCTTCAAGTCAAGCCACGGATACGCATCCGGTTCAAAAGATACCCTTAAAGTGAGTCGAACTTTATTTAATACTTTACATAATACGGTTAGGTTTTTGTCTAGGAAATTAGTTAAGTCTGAGTCCAAGGTCGAGACCCTGATTGAGGAGGTCAAACTCCTCAAACACAAGGTCTCCCTAACCTCTTCGACTAGTCGAGTTCAAGAGAAGGACTCAACTCGAGTTGAAAAGCTCGAAGTTGAGAACTCTCTCTTGAAAAGTCAAGTTGAAGATCTTAGGAACACGTTGGAAAGGTTCACTTCGGGATCCAAAGGACTTGACCTCCTACTTGGATCTCAAAGGGCCATGTACAACAAGGCTAGACTAGGGTTTAACTCAAACATGACTAATAGGTCATATATGTCTATTGTAAGTCGACATAGGAAACATGTCCAAGCATGGGTCCCTAAGAAATTTTTGATTTCAACTCTAGGATCCAACCCGTACTGGGTTCCCAAGGACCAAATCTACTATGTGGATAGATGATGTGTGTAAATCATGCTATGTTTTCACTACTCCATACACATGCATTCTATCACATTTCATATCCTAAGCATGTATTTTATCATGATTCAGTTAAAGTTTAGCATATTTTGGACGAAGAGACTGCTTTTGGGTGTTTTTGTGTTAACAGGGCGAAGAAACAGGCGTATCAAAACAACACAGGTGTGTTAGAAATCAACACGCCCGTGTCATGAGAGCCAGCAGCCGACACGCCCCAGTTCAGCTCCGACACGCCCTAGTTCAAAGATCGACATGCCTGTGTCAAGGGTTCCAGCAGCCGACACGCCCAGTTCAGCTTCAACACGCCCCAGTTCAAGTGCAACACGCTCGGAGGGAAATGCCCGACACGCCAGTGCCCTCATTTGGCACGGGCGTGTTGGCCTGATTCCAGAATTCCTTTTCCGCGAGCAATCAGGATCTTCGTCTCAATTACGGGGAAATTTATTGCCTTAATTGAAGAGGAGGCCAAGGCTATAAAAGAGGAGAGATTCTAACCCTAAAGGAGGAGGGCGGGTGGTCAGAGATCGACGACAGAAGAAGATAAAGAGAAGGAGTCGGCAGAAGAAGGATATGGCACCCAGTATCGTAATTTCTTTCTCTAGTAATTCTTGTCAGACTATGGAGTAGTATCCTGTAATCTTAGGATGGGGGAGTAGCCCTTGACAATTTATGACGGATGATATAATCTATACTACCTGAACTATTGTTTATTTTGATCTGGTTCTTTTGGATTCTTATTGATAAACCTAAGGAGCAAAGGGGAAGTACCTAACAGTGAACCCGAGTTCCCGAAAGCCAGAACCAACTAGGGAATAACTCCTACTAGTAGCGGTAGTGTATCTATGAGGGCTTGCGGGGGTCTCGTGACAGGTCTCCTTAGCTGATTATGGTCCCGTGTGCAAGCCTACCGTGAAGAGGAAATTTGACTCTAGAGGAACTCTCATGAATTTAATGGATCTATCAAATCCAGTTTTTACCAAGTAACGGAGGTAAGACATAGGGAGGTTTGCGGAACTCTCACGAATGAGTTCTTCTCATTCGTCGTTCTTGACTTCTCAGGTTCTTTGCTTAAACCACAATTCGATTGACTAGATAACTTGGTATCACGACCACTCGGTAATTGACCCAATCCCCATGGGATCGATATTTTTATTACTTGACAACAACCGTGCACTTGCGGAAAAAAATGACATCAAGTTTTTGATCTTCAGTGAGTGCTCCTCCGACTAGAGGAGGGTCTCGTGACAGGTCCCCTTAGCTGATTATGATCCCCTATGCTCGAACACCGTGACAGGTAAATTGAGTTTGATAGGTACAGTTAACGTAGACCTCGAAAGGGGCCGTTGATTTACCTTAGGATAGGTTCCATCAAAACAACTCTAATAAGGGTAGGAAAGAATTAAATCACCTTATAAATAGTCGACGTGGTGAAACCCATATCCTGAGATTCTCCTCAACTCTTGACTTTCAGCTCGTTCTTCTCATTCGTCGTTCTTGACTTCTCAGGTTCTTTGCTTAAACCACAATTCGATTGACTAGATAACTTGGTATCACGACCACTCGGTAATTGACCCAATCCCTGTGGGATCGATATTTTTATTACTTGACAACAACCGTGCACTTGCGGAAAAAAATGACATCAAGTTTTTGGCGCCGTTGCCGGGGATTGGCACTCAATATTGAATTGAGCGTGATTTAGTTAATCTAGATTTCTATTTTTGTTTTTTTCTTTCTTTTTGTCTATTCTGAATTCTTGTTTTGGGAGCCTCTCTTGTCGTTGCATGCACAGATTTAATAGGGAAATCATCGATATTGATCCTGAGATAGAGAGAACGTTCCTTGCTAGAAGACGATTTCAGCAACGACGGGAAGAAAATCTGACCTCCAACATGGCTGATTAGAATGAGAATAAACCTCTAAGGGATTATGCAGCACCTAGTACAAGGGGATTGAGATCGAGTATTAGAAGACCCCCTATTGAAGCGAACAATTTTGAATTAAAACTGGCTCTACTATCCATGGTCCAACAGCATCAATTCGGAGGAGCACTCACTGAAGATCCAAATCTACACTTGGAAGTATTTTTGGAATTTTGCGAAACTTTAAAACTGAATGGAGCCTCAGCTGATGCTATTAGACTGCGCTTGTTTCCTTTCTCATTGCGGGACAAAGCTAGAGCTTGGCTACACTCTCTTCCAGCAGATTGTATAACTACCTGGGATCAGCTGGAGCAAAGATTCTTAGACAAGTATTTTCCACCCAGCAAAACTGCAAGTCTTCGTTATCAAATCATGAATTTTGCACAAAAGGATGGAGAAACATTATTTGAAGCCTGGGACAGATTTAAGGGATTACTACAGCAATGCCCTCATCATGGGCTGGAGAAGTGGCTCATTGTTCATACTTTCTACAATGGAATCTCGTATGCTACTAAAGTTTCTCTTGATTCTGCTGCAGGAGGAGCTCTTATGAACAAAACATTGGATGAAGCTTTTGAGATCATCGAGAATGTGGCAATGAATTCTCACCAATGGGCTCTGAGCGAGGATATCAAACTAAAATGCGGGTAAGTTTGAGGTAAGTACCATTGATCTACTCAGTGCGAAAGTCGATGCGTTAACTCAAAAGCTCGAACATTTTAATGTATCACCAGAACTCATCTAATGTCACTTGCGAAATCTGTGGTGTAACAGGACATGTAGCGATGAATTGCCAAATCCTACACGCACCATCTGAAGGAGCTGGGATTGAGCAAGTGGATGCGCTAAATAATTTTAATCAGAAGCCTAATGGTGGCAACCCTTACTCAAACACGTACAATCCCGGTTGGAGGAATCATCCCAACTTTTCGTATAGAGCAAATCAAAATTCTTCTGGACTGAACAATTTTGGAGCACCTTTGGGATTTCAGCCAGGACCCAAGTCGAGCTTAGAAAAGATGATGGAAAATTTTATTACGTGTCGTGGGGAAGATAAATGATGAATTTCGACAAAGATATTGTAGAATCAAATCAGCAACATCAAAATAATACCGAGGCAATCAAGCAATTGGGAAGCAAGGTTGATAATTTGACTAATCACACAAGAATCTTTGGAAAATCAAATTTCCCAAATTGCACCAAATCAAGGGCCTTCGTGATTTCTTGGAAATTGATAAACCCAAGAGCCTGGTCAAGCGGCTCTCAGCAAAGGACACGAGCTTGTCGTGAGTTGAAGAAGACAAAGACGCTGGGTCAATAGCCAAAGGAAGCCATTAACACACTCGACTCAGTATGCGTTGTTCAACACGCTGCCG